>CM021105.1:79355251-79908043 GCA_007115665.2 Sequoiadendron giganteum
ATAGGCTATGAGATGTGGAAACTAAATATGGAGGATCTCCTTGAAGAGAGATCAGTAGTTTCACAAGAGACCAAATTGGTTGCAATGTCAAATGAAGATTGGAAAAAGTTAGATAAGAAGGCACAAGGAACCATACGACCGTGTCTAACATATTTTTTCCTCTTGAATTTCTCCATAGAATATATCACATACAAGTTGTGAAAGAGGATAGGTGATATTTATCAAACAATTTTTTTTCTAACAAGTTATATCTCAAAAGATGGTGATTCTATTGCAGATCATTTAAATGATTTTAATTTTATTATAAGTCAACTCACATTAGTAGATGTTAAATTAGAAGATGAAGATAAATATATCCAGTTTCTTTATTATTTTCCTGAATCTTGGGAAAATATAATCATTGCTAGAAGTAGTGGTGAAGTAGAGCCAAAGATGGACAACGTGATTTCCATACTTTTATTAGAGGAGATGAGAAGAAAGTCTATGAATATTGGCTCTTGAGATACCTTGCATGTGTGAGGAAGGTCTAAAGAGAAAGGGCCTAAAGGGGATAAAAAAAGAGGGATGAGTCTAAAGGATGTTCTAAGACCCCCAAAAAGAGAAGAGAAAAGTGTTGTAATTGTGGAAAAAGAGGGCATGTGAAGGAGTGTAGGAACAAGAAAAAGAATGTTTATTCCTCCATGTAAAAGTCCTATGATGATGATTTTGATGCTTTATTTATTTTAGATAACTCTATTACTAATGATGCTTGGCTTATTGATTTAAGTTACTCCTACCACATGAATCCTCACAAGTTGTTTACTTCCTACAAACCATATGATGGGGGATTTTTTTTCCTTGGTGATAACAATACTAATAAGATTTTTGGTAAGGGAAAGGTAAAGTTGTGTTTCAATGATGGGAGGGTTAAATCCCTTGATGATTTTTTGCATATTACAGGACTTGCGAGAAGTTTACTTTCAGTATCCAAGTTGAATGATTTTGGAATGCATGTGGCATTTGACAAGTATGGTTGTAGGTTTGTAAGAGGGAGTTTAGTGATAACTAAAGGATCTCAAATAAGGACTTTTTTTAGGCTAAATGCCTCTACTTTATGTAACTCTTCCAATGTAACTAGCACTGAAAATGTATGTATGTTGTAGCACCATAGATTAGGTCACATTGGTGAAAAAGGTCTTAAGACCATTCTTAATAAAAAGTTGGTCGATGGTATTTTTGATTATTTTGTTGGTAAAAATAATTTCTATGAGCATTGTGTGTTTTGTAAATAGAAAAGATCTTCATTTCCTAATGGAACTAATAAGGCAAAGAGATTATTAGAGATCATTCATTCGAATGTATGTGGACTAGTGGATGTTGACTCTTTGGGTAAATCTTGACATTATGTCTCTTTCATTGATGATGTCTTAACATACACAGATTTATTTTATGTGTTCTAAATCTAAATTTTTTACTAAGTTTAAGAAATTTAAGGCCTTAGTTGAGAAGCAATTAGATTATAAGATAAAAGTGTTGAGGTTTGACAATGGGGGTGAATATTGTTCCAAGGAATTTGATTAGTTATGTAAGCATGTAGGTATTGTTTAGTAGAAGACTAATACTTAAACTCCCCAACAAAATGGGGTAGTAGAAAGAATGACCCGAACCTTAACAGAAAGAGCTAGGAGCATGTTGAGTGGTGCTAAGCTTGATAGATGCTTTTGGGTAGAAGTAGTTGGGACTACTTGTTATTTAATTAATAGATCTCCTTGTTTAGCTGTTGTTGATAGAAATCCTTATCAAGTGTGGATAGGTAGAAATCCTTCTATTTCAAACCTAAGATTATTTGGTTGTGATTCATTTGGTCACATGCCTCAAGAGAAGCAATCTAAACTAGATCCAAAAGCTCAAAAATGTATCTTCGTTGGATATAGTGAGAATTTAAAAGTTTATAAGCTTTGGAATCCTCTAACTTGTAAAATGATATTTTCTAGAGATGTGATTTTCAATGAGCTTAGAGCTTACTCAAGATAATAACAACCAAGGGAGAAAGATAAGACAAAGGCAGTGCTCTTCGAGACACATATTGAGAAGTAGGAAGATGCACATGTGGAAGAGCAATTAGATGGATCTAAGGATGGACAAGAAGAAGAGGGTTCAATTAGTTTAGAGGATGTGCAAGATGAACACACAAAAGAAGAATAATAGGTAGAACCCATTACTCATACCTTGAGGAGGTCCACAAGGCAACAAAATCTAGTTGACAAGTATAGCTCGTCAAATTAATATTGTGTATTTTATTTTTTGAGTAGTGAAAATGAACCTAGTTCCTATAGGGTGGCTCTATCTTCAAAGGAAAGTGAGTCTTGGTTGCAAGCCATGTAGGAGGAGATAATGGCTTTGGATAGTTGTGATACCTAGGATCTTGTTAGTTTTTCCAAAGGAAGGAATTCCATTTGATGCAAGCGGGTATTTAAAAATAAATTTAGAGCAGATGGCCAATTAGAGTGATACAAAGATAGATTAGTGGATAAGGGCCACTCCCAAAGAGA
The DNA here is from genome assembly GCA_007115665.2 of Sequoiadendron giganteum. Classification (NCBI taxonomy): domain Eukaryota; kingdom Viridiplantae; phylum Streptophyta; class Pinopsida; order Cupressales; family Cupressaceae; genus Sequoiadendron; species Sequoiadendron giganteum. Next base: position 79,357,783 of record CM021105.1, read on the forward strand.
TGGAGTTGATTTTGGTGAAATTTTCTCTCCTATTACTAAATTAACTTCTATTAGATTCCTATTATCTATTGATGTTTCTTGTAATTTTGAGATAGAGAAAATGGATGTTAAAAATTCTTTCTTTCATGAGGATCTTGAGGAGGATATGCGAGAGCCTGATGGTTTTTGTTGTGAAAGGAAAAGAACAATTGGTTTGCAAGGTGAAGAGATCTTTGTATGGTTTGAAACAATCACCCACAATGTGGTACCAAAATTTTGATGATTTTGCATTGAAGTTGGGTTTTCTTAGTAGTGAGGAGGATCATTGTGTGTACATTAAGGTTATTGATGATTATATTCTAATTATTGCATTATATGTTGATGATATGTTGTTTATTGGTAACAACAAGGTGATGATTAGTAAGCTCAAGGCATAACTTGTTGGAGATTGCTAGTGTTGTCATTGATGTCAACCCCTTGTATGTGGAGATTGTTGGAGAGTGTTGCACTATGTTGTCATCTATGTTGTGGTTTGATGTTAAACCCTAGTGTAGTTGTGTTGAGAAGATATCATGGTGATTAGGTGTTGTAGATGCAGTAGGTTCACTTGGTTTTCAAGTGATTTTGAGAAAATTTGAATAAGAGAGTGTGCAAGGTAACAAAGGTGTGTTATGTGTTTTTCTTCGTATTTATTCATGGTTGAACATATGATTATTCAATTTGGACATGCTATATCTATAGTTTCAGAGGTGCTATATCTATAGTTTTAGGTTCTAGATGTGTGGCAGTGGAAGTTATGTTTGATAGTGTGTTTCCTATGAAAAAGATTTTCTGGGAGGAATAAAATTGCTCCACATTTCTCCACATTGAAGTTTCTTGTCTTGCAGATTTGGGAATGTGCTAACTTTGTTTGTATCTACCTTCACTTGGAATGTTGTGTGTTAAGTTTCTTTGCAAGCTCAATTCATGTGTTGGAGTTTAGTTGGTTGTGAAATTGGTTGCACACAATGAAAGTATTCTTTGTTTTAGGTGGTTGTGATAGTATTGTAGAGTAGTATGTTGTATAGTGTTGTCACATGGCCCACATGATGTTTTCAAACCTAGTGAAGAATGAAGTTGATTGTTGTTAGTATTAATTTAGGTTTGTCCAATTTGGTGTGTTAGGGCTATGTGCAGAAGTGCTTCATGGATTGTGAATGCAGGGTGAAGCATGTTGATGTAGATTTGGACCCTTGTTAACCCTTGGTGTGATCCACCTTCAATTATTTCCATCATATATGTTTTTGGTGTTGCACGTTTGAGGTGCATACATTTCATTTAGGCTGACCTTATGAAGTTGGTTGAGGTCATGGATGGTATATAAGAAAGGTGAATTGTTGGAGATGATGAGTAGGTGTGTTGTGTGATATGAATGTGATCAATTGTGGTGATCTTAGTGTGAGCTTAAATTCCTATGAATCTAGATGCAATGAGCATAAGGTGTTTACATTTCAATGTACCTAAAGTTGTTGGAGGTAGTGAGCCAAAGGTTGCAAATGGTATAGAGTTGCAGTGGTAGATCTCCTTGTTTCTTTGAGATAATAATTCTCTATGTAACAATTTCTTCTATTCTTCTTTCTTTCGGATAATTATTCATTTGGGTAGTGAGCCCTTGATAGTGAGCCATTCTTCTTTTTTGGACAATTAGCCTATTATATTCAGTATTTCTATTCATATATATGTGAGTTAATCCTCACCATTTTTTTCCTTGATCAAGTTTTTTCACATAAATTTGGTGTTCTATTGTGTATGGTTGATGTTTCATATATTTATATTCTGCTAATGCTTAATAAGGGTTTAAAGGTTTGAAAGTTAATGAGGGATTGATCTTTTTAATGTACAACTAATTCATCCCCCTCTCAATTTTCCTATTTGTCTAATAATTGGTATCAAATTTGTGGTTCCTTTGAAGAAGCTTAACTACTTGAGGTAGATCCAATGATGTACAAGAATGGTGTCAAAGCTCCTATATTTGATGGAATGAATTATTCTTATTGGAAAGCTAGGATGGAATCCTTTTCTTTATGGTTTGGTGTTTGGAAATCAGTTGAAATTGGATATGCTTTGCCTACTAATTGTCTCAAAAGTGATGACGAGATCAAGGATTATGAGAATAATGGAAAAGAAAAGAATGCTATCTTCAGTGGTCTTTTTGATTCAAAACTTGGAAAAGTGAGAAGTATCAAAACTACTAAAGAGGTCTAGGTAAATTTGGAGAGAATTTATGAAGGAGATAATAAGGTCAAGCAAGCAAAGATGTAGAATTACAAATCCAAATTTGAAACCTTGAAGATGACAAAAGATGAATATATTAGAGCCCACATGCTCAAAGTGGAAGAAGTTGCCAATACCATCAATGGTCTTGGTGGATAGCTAGAAGAAAGTGAAGTTGTGAAAAAGGTACTGAGAACTCTTCCTAAATATTATAGTGCTAAAGTTTCTACTATTGAGGAAGCTTAGAATTTAGACAAATATTCTAGAGATAAAAATTTTGGTGCTTTAATTTCCTTTGAATTGAGAGAGTTTGGTAAAGATGCTACAAGAAAGAATTTTCTTTTAAAGTCAACAAGGCAGAAAAGTATGATGAGTCAGATCTAGATGTTCTTGATGAAGTGGAAGAAAATTTTGTAAGAAGACTAAAAAAGGGCATTGGAAAATATAGAGGTAAGCCACCCTTTAAATTTTTCAATTGTGGAAAGATAATTCATTATGCTTCAAAATGTCCAATCAAAGTTGCAAATGGAAAATATAAGGATCATAAAGGTAAATCTTTTGAGAAGATTTATTATGATAAAAAAGACAATGGTGTATATAATGATGAGGAATCAAACTATCATGATGATGGAAGTGATGAATGCTTGTTCATGGCTTTAAATGTTGGAACTAATTCTACTAATATTGAAAGATGTGTGAAGGAAAGTGCTCCAAAAATAGGTCACAATATTGAAGGAACTATGGTGATTTATTTTCATGCAAGAGAGGAGAGAAACTACTAGATAATTGATAAAGGATGATCAAATCATATGACGAGTGATAAGAGTAAGTTTGTTAAACTTAAAAAGTATGACGGTGGTCTTGTTAAGTTTGGTGATGATACATCTGCTAAGATCTGTGGAAAAGGTTCAATTAGTTTTGATGGAAAACATAATAAAAATGATGTCCTTTATGTCAAGGTCTCCAACATAATCTTCATAGTGTAGGAGAAATGTGTAGCAGAGAATACAATTTAGTGTTTCAAGATGATGGTTGTGAAATCAGAAAAGGAAGCTCTGGGACTTTGGTTGTTGCAGGAATAAGGATAGAAGGTAATGTTTATAAACTTAAAGGTGGTTGTGTTAAGTTCTCTACATCACAAATCAATGAAAGTTGGCTATGGAATAGAAGAATGTGTCACATCAATTTTGATAGCCTAGTGAAGATTAGTTCTACTGATGTTGTGAGAGATTTGCCAAATATTACAAAGCCTATCAATGCAATCCACAAAGAATATTAGTTTGGAAAGTAGATAAAGAAGAGGTTCAAGACTAAAGAATATTCTACTATAGGTCTTTTGGAGTTGGTGCATACATACCTATGTGGACCTACAAGGATAAGAATCTCTCAAGGTGACATGTATTTTATGTTGTTGATTAATGATTATTTTAGAATGATGGGTGACATTTCTAAAAGAAAAATCAAAATATCTAGATAAGTTTAAAGAATTTCAATCTATGGTTGAGAATGAAATGGATCTAAAAAACAAGTGCTTAAGATTTGATAGAGGTGGCGAGTTTACGTCAAATGATTTTAATGTATTTTTTATTAAGATCATGGAATAAAGAGACATTTGTTAGCTTCTAGGACTCCTCAATAGAATGGAGTCATGGAGAGGAAGAACATGACAAATCAAGAAGAAAAAAGAACTATGATGAAGGGAGAAAATCTACTAGATGTTTATTAGAGAGAAGCCATTCATACTGTAGTATACCTTCTTAACAGAGGTCAAGCAAGTGTGAAAAATTCAAAGAATCCCTATGAATTATGGTATGGTAAACCTCCTATTGTGAAATATTTGAATGTTTGGAAGTAAATGCAATATCAAGAGAGATGATGAAAAATTAGGAAAGTTTGATGCAAGATCTAATGAAGGAATCTTCCATGGATATTATACAAAGAGCAAGGCATACAAATGCTATAACAAAAGTTTGAAGAAGATAGTTGAAAGTGAAAGTTTCAAAGTGGATGAAGATCCAAAACAAATTTTAATGTTGATAGAAGGATATGAATATGATGAACCCCTTTGCAGTAAAGAAGAAAAAGATGAAGAGAAAGAGAAAGAGATGATAGTTGAAGAGGAAGAAGCTCCAAAAAAGAATCCTAAGACTCATAACTAAGCGTAGAAGAATCATTCTAAACATCAAGTCATTGGATATAAGAGCAAAGGTGTGTTGACAAGAAGAGAAGCTACTTTGATAGAGGAATAGGTAAATTTTTGTTTACTTTTTGAGATAGAACCTAAGATAGTAACTGAGGCATGAAAATATGAGAATTGGATCAAATCCATGGAAGAAGAGTTGGGATAGATTGAGAAGAATCATACTTGGTAATTGGTCCCAAGACCAACAGATAAGAATGTGATAGGAACTAAATGGGTTTTCATGAACAAGGTGAATGAGAATGGAAAAAATTTCAAAAACAAGGCTAGACTATGTGTAAAGGCTACTCACAAGTAGAAGGAATAGATTTTGAAGAGACTTTTTCTCCAGTGGAAAGAATGGAAGCCATTAGGATTTTTTTGGCTTTTGCAGCACATAAAGACTTCAAGGTATATCAGATGGATGTGAAGTCTGCATTCTTGAATGGTGGGCCAGAAGGGAGAGGTGTACATTAAATAACCAAAAGGTTTTCAATTATCAAAAGATGTTGATTTGGTCTGTAGGTTGAAAAAGGCATTAAATGGGCTCAAACAAGCTCCTAGAGCTTGGTATGTGTGAATATAAATTTCCCAAGCTCCCTTCGGGTTATTTTATTTTTGCTTAAGTATCGGCCATGCGCACATTTTGAAAGAAACATCGGGTTCCTTTCACAAGGTTTTATCCAAATGTTGCCACTTGTCAGTTGGGTGCTCCTTGTAAGGATCCTTTCCTTCACTTTTCGAAAGCCCCCACCATGCTTCCACGTGTTAGCAGTTCACACTCTTCAATGCTTCTTCTCGTCGCTCCCCTTTTGGGCCCCAACTACATAGCATGTAGCATCAGTCCACACACATTACTTGGTGGCCCCCACCTTCAGTGTAGTATGTTTGGGAGACCTCCACGTGTCTTCACTACACAAATTTTCATCGCATGAAGGGGAGAATGAACCTCAGGCTCCAATCGCTTGCCACATAGATCTTCTAAAGGCTTCATCGTGCAGGGGAATGAAGTGCACAACAACCTCACAATAGTTGCCATGTATTATAACCACCGTCATGAGTGGATGACACATGTCGACACTTTGGTTCATTGGGACCACTGCCATCATTCATAGGGGATGCATCTAGATTTGAGGCATCTTCGTTCACGGCTCAAATATTTTTTCATTGCAACGGTCGAGAAAAATCATTACCATATGCATCATAGCTCATGATCAAAGGATCTTTTCTGTTACTAGCTCGTCGAGCTGGGGATTTTATTATAAATATTGCTTCTTCTTTTGAAGCAAGGGTTCATATTTTGATAGAGAAATTGGTGGAAGAACCAGGCCTTTTACTGCTTTTTAGATTATTGTAAAAGAACTTACAGACTGTGCCATTGTTTGACCCTTCTATTTTTTTAAGATATTTGATAAGTTTTACTATGCCATTTTGGTACTAAATGTTTCATTTGTAGAACTTCTATAAATTAATGCAATTTTGTTGGTTTAGATCATGTCTTTGAGTCCTCTTTTCAGTGAATGTGCATAAATATTATTTTATGTCATTAGGTGAATCATTCAGGCTTCTAACTTTGTTTCTATCATTCTAGAGCATAGCAGATTGTTGAACAAGCCCTTAAATTACATCTAAAAGATAGATTTATTATGCCTTACATCTAAATCTTGGTGTATCACCCTAGTTAGACCCTTTTATTTTTATATCTACTTTTTTTCCCATTCAAAACCCCAATTATAGAAGAAGTCGACTTATTTAAAATCTAGAGATTACTTAGTTTAGCGCAATAGGTCCCCCCTTTAACTGAGTTTCCCATAAAGGGTTGTTACCTTGTCAAAATTTGGCATCAACAGGTTTTTTTTTTCTAGCACGCCTAGTGGGACTGCTTAAATATACCAAAAATAAAAAAGGTTGTATAAGCCATCAACCCGTTACTAGGTCTCAAGCCATGAATAAACCTGGCTTGTTAGTGCCTCTGCTAGTAACAGTGCATACCCAAACTCGCCTAGTAAAACTTTCAGATCCCTCCACGAGCCATGTTACAAATCACAAACTGAAATTATATGGCTTGGGACATCACGAGTCCCCTTATAGCCCCAGTTGCACCTGTCATTTGGGCCCCTATCCCCATCTCTTCTCTCAAAGCTATTCCTAAGTTTACTGGAGATGGCTCAAGAACACCATCCAAACATCTACAAGATGTGGTGGATGTTTTTTTGGTACACAAAGTTACAGATTAGAACATAGCACTAAGGTTTCTTGCAACTTCTTTCAAAGGAAAAGCATTAGATTGGTATCACACTCTACCGACTAACACTATTGGTACTTGGGATCAACTTGGGGATCCTTTTTATGAAAGATTCTCGAATGACGCAGACAGGTCCTCGCTATATCATTAGCTAGCAACATTAAAGCGAGCCTCATATGAAGCCATGATAGACTTCAATGCCCGTTTCCATATAACCTGGCAGAGAATACAAAATTCCATCTGTCCACCAATCGAGTTAGCATTTATGTTCTACTTAAATTCCATCAACAGTGACATCTCCATGATGATCTAGTCCCTTGGTGGAACCACATTACCAAATGCACATAATGTAGCAGTTAAGGCAGAGAACATTTTGATTGACACTGAGAAGTTTCCACACTGGCCTATTATGCCAATGTTCCCCAAATTATCAACTTCCACCCAGGAGATGCCATCTACTAGCACACCAAAGCTGCCCCCATCTATGTACACAGATCCAAGTTGCCACAAAATTTTGCTTCTACATCTGGTGCTTCGAAGGATGAGATGAACGACATAAAGGAGACGTTAGGAAACTTAACAAATGAAGTAACCACTATCAAGCGCAACCAGGTCGCTCCTCCAAGACCATCTTACCAAAGTTATCAAGGCAGAAGACCCTCCTACCAACAAAACCAATATCAAGGATTCATGCGCACAAATCCACCAACTCAGACAAATAACTAAATAGTATTGGTATCGACTCCACTAGGAACTGCTCAAACAAGTAAAAGCAGAGAGTTGATCATAGGACAGAACAACCTCGTCAAAGATATCAATCCTTGGTGCTTCCCTTGTGGCAATGCACATATGCCTTGAAATTTTCCATGTGGAAATTTACAGCAAAAATTTTTAGAATAGCGTAGCCAAGGCGTGGCACCAAATTCAGGAGGCTATACCTTTGCCTCTCCCCAAATGGGGAATTTAGTTCTTACCACACAAATGTAGGGAATGTCTTTGGAACAAGAAAATGACATAGCTCTCGATCATGCCCTTTTCTCATGGATGGAAGGAGAGGAAGCAATGTTCACATATGAAGCATCCACATTGGGGACCCTGCAAGTATATTCTAACTACAACACTCGATCAAAAAGGAGATTCATAGGTGATTCAGTCACTCTGCAACCTAGAAGTGTCTTGAACCAACCCCTAACACTTCCACAATTGCTCCACAACCGCAACTGTGCAAGGAGATTGTTATCACTAGGGCCAAGGAACAAAAGCCTACAAATCCATCACCTTTCAACATGGTGGAACAATTGAAGAAATCTTCTTCTAATGTATCCCTTTGGGATATATTAGCCATTCTAGAGAAAAATGCATTACTACAAAAGGCTTTGTAGAAAGATGTGGTCATGCAATCAATAGAAAAAGCTTCTAAAAAGGCTACTGACTCATCACCTCTGGCCAAAGTTCTTGTGAATACTAAAAAAGAGGCTTTGAATGAGTTCAAGGAGGAGAAACCAAAACCTAAACCCTTCTTCTGAACTCTCATTGTGAGGAAGAAACTGCTGCATAAATCCATGATTGAATCTGGTGCCAACACCACAGTCATGCCCAAGCAGATAGATGAAGCCTTAGGGCTTAGCTATGAGCCCTTAAAGAGAGGAGTTATGCAGCTGGATGGAAACAAGGTCAAAACTATAGGCCTAATTAAAGATCCCCCCTTGACTTTGTTTTCTTGTCTTAGCATCACGGTACTGCAAGATACCATGATCATTGATGTTCCTCCCACGTTCGGCCTCTGCCTATCCCAGGAATCCATCTCAAAGATAGGCAGATACCTTTCTTTGGATTAGTCCCATCTAATTATCAAGACCAAGCACAAAGCTAAAATGAAGATAATATTAGAACCTCTGCATTCAAAACATGTAGCTGATGAAGCCATGATCAACCTTGAAGCTACTCATACTTCTTTCACCAAAGAAGAAACTATTGGTAGCAAGCTACCAAGAGATGAGAAGGTAACTGAAGATGAAGCCGATCAAGAAGAGGTCCTTTTGAACGAGTATGTAGCTTCCAACCCTTTCAAAAAATATCATGCTACTAGGTTGGGCACCTACACTATTTATGATGAGGATCAACAATTCCCAAGGGTATTGAAGAACTTCGCGACCGAACAAGCCTCAAAGCTTTGGACATTGCACTTTGACGGTGCAAGATGCAAAGTTGGTGTTGGTGTCGGGATATGCCTAACATCCCCAAACAATGAGTAGATTCTCAAATCTTTTCGCTTCTAGTTTTCTTTCTCAAACAATGAAGCTGAATATGAGGGTCTTATGCAAGGACTAAGCCTCGCGAAACACATGGCTATCAAACAAATAATGGTGTTTGGAGATTCCAAACTCATAATCAATCAAGTCAGAAACATATCTGCTGAAAAAAATGTCCTCATGTAGTCTTATAGGAACATGGTACGGGACCTCATCAAATGTTTTAAAGCTCTTAACATCCACGTAGTGCCAAGGGAGCATAATTCAGCTACGGATTGCATGGAAACAATAAGATCTCAATTTGATCCTATCTCTAACTTGATCGAGAATGTACACTATGTGCGAGTGATCATCTGACCCTTTGTTCTAGATAATGACTAGAGCTAGAAAGTTTTTGAAAGTGATGAACACATAGCCTTATTCATTCAACAGTCGAGAGAGTTTGTTGATCAGTTACAACCAAAAATTGAAGAAGTATTTGAAGGGAAAATCATTTAGTTGAGATCAAACAAACTCATGAAAGGGATAATCGCGCTTGAAAATATGTTTGACTGTGATGATGAAAGGAATGATAGGATAAAATTTGTAGCAGACCAAGCAGACTACGCTAAAATTGAGGTCAGAGACAAAAGAAAACAAAAGGTTGGGAAAGAAGTCCCTCAGTGTGACAAGGATAGGCTTATACACTTCTATGAAACATACGGAGGGGTCATGGCCTAGTCTTATGATGACCTCAGGGGTATGATCTTGACATCATCCAGCACGCCATTGAGCTAACAAAAGGCGCTAAACCTTTTTGACAAAAATAGAGGCTCGTTAATCCAAAGATTGAGGCCCTAATGGCATACGAACTAAGGAAGCTGATTTAATCTAAAATTTTGTTTCCAATCAAGCACAATACGTGGGTATCTAATCTTGTTCTGGTCTGAAAGATGAATGGAGACATTCGTCTCTATGTTGAATTTCATGACTTGAATAGGGCATTACTAAAGGATCATTACCCACTGCCTTCCATGGAATCCATCTTGCAGAGTGTAGCAGGTTCAGATATGTTTTCTCTATTGGATGGATTCTTGGGCTACAATCAGGTTTAGGTTAAAGAAGAAGATCAACACAAGACCATGTTCACCATCAAGTGGGGAACTTTTGCATATGCCAAAATGCCTTTCAACCCATCAAATGTGAGAGCCACCTTCCAGTAGGCAATGGACATCACTTTCAACGAACTGATCAATAAAATTATCATCTATTTAGATGATCTGATTGTATTTTCCAAGTCGAAATATGACCATTTTGACCATCTAGATATTGTTTTCAAAAAATGCCAAGAGTTCGAGGTATCCCTGAACCCCAAAAAATGTGTTTTCGGCATGCCAAAAGTCAAGCTATTGGGACATGTAGTATCCAAAGATGGAATTTCAATTGATCTCAAATGGGTAAAGGCAAACAAGGAAATTCCCCTTCCAGTAAACAAGAAGGAAGTTTAGTCCTTTCTAGGAAAGGTAAACTTCGTAAGCAAATTCAATTCTGATTTTGTAGGGATAATTCGACCATCACCCTGATGTTAAAAAAGGACCAATTGTTCAAATGGACAAATAAAGTGAGAGAATCCTTTGAGAAGGTGAAGGACACTATTTCTTCAGCTCTTGTACTAGTAAATCCAAACTTGTCAAAATACTTCATAATGTATGTTTTTAGTAGCAAGATAAGCACCACTATTGTTTTGAATCAAAAGGATGATGAAGGAAAGGGAGAACATTTGATAACATTTCACTCCTAGACCTTGAAGGAATATGAGACAAACTATAACTTCATCGAGAGGTAGTCGTTTGCAATTGTAAAGTGACTAAAAAAATTTCGACATCTTATATCTTGCAATAAGGTGATCATTTATGTCACACATTCCAATGTGCACAAATACATTATGGAGCGAGAAATCATTGAAAAAAGGGCCAACTGGATCACTAAGATCTTGGAATACAACATCGAGGTCAAGCCTATAAAGATTGTCAAAGGAAGACGGTTGTGCGAATATTTGGCGCACAATGAAGAGATAGAAATTGAAGAAGAACAAGTGGAGCTGGTCTTAACAAATGAGTCTGAACCCGAGGGCTGCTGGCTAGCGGATAGAGTAAGATTTATGCACACTAGCAAGTATCCACTGGGACTTCCTTCTCAAAAAAGAAGATTCTACCAACTGTAAAATAGTGGGTACTCACTTATTGAAGGGATCCTCTTCAAGAGGAATTTCAATGGCATCCTATTACGATGTGTCCCCATGGAGCAAGCAAAGAAAATTCTTGACACCTTCCACAATAGCCCTGAAGGTAGACACTTCTCTACAAAGACCACTACCATCAAAATTCTACATGCTAGGTACTTTTGGCCTACATTATTCAATAAATTCTACAACATGATAAAATCCTACAAGGAATGGCAATTCTACGTAAGGAGGAGAAAAAATTCTGCCATGCCTCTCAATCCGATAGTAGTGGATGAACCGTTTGCACAATGGGAGCTAGAATTTATCAGAATGATGAATCTCGCCTCCAACACACCACAAGTGGATTCTCACAGCTATAGACTACTTCACAAGGTGGACTAAAGTCATACCCCTAAAGAACACAACAGAGGCAAAAATTGTGGAGTTTCTCGAGGGGCTAGTAACGACATCCGACTCGCCAAAGACCATCATTTTAGACAACACCAAATATTTCCTCAGCTCTAAGGTATGTCAGTTCGCTTTTATGCATGGTATATTCTTGAAAAAATCATCAAATTATTACCAGTAGGGGAACGGCTTGACCAAGTTGACTAACAATAATTTAGTCTAACTCACTAAAAGGATCAGGTCTGATCATGAGGAGTGGCACAAGAACCTCCAAACAACATTATGGGTAAACTGCATAACACCTAAGCAAGCCCTGAAATTTTTTCCATACGAACTAGTGTATGGGAAGGAGGCATTGTTGCCTATCTCTATAGAGATACCTGCATTACAACTACTCAAGTCTCTAGAAATTCAAGAGAATGAAGCTATGGAGGTTCAGTTGGCCGAATTGTTGGAGGTACAAGAAAAAAGGAAGAAAGCCCTAAAAGCCATGTCTAATTTCCAGCAGGTGGTTAAGAGGTGGTTCGACAAGAAAGCTTCAGACCAAAGTCTAAAATGCAGAGACCTGGTCCTAAAGTTCAACAAAAGGATTGCAAAGCCTAGACAACATGGAAAATTTAACAAACTCTAGGAGGGTCCTTTCAAAATAGTTTAGTGCAAACAAAATAATGCATTTGAATTAGAGAAAATGGAACAAGAAGCACTGGGAATTTTGATTAATGAGATTCACTTAAAATTATTCAATTAAGCTTCAGTTACTTCACACAAGTATAAATATTTGAATAATGTAATTAGTTTCCCTTTGGTGTTTTGTCGGACGGTCTTTTCAACAATTTCACGAATATAGGAAGTAGGAAAATTCATGAAACTCATTATTACTAAATCAGAGAAAAACTATCTTGCTCATGTTGCAGAAATAAATTCATATGTGAAGAATTCAATTCAATCCATATTGTGAAAACACAAGAATGAAGACAAGGAGTTTAAGATAAGCAAGTATATTTGTCATATATATGTACTTTGGTAAAAACATTGTGAAAATTGCTTTGAGGCCATGTGCTCAAAAGCATGACTATATGTATACGACTCCCTTATATATATATGTGTGTACACAAGCCTATTTTCAAGCATATATATACAAAAAGGAGAAAATGTGTTTTAAACTTCTAGAACACGAGCATTGTCTTCATCAGTAGGAGCATTGTTAGAGGCAGTAGTAGGGTTATCACCAGCAACAATGAGACTTGGAGCAAAAACATCAACACCCATAACAAGAAGTGGAGGGAACACAAGGTTCCTGAAGTCAATGTACCAATCCACATCATAAAACAACACTACATTGTAACAATGCAGCAAAAAGTGGAATGCATGGGTAGCTCTCTCACAATGCTCAACAAGTGAATGAAGCTGAAACCCACTCAGGAATGACACCCATGGTACCACCGCGTCTTCTTCAACATGCCTCCACAGGTCACTTGCAATAGGAAGGCCCAAGCCATACACTACATTGCTCACCACTTCACCAAGACCTCTGAGGTACCTCTTTGGAAAAATATGGAGTTTCAAGTGCATAATTATGGCTTTTGGAACTTGAATATCAAGCAATGAGGCAAAAAAATGGGAGAAAATATTAGTACTCACTTGATACTTGTCTTCATACTTAATAAGTCCCTACCTAGAACCCATTTCATGACTATAATAACCAGTGAGTACTTGTTTTTAGTCATGCGCTTAAGGTTCCTATTGGAAATCTCTCCCAGAAAGGTTGTTTGGGACTTGTTGCTCACTAGTATGATTGGAGTATTCATTATATAAGTCTCTACTCAATTACCTAAGTCTAAGCCCTATGCAAATTTAGAACCTACTCAACCGCCTAAATGATAATCCTGTCTAATCACCCAAAGCTACTTTTGCTAATTGCTAAGTGTGATTCTGCTACTGTATTAGGACCTATTTATAGAAATATCTAAGGTAGCTTGCATCCCAAGCATGGTGATAATCGAGTGTTAACTCGAAAATCCCACCAAGAGGCCAACTTGATATTCCAACCTAATTGCGTCTGCAGGTATGAATTGTTGCATGCAAGATTAAGGAGCAACAATTAATTAGTGCAAATTGGTGGCAGTCCCAAGCGATGGCTCATATAGACAAATGCTAAGGTGTCACAATGCAGGTAGTTCCAAGCTCTAAGGTTGAGTGCAAATCATTTCTAAGTACTCATTACAATTTTAGCTTAATTATGCTTTGTGAGATATTAATTGCTAAGGCGTGTGAGAAGATGGAAAGCTTTTCACCAGCAGCTAAATTTCCCAAGAAAATCTCACCGAATGGACGTTATCACTAATGTAATTATGAATTCCTGTCTTTTCAAAAGGGCAAGTAGTTAATTTCACATGAATGAAGGAGCTGGTAGTACATGCCAAATTAAATGCAAAAAGGCAAACATTGTCTACCGGTTGAGAGCAGGAAATCAAAGAAAAAGTTGTGTCGCATGTAAGGGCTAAACAAAGCATAAAACTTCTTGAGTACACAAAGGGACTTGGAAGAATAGATTTGTTAGGGGAACCGGGTGTGGTGCATCTAGTAAAAAAGTAGTTGAACGCAAAGGTAATTGCAAAAAATCATTCTCCTGGTGTGGATTGAGCCTAAAGTAGGAGGCTGTCTAGATTTGAGTTCAAAGCCTTGCGTAGTGTTCTAGGTTCCATTCATACCGCTTTAGTGTGATTTCAGAGTGGAGGTTTGCAAAAGATGGAGGCTGCTTAGAGTTTCCAAATAGAAATGCAAGAAGAGATGACCCAAAGTTTATTTAAGGCCATGCATGCAACACCAACTGCCTATGTCTTCGAGAATATCTCTTATGCTTCACCTAGTATACCAAACAAGCCAACGTGGGTGAATATGCGGGTTGCAAAAAAGAAGAGTCCCCACAGGGATCAGAGCCAAATTAAAGAAGAATGGGATAATATTCATGATCCTATTCTTGCGAAGAACCCTAAAACTCTTAGGGAGGTGGCTTGTGAAAGAATGAACAGGAATAGCAACCCAAATTATTTGGCACAAAAATGTTGGTTCAGTGGGCTTCCATAATATGTGGTCTCATTTGTACACTACTGCCCTGAATTGGTTGACGAGGCCATCAAACACTTCAACCCAGATACCAACACCATTGAGGGTCGAGAGCTAAGTGTTATTATTTGCAAAGAGGCTATTTGGGATATGTTGTACATCTCAAAACAAAGCTCCAAAGTACCCCAAATGAAGTGATTCACTCCAGAAAAGGAGGAGACCTATTGGAAGACTAGAGATCTTGCCCTAAACTTGTATAACACGGAAACACAAAGGACCAAGGAAGCTCAAAGAAAGCCAATACAGATCCCAACAATGCATAAAAACTTCAAAGATGACATGAAGGATGCCTTCTCAATGATGGTGTTTGTTTGCAGCTTGGACACCAACAAAGAGGTTCAGGAGTTTCAACTAGGCTTAGGGTTTTAGTTGCGCAAGAAACATTCTCTTCTCTAGTATGATTTCGTAGAATTCCTTGTCCAAGAGATGCTCAACCAGATAGCAGAGTACCAACTTCAGCAGAGGTTCAGGTTTCCATCTTTCCTCGCCCACATGTTTTTGGCATCAGAACCCCAAATTCTTCCAAAAGCATTTGGGGCTATCCATTTTTGATGAAAACCAAAGGAAGAATCCAAGTTCCACTTGGACTCCTCTCCTCTCTGCAACATATGATTACTACGCATTTTCAAATTATTTCTTGAATCTGATTTTGTAGGATTTGAGGGAAGACAATAGTTTCTTATGGTTCAACTCAGACTAGATTGAGTTCATGTAGAATTTCACTCTGAAGTGTGACTGGTTTCTAGGTGAAGACTTCACATTTTTCCAATTGCACAGCTTCACCGGGGAACCCTTTTGGCTCCTAGCTTGTCTTACAGATCAAATACTAGTGCTTGAAGTATTTTTCTAGGTAACAGTTATTGACTTCACCTTTTGGAGCAGAAAATCAAAGAAGAAAGGATTCTTTTGCTGTCCTATGAGCTTAAAGACTTTGATCATGGAAAAGAGGACTCATGACTTGTTGGAAGCAACACTGGCTCATCCTAGGTTAGTATGGATTTGTGATAAGTGGAATTACAACCTTGATGATGACTTGCCGAATGAGTATTTCAAGGTAACACACAACCCCTGACCTTACTGGGAGAAGCGTCAATATCGAATGATGGATGTGGATGAGCTTATGGTAAACCTAGCTTATATTTCAACTGAAGGTGGTCATCCTCCCTAGCTCATATTCTACTACCGAACTGGGAAGTATTATAAGACAAAGAAGATTGGTGATACTCTTCACAAAAAACTAGTGAAGAATTACAACTAGAAGGAGGAAAAGATTAATGATTGTTGGGTATACCACCAAGAGACCCAACACACTGAGGCCCCTTATGATAGAATGCAAATGGATGACAAGTTCGATAAATTATGGAATGGTGAGCATCCGAATTTTGACGAAAGTGATGAGAAAGGCTCTAGTTCGGAAGAAGCCAAAGCACAATCAAATGAAGGAGCGAAACCAGAAATAGAAGCTCAAATGACCTTGACGTAGTAGAAAGGGAAAACCATGAAGCAACCTAGAAAGGTTTCTTCTAACATGCAAGTGAATATATAGTGTGTGAGGTCTTCGCTGACTTGCACCTGGACCGCAAGAAGGACCAGAATAACCCAACCACAACAATTTGAGATCGTAGTGGTAGAAGACTCACCACCAACAAAGTGGAAGTGCACTGAAGCATCTTCAGGAGAGTATTCATAGGACTCTAAAGCGGGCCAAGAGCCAGTGACGAGCCAAGAATCACAATCATCTGTGTTGCAGGTATCTTTCACTCCCTTTTCTCTTGGTTCACAGTCCTTATTTGCCCCTACTATGTCTGCAACACCTCTCATTTCAAGCATTGAACCTTCCTTTTAGGCCTCTACTTCAATGGTCGTGGGGGGTTTCACACAGTTCTCTCATGTGACCCCATTTTACCTCACTCCTTTGTGAACTCTTACACCATTTTCCTCAGCCCATTCAGCATCCCCAAGCGCCTCACATTCTACCTCTACTACCATCATTGGTACATCTCCCGTCGTTGCCATGTTGGCCCAAATCCAACCTTCCCAATAGATGGATTCTGCCATGATGTTGCTTCCCTCAAGTCCTCCCACTAGTTTATGGGTCGAGTATTGGAATATCCCTCCTTTCTCTCCTCAAATAGTTAGTTTCCCAAGAAAGAAGTCACTTAAGACTGCTACACTCTCATTTTATTTTTCCCTTCCTCTCGGTGCACTTTTCGTAGGCAGACTCAATAGGTCACTGCCAAAATTATTATCAAAGGGTGATAAAAATAAGCAAGCACGAGCAATCAGAGCCCAAAAGAAAAAAGCTAAAGATGCTAAGAGGCTAGCATAGCCAAAACTACAGAATATTTTTAATGAGGCTCAAAAATCACTACTCTTTGTGACTATATACCTAATTGTCAGCAAACCACAAGAAGAGATGCAGCCGGATGACTACAATATGTACACCATAGGGCTTGATTTGAGCATAGGTCGGCCTCATAACAAGTTTGAGCTCATGGAGGAAATGCAACGGGTGGTGACCAAAAAATTTCTTAAGTCCAGTTGCCAGCGAAAGGAGAGGGAAGAAGATCTAAAAAGCATCAAGGAAAGATTCAAAGTCTTGCTTTCCAAGGAAAAGGTGAGGGATGCTGAATTTAAGTGCTTATCCCAACTAACAAAGACAGAGCAAGCAAAGCTCTCAGAAGAACTTGCAAAGTTCCAATCTCTCGATCTTAACTTGATCGCTGAGTTGCAACAAAAGAACTAGGGATATCAAGACTAGTTGTCACGTTTGGAGCATGAAGTACAAAAAAAGCATGAGGAGTTTCACCGCCAACACGCTCAACTAGAGCAACAGATGAAGCAAAAAGATGCGGATTTCAATATTTGTTGGGTCCAACTGGAGAATGAGATCCAAGAAATGAAGACTTCATTAGAGAAGGAAGCAAAAAACAAGGAACAACCCGAGGCTAGCTAGATCGTAGAATCATAGATCCTTCAGGGACATCTCACCACAGTGAACCAAAGGGTTGCAGAGCTCGTGCATAATATGGAATTAAGGGATGCAAAAAAAGCCCTATTAAAGAACTCTGCCCAACCTTTTGTCATCTTATCATACCTTTTTCACATAGCCCAGTAGTTATATGTTTCATACTAGGAAATAGTTAGGGCCTTCTGCCTAACTCTATAGTCAACGCTCCAATTTATTATGGAGGCAAAAAGTTTGGGTAGGGAGGTTCACAAAGTAATCGCTCAGCGATTCCCTCAATCCATCATAGAGAGAATTTGAGAGGCTAGGAGGTTGTTGGATAGGCTATATATTGTCCCAGATGAAGTCTTGGAAAGCGTAGGAGTTGAAGACTAGAAGGCCGTTGCTAAAAAATGTAACAGATTCATCCATTGTCATGTAGCCATCCTTCATGCCAGTGAGTGTGCCATCACATTGGATCAACCCATGAGTAGCATGCAGGAAAGGTTCACCCACCTAACTCAGATGGGCTTACCATCCTCATTTCTTGGAGATGAATTGGTGGCCACGACAAAGTATATTGCCGTGAGGATTGAAAAGAAGCAATAAGATGCATCTACTTTTCAGATTTTTAGTCAGCCCCTTGTTGTAGGAGATATTGAGAGCATCACTCATCTGATTGCACGACTCCTTTTTCAACTCAAGTCCTAGGCCAATATATTGGTGACATTGCCTTACAAAGAAATGATCGATCTACATGGAGCATAAGAAATTCTATGTGACATATTGACTACATCTGAGGCTGAATGGCTACCTCTACAGACTGCCCTCTCTAAGCTTTGATCATGCCACCCAATGGATAAGGCTCTGGTTTGTAAACTATAAATTTTTGGGTTCCTCATTCCACAAATGAAATTCCCCTGATAAGTTGCCAAAAGTTGTGAATATAAATTTCCCAAGCTCCTTTCTGGTTATTATATTTTTGCTTGAGTACTGACCACACCCACATTTTAAAAGCAACATCGGGTTCCTTTCACAAGGATTTATCCAAATGTTGCCACTTGTCAGCCAGATGCTCCTCGCAAGGATCCTTTCCTTAGCTTTTCGAAATCCCCTACCATGCTTCCACATGTCACTAGTTCGTACTCTTCAGTGCTTCTTTCCATTGCTTCCCTTTCGGGCCCCAACTGCATGCCACGTAACATCAATCTACACACATTCCTTGGTGGCCCACAACTTTCAGCGTAGTATGTTTGGGAGACCTCCACATGTCTTCACCATGCAAGTTTCCATTGCATAAAGGGGAGAATGAACCTCGAGCCTCGACCACTTGCCACATACAGCTTCTAAAGGCTTCATCGCATAGGGGAAGGAAGCCCACAACAACCTCACAACAGGTTCCATGTATTATAACTTTCATCATGAGTGGATGACACATGTCAACACTCTGGTCTGCTAGGACCACTACCATCATTTGCAGGGGATGTATCTAGCTCTAAGGCATTCTCATTCATGGCTCGAATCTTTTTCCATTGCAATGACCAGGGAAAATCATTACCATATATATCATTGCTCATGATCAAAGGATCTTTTCTATTACTGGCTTGTCAGGCTAGGGATTTTATTATAAATACTACTTCTTCTTTTGAAGCAAGGGTTTAGATTTTGATAGATAAATTGGTGGAAGAACCAGACCTTTTACTGCTTTTTAGATTATTGTAAAATAACTTACAGATTGTGATATTGTTCATCCTTTATTTTTCTTAAGATATTTTATAATTTTTATTGTTCCATTTTGGTACTGAATGTTTCATTTGTAGAACTTCTATAAATTTAATCCAAGTTTGTTGGTTTAGATCATGTCTTTGACTCCTCTATTTAGTGAATGTGCATAAATATTAGTTTATGTCACTAGATGAATCATTCAAGCTTCTACCTTTATTTCTATCATTCTAGAGCATAATAGATTGTTGAACATGCCCTTAAATCGCATCTAAAAGATAGATTTATTGTGCCTTACATATAAATCTTGGCGCATCACTCTAGTTAGATCCTTTTATTTTTATATCTACTTCCTTTTCCCATTCAAAACCATAGATATAAAAGAAGTCAACTTCTTTAAAATCCAGAGGTTACTCAGTTTAGCACAATAGGTCCCCCCTTTAACTGAGTTTCCCATAAAGGGTTGTTATCTTGTCAAAATTTGGCATCAACAGTATGCAAGATTGGATAAGTACTTATTGCAATAAGGATTCAAAAAGGGTACTACAGATAGCAACCTTTACTTCAAGGTTGAGAGGGATAAAATCCTGATTATGGTAGTGTATGTTGATGACATAATTTTTGGAGGAAATGAAGATATGTGTAATATGTTTGTAGAGGAAATGAAAAATGAGTTTGAGATGTTAATGTGTGGGGAGATGAATTTATTCCTTGGGTTATAAATCAGGGTACATAGAAGGTAGTATCTACCAACTACCTAAACTAGGGAAAGAAATAAAAGAAAAGTGAGGCAAAGCTAGAAGATATTAAGGCCATAGTCATGAGGAAGAAAGTAGATATTAGAGCTAATGATGTAGACATCACCTACTTGAGGCAGGAGCAACAAGAAAAAATTTTGGTAGCACTGCAAACAGTACAAATAGGGAAGAATCAACTTCAAGCCAAGTTGAGAAACATATTGATCACAATTGAGTCTATATAGGAGGGAGAAATCATAAAGTACAAGCTATAAGAAACTAAGTAGGAATTGTAGCAAGTACAAAGAGAGCTCTCCAATGTGTCGAATTAGCAAAAGAATGCATGCAAAGAGATGGAAAAATAAATACTACAGATATAAGCCAATTGTCTGATTCTTCAGACCGACGAAAGCAACTGTATGACAAATTTGAAAAGGAGAAGAATGATATAAAAAAAGAGTTGGACAATTCCCAAGCCTAGGCTATAGATGAAAATAACCCCAGAGAATATGCGGAAAAACAACTTGATGAGAAAATAGAAGAGTTAAAAAGAGTGCAATAGGAATTATATGCTATGTCAAGTGTGTAGGTGCAAAGCCAACAAGACTTTCAGCAAAGGGAAAATTAGTTCTAGGAGGATCTTCATTGGGCCCAAGTAACAATTGACAAAGAGAAGTGGGAGAGGAAAACCGTTGAATCCACTCCACATGCATGGGATAAATAATTGGATTAGTTAGAACTTGATCTTTAGGAACTATGAATATAATAACTTAATTAAAAGAGGAAATGATGATAAAGGAGTCCCAGGCTTAACAGGAGTAGAGTTTAGTAGAGGCTCAAGCATAGTGAACTAATTTCCTCTTTGTGTTACAAAAATTGTATATCTTTTATTGGGAGAAGATAAAGAATGCAATGGCATCCTTGTGGTTGAATTTAAGGTTCATGGTGGATGCACAAGATTTAAGCGCTAAAGTTAGCCTAATCATTGAGAAGATTCTACAGCTAGTCACTCCTAGGGAAATTTAATTAGAAAGCTTAATTGATAAGCTTTACAAAGCTACAAAGGATTCTTTGGTAGATCTAGGGATTTTTAGATAGGAGAGTGGCTACCAGGAAAGCCAATGAATTTGTAAATTGCAATAGGGCATCCCAAAAGGGTAAAAATTTCTAGGATGCTTTAAAGATCAAGGTTAACAAGATGAAAGAGGACTTCAAAGGACTTGTCCAATTGGGACTTCCCTCCCCTTTTTTTCCCAATGGAGTAGTGTTAATCAAAGAATAGATCATGAAATACTTGGAGGGAGAGCAACATGATCAGCTGGCCTTCTAGGCCTTAGGCCCATACCCAAGCGCTAAGGAAATTGAAGACATCTTGCATCCCATAGCTCAACTTTATTTTTACATCAGAGCCACACAATCAAAGTTTAGTGATATCTCTTTTAAAGATATTTTTTAATTAAATCAAGCCTCTAAGGAGTTGCACGTGTTGGTTTCATCTTCAAACGCAGATCAGGAGTTCCTACACTCTGTATTCCTCAAGATTTAAGGCCATGCACCTACCTTTTTCTTTTGATATGGTTCAAAGTTTTACTGGGTTCATGCCTCCATAGGTGAAACCCCCTTAAGGGTCACCAGGACTATAGAGATTTTTTCTCTACATGTGTTTCAAGTTTCTTTCTTTGTTTTCTTCATCTTTTGTTCTTACATCATCTTTGCTTCTCTAAGGTCTTTCTTACCTTCTCCTTCTTTTTGTCTTCACATTCTCTATCGATCTCGCTTACGTTTCACACAAGTGCACTTTTATCAAGGTAATGACTCTTTCATCGCATAAAGGTGCATGATGGTGCCACATGGTGAACGTGTTATCTTTTTTAAAAAAATATTTGACTTTTGGGTGTGGAGGATGACATGTGTCTGCACCGTGGGGTTTTTCACAAACAACACTAAGTGGATTTCTAAAATTCCCACTTGTGTGCCACTTGTATCAAACAAGAATTTTGTCAATAAAGGCGAGTAAGGAGCAACAAAGTAGGTTGTTTGAGTTATTTTTATTAGCAAGTGAATTTTCAAGGTGTCGAACATTCCATAAGGTGTCGCAAGTGCCTTTATATTCAAGACATTGCCCGCCCAACATTGCAAGAAATTATATTTGTGCCAAACATGTTTATTTACTAAGGTATGGCACAACAATGCTCCTGATAGGGGGAATTTTTTCAGTGGTGGCCAAATTCTAGCTCAATAGTTTTTGCACATAATTTTAATGAGAGGAATGAGATTGAGTGTTTTGAGTTTTGTTTCAATCGATGCTTAACAACTCAAAATTTATTACATTATGGATTCATATGAAAAAATCCAATCTTCAAACGATATTTTATGGTGGTGATTTAATGCCACCATTTGGGATTTTTCTTTTTGTGATTAAGTGGTGGGGGAGAGCTTTATGCTTGTTTGCTTCCCTTGTTCTATAAAAGGGAAATTGTGAGCCTCTCCCAAGTGTGGAAGATCCACTATAGAATTTTTTTTATTTCCTTGTAAATAGTATTATTAGGTCAATTTTGGAGATAGTGTCCAGCTTAGAACATTCAACCTTAACATTTTGTATCCTTTTTTGAATTGAAGTAATAGAAAGGGAAGCACATTGAAGTGTGCTTGTTTGGCCTTTATCGTGCATCTTATCCTCTTCTTATATGAAACTCATGCTCTGTGTCATTTATGTTTTAGACCTAATCTTGATAATTGATCATTCTATCATTTTCAATTTTAGTGGTATCTATAATGTCACAGAATTGCACCTAAGGGCAATTCCAAATTTTTTCACTTTTTCCTAGAATTTATGACACCTTAGAGCATTGATGACAAAAATCCTATGGAGTGGAATTTGCTAGCGCACTGCAGAGACGTTCACGTGTTGCATAGGCATCCCATGGAGTGGAATTTCGTAATTTTGACCCCATGTGGACTAGGGGCGGAGAAACAAAATCTTGATGACACATTTCCCAAAAATCTAGGCCTTGGATGCCTGTGCAACACGTGAACGTCTCCGTAATGCGCTAGCATCCTAGTGGTTTTCTGAGTTTGGAATGAGGAATCTCAAATCTTGACTCACTCAACACATGTCCTAGCAATCATATTTTGGGTATAATGATTTTTTTCCACCCTTGCATGCAATAAAAACTCCTAATTTTCTCTCATTTTGGGGATTTTCAAGTCATTTTCAATCAAGCTCTCTTAAATTTTCACTCTTGAGTTCTCTTCATTCTTGATAGTAGCACTCTCACAAATGAATCCATGCCAAACTAAGGTCCGTCCAATAGCTACAACTCTCAAGCAAGCACTCAAAGGTGTGTTTGTGTGCTCCAGAGAGGGTCTAGGACCGTGGGTAATGCTCTCTCTCACCCTTTTCTACTTGCTTGTTTATTTGCTACTTAGTGGTGTGGGTTCTACTCCTAAAGAAGGTTTTTCTTTCACCACACACTTTTTCCTTTTTGTTTACAACCCTTTTCTATTTGGCTATCTGTGGAGGTGGGAACACCAAAACGGGGTTTGACTAAGGCAGACCCCTATACAACCCCAACCTTTTCCCCTCGTTCTTCTGTGTAGGTTGCAAAGTAGAGATTGGAGTGAAGACTCGAATGTTTGGTTGAAGGTAAGTTTTCTCCATGTTCTCCTTGTGATTTTCTAAAAGTATTTGTTCTTTGTTTGATCATTCTACTTACAAGACCTTAGAATCAAGTTAGGAAGTGGAATGTTTTCCTGTTTGAGCTCCGAAGCCTTCTATTTCTTAGGATGCCAACATGCAATTTGGACAACAACATGCCGCATTGGCATCCTGAATCTGCGTTGATGTCTTTTGGCTGAGAGCTTCTTTGTATGAGATAGAAATCTAGAAGTTTCACTCTCCCAAGAAGTGAAGTAGTCTTCTTTTAAATATAACTTGTGTACATTTCTTTACAATCTCTTCATTTTTTTTATGTTGAGGTGGATAAGGGAAATTCCTTCCCTAGTGATCTCTTGAGAGCAAAGAGACCCGCATAGCAAATCCCTCTTATCTCACATTTTGGTGAACTCGACATGAACATGTTAGATCTATTTTTACAATGTTTCCATGTTTATGATAACACTTTCTCTAAGGAAGATTTTGATATGTTGGGTGACACTCTAGATGACTTCTTGGGAGTTCCCTCTATTAGAAACCAAGAACAAACATGCAAACCTAAACACCTTCCACAGAAGAGAAAAACAATGAAAAAGCAGAGCTTTGCATGAAATGTGCAAATTGATATTATTTAGGAATTCAAAGATTACAATGAGATAATTTTATTTATAAAAGCAAAGTATGCAACCCTAATGTTGACCTAAAAATAGCTCAACTAAATAAAGCTTACTTATTAATTAAGTAAACTAATTATTACCTAAGAAAAACCTAAGTAAAGTTATGCAAGTGTAATTAAATATTAATTACACTAACACCCCCCCCCCATAAGTGCAACTTAGGGAGACTAAGTAAGCATGCACCTAAAACTAAAATGAATGCAAGAAAGCATGAATGGGTCCTGACAACAAGGCCTGATCAGGTGCCCATGTACAAATGCAATAATCAGGTAGAGAAGGAAAACCCAGTGGGACAAACCCCCCTACAATGAGATGACTGTTACAAAGAAGCATTGGAAGAACACTGTGGATTAACACTAGAACCGCAATCTAGAAAGCAAGGAAAGATACTTCTATCTACAAGAAACCATATCAGAATCATAATAATGTAACAATAGACCCGATGCCACGAAACACTCGAAAACACCAAATGGGAACAACCCTGGAATCCATAAAGCAACAATAGATGATATGATGATGACAGAATCTAGAAGTCATGAATCTCGATGCCAATGCCTAACTGAGACTAAAAATTTTCCATGGGAACAAGTACCATAAACACTTAGGAACATTAACCACAAATTTAGTGGCCCTCAAACTGAGATGGATCCAAAATGAATTTGATATGTGTCAAGCTAAGACAAAATATGGCCAAAAGAAACTAAGAAACCAGATTACAACCCATGTGAGTTTTCATCAAAATACAATGAAGATCAAAGTGCATGCACACTCTAATCATATTATTATGCAAGAAACCCCCCTGATGGAACTTTATATTAGTTCATTTATTACAATACCCAATGATTGCAAAAGGAGATAATGCCTAAACATGAATAAATATAAAATAAAAAATAGACCTCATATCTATGTAGAGGACTGAACCAGCTTTCCAACACCATGAGAATCACGAAAAAAGGATCACCAAGTCAAAAGATATGCCCTCTAGAGTGAAAAACACAAGTTCTGAGTTCAAGGACCTGAAAAATAAAACTGGAGAAAAATCAGAGAAAAATACTTTCACCACTGAATTGACGTCGAAATCAGCTTTCCAATGGTATCTCGTTTGTGAAAAAAGGACATCGTACGCAAAAGTTACGCTCGATTTTGTAAAAGTGCTACAATTTGGCCAATAAGGCCTCCAGGCAGCCCAGGCGGCTAAAAATATTTCGGCCCCTAGACCTGTGCGCAACCAGGGGCTGGCAGGCAAGGGGCTAGAGCAAAGCCCCTGGTCACCCATGTGATAGTGGTCAAAAGTACAGAAGCCCTCAGGGGCTGGCGGAGGGCCCCCGATTGTCCATGTGATCGGGGTGGACCCAGAAGGAGCCCGTGAGGGCTGGCTGGGAGCTAGAGAGGGAGCCATCGGCGGTGGCAGTGAAGATAGGGGGAGCCATTGGCGGCAGTGATGGACCGGTGGCCACCTAGTGGCCGCCCAGTGGCAGAACTTTCCTAACTACAAGCGTCGGCGTGAATCCCCAAAACACATGTTTTTTTGATTTTTTTTTGCATTTTTGTTTAAAATCGTGCCTTAGAGTGCGTGCTGGGGAGGCCGTACGATCTCCTTGACAATTTTTTTTTGCCTTTTGGATCAAGTGCTTAGAAATCGACCAAATGACAAGCATCCTTAGGGTTTTTGGCTGTTGTGAATGCAATGGTGACCTCCGTTCATGCTCAAAATGCTCTGAAAAATCAACTACCTCCAGAGCTTGCAAAAAATCATCGAGCTTGAAACCCTCGTAGATTTCTTCAACCATGACCAAAATCAAAAGAATAAAAGTCATTCCTGACTTTTTCTAGCACTCTGAATCCAATGGAAATGCTCGATCTGATCCAAAACTCCGCATAGATGAGCTAAAGGCATGATACCCTCGGGGAACCCCAAACGAACTTTGTAATGATTTTCTCCAGAATTTGAGAAGGGGCTGCATGTCAAGGCTCTGATACCATGTTAGAAACCAAGATTAGACATGCAAACCTAAATAGCTTCCATAGAAGAGAAAAACAATGAAAAAGCAGAGCTTTGCATGAAATGTGCAAATTGATATTATTCGGGAACTCAAAGATTACAATGAGATGATTTGCTTTATAAAAGTAAAGTATGCAACCCTAATGTTGACCTAAAAACAACTCAACTAAATAAATTTTACTTATTAATTAATTAAACTAATTATTACCTAAGAAAAACCTAAGTAAAGTTATGCAAATGTAATTAAATATTAATTACACTAACACCATCCTCTATCCATAAACCTTCCAAGAAAAATTCCTCTTTGCAAGCTGTGGAGTCATTAAATGTAGTTGTGGTCTCAATGGCTCCTCCAAGCCCTAGGAAACTCATCATTTATGTGACCCCAGTTGTCCCTTCTTCTAGGGAGGATTATTCTATTTAGGAGATTTCATGTCGAGATGATTCACCAGACTTGTACTTGAGGTTCATAAAAGCTATGGACTCCGCTTCTTATAATGTTGTTGGGCACACATATAATACAAGAAGAAATAAGAAAAAAATGGATCAAAAACCTTCATTTCCCATGTCTCAACCCACTCAAGTTCCTACTTCTTTACTGCCTTCTCAACCAAGCCTTCCCTCAACACCTAAATTTTTGATTAAAGCACCAAGTGATTATGATCTTGTCAAGCAACCTCATGTTCCACCCGCAAGAACTCTAGCCTATGAATGTGTAGAAACAAGTGGCCACCTTGATGAATATAATTAATGTTAATAATATTGGTATTAGGAATACTCTCATTAACATTGGTTCAGCTCTCAATGTCTACGGTATTGACCTACTACCTAAGATTAAAGGTTATTCATCTTCTTTAGCTGCTTCTTCCTTGTACATTAATGGGTTCAATAATGTCGGTCATCAAGTTGTAGGCATGACAATACTACCTTTGCATCTAGGCCCCGTTACCTTCCTACTTTGGTTTATGTGATGCATGGACCTTTACCTTACAATCTTCTTTTGGGGAGACCTTGGATTCATGATATGGGTGTTGTAACCTCTACTCTACACCGTTCCTTAAATTTTGTTGCAAATAATCTGGTGGTCACAGTTAAAGTTGATCCAGAAGTTGTTAACCTTTGTGAGCTAGAAGCTACTAGTCAGGCTTGAGTCATCTCCACTCTTAATAATTATATTCCTTCTGTAACTGCTGACATTATGGCATGTTCCTTGATAATACCCTCCATGGAGGTTGTCCCCGAAGTGAACATTGTTAAAGATGAGCCACCTAAAGCAAACAACCCTGAGTCTCCCCCATCTTCTCCTTCTTACGAATCACACACTTTCCTTGGTGATGATTTGGGATCCTTAGAATTATTTGAATTCTTCATTGTAGAATACAAGGAAAGTACCTCTTGTCTAATTTTTTGAATGCCTCTAACTTAAAAGTAAAAGATACTCCCTTTGAGGAAGAGAATTGTGATCCTATCTAGGAGGCCAATCCTTCTCTTGCTCAGGAGAGTAGTCCTACTCTTGCAAAGGAGGTTAATTTTTGTGAACTGAATAAAGACGACAGATGTGCTCTCATGGATGTGTTTGATGTTCATTGGTGGAATGATTCCCTCTATGTAGAGCTACCACCTCCTGAAGTTTTGCAAAATCATTATGGTTTTGGATATGAAATTGCTTCTCGATATGGCTATGGCTAGAAAGGCCTAAGACATATTGAGAAAGGAATCCAAGTCCCTATCCAATTTAAACCACGAAAGTGCTACATGGGTTTGGGGTCTTCTATTGAACAATCTAAACAAAAACCTTGGTGGAGTGTTAATATGATTTCGGTTGGACCACTCAGCTTGGTCCATCTTGAATTGATAGAGGATAGGGGGTAGGCTGAGAAAGTCCTTTAGATGTCTTCTCTTCAAATGAAGCACTCAAGGAATTCCTAGTTGCCTACTCCCTATTGCGTCCCTTCCATCACAAGAGACGATTCTCGTATCGCCTACATAAGCAAGCGTACTTTGGAGAATTTGTCTTGAGTATTGATGAGGAGGACCCTCTATCCAATTTTAGTAATGATGTTCCAATATCATATCCTAGAGATTGTAGTTCTCTCCTTAAAAGAGATACTATTGAAGTCTCTATAGATCCTAAGTCCTCTGAAAAAGTAATGAAGATTGGGAAATGTCTTTCTTCAGAAGAAGAAAATGAACATTTCAATCTCCTACATTCTCATATTGATATCTTTGCTTGGATGTATGAGGATATACCCAGTATTGATGAATCTATAGTGGTTCACAATATTGTCCTATGTCCCAATGCCAAGCTAGTTAAGCATAAAATATTTAAGATCAATCCTAGGGTGGCATTGATGGTTAAGACTAAGATAGAGAAGTTGTTGAAAGAAGGCATCATCCGTCCAATCGACTACTCCCCTTGGATCTTGAATATTGTTGCTATTAGTAAACCTAATGGTCGTATTCACATATGCATTGAATTTCATGATCTTAATAAAGTTTCTCTTAAGGATGAATTTTCGTTACCTAATATAGATATGATTGTGGACTCAACTACAGGCCATTCATTGTTATCTTTTATGGATAGTTTCTCAGGTTATAATAAGATGCATATTAATCTAGAAGATCAGTACAAGACAACCTTCACTACCCCTTGGGGTACCTTCTATTATGTGGTCATGCCCTTTCGGTTAAAGAATGCAAGAGTAACTTACCAATGGGTGATGACCCTAATTGTTCATGCTTTTATTCATAAGATCTTAGAAGATTATGTTCATGAAATCTTGGAAAAATCTATAACTCATCAAGATCATGTAAAGAACCTCCATCTTATTTTTGAAAGGCTTCAACTCTATAAGATGAGACTCAATCCTCTTAATTGTGTTTTTGGTGTAGATACAAACTTCTGGGGTTCATAGTCTCTCATCGTGGAATTGAGTTTGACACAAATGAGATTGATGCCATTATTAACATGCCTCCACCCAAGAATATTCCTGAATTGTAGAGTTTACAAGGGAAAATCCAAGTGATTCACAGATTCATATCTCAATTGTTTGATCCTACCCTTCCCTTTACTTTTTTTTTGAAGAAAGATGTCCGCTTCATATGGGATGAAGAGTGCCAGAATGTTTTTGAGTCAATCAAAGCCTATTTGGGAAATCCTCTTGTATTAATTTCGACTATGAAAGATAGTCCCTTTTTACTTTACCTCACAACATTGCCATATGCTTTGACAGCTTTGATACCTTAGAATTATGATGTTTGGAAAGTAGAGTATTCTACTACATTAGTCGCATCCTAGTTGAATATGAAACTCGTTATTCCTCCATGGAAAAGCGATGCCTTTCTCTTGTCTTTACTAAACAGAAGTTAAGGTAGTATCTTCTCCATACCAAAACACATGCCATCATAAAAAGCGATCTTCTAAAGAATTTATTTTCTAGTGTTGACCTTTCTAGGAGGTTAGCGAAATGGGTAATGTTGCTGTCTGAGTTTGACATAAAGTTCATTACTCAAAATTTGATAAAGGGTCAAGCGGTTTCCAATCAATTGGCAGATGCCCCCTCGTCTCGCTCCTTCTTAGGTTTGCATTTGTTTCTTGATGAGAAATTTTTTGTGATCAACATGACCTCAAATGGAAAATGTACTTCGATGGGTTGAGATGTCAAACCAGTTTTGGAGTGGGTGTGGTTCTAATGTCGCCTGAAGGTAAATCGGTCCCTCTCTCCTTTTGATTGGAATTTTCTTGTACTAATAATATTTCAAAGTACGAAGCTCTCATTGTTGTCTTGCATTCCATGATTGTACTAAAGATAAAACATCTCTACATACTGGGGGATTCTAAGCTCATTGTGAACCAGATTATGGGAGCCTATCAAGCTAATCAAAGTAAGTTGTCTTGGTATCGAGACCTTGATTTTTTCTTTCTTAATTGACTCTCTTCTTTCACAATAGACAATATCCCTAGAAGGGACAATAGACATGGAGATGACATGGAAAGTGTTGCTTCCCTAGTACCCTCAGATGAGGATACAAAAGAATATCACTTCATGGTTCAGGTCCTTCAGAACCCGGTTGTTTTCGACCAACCCGAATCTAAAGCCTTTGTGTGTTCTCACATGGGCGTGGGATAATGGTTCTCTAATATTTACAACTACCTAAAGATTGGAAACTTTCCCAATGATGCAACAAATAAAAATCACACTCATATATGAAAGCTTTCAGCCTGTTATGTTGTTTTATACGATGTTCTCTATCAAAAATATTTTAATGACTTACTTCTCTAATGTCTCACTAGAGAAGATATACCCCTTGCCCTTAAAGAGGCCCATTCAGGCTCTGGGGGTGGACACTTTGGTGGTAAATCCCTGTTGAGGAAGTTGATACATATGGGGTAATTTTGGAAAATGATGGAACAATATTCCTTTGATTTCATTAAAAAGTGCCCTTAATGCCAGAAACATAGTCATCTTATTCATGCACTTGCACAAGAGTTACAGAATCATACCTCTCCTTGGCCGTTTATGAAATGGGGGTTGAATATTATTGGAAAAATATCACCTCCTTCTTCTAAGGAACATACCTTTATCATTAATACTACAAATTATTTCACAAAATGGGTTAAAGTCATTCCATTCCGATCCATGAATGTTGAAGCTATTTGTAGCTTTCTTCTTAATAACATTATTTCTCATTTTGGATTGCCTACTACACTTGTATTTGAAAATGGTACATCATTCAAGAATAAGCAAGTGAATCAGTTCTTAGAGAAATTTCACATTCAACATAGATTTTCTACACCTTACTATCCACAATATAATGGTCAAGCACAAGCATCTAATAAGACTCTTTAGCTTATTCTTCATAAAATAGTTAATAAGCATGGTAAGGATTAGCATAGTCAATTAACGTATGCTTTGTGGACCTATCACATGAGTGTTCATATGATGATGGGAATGATGCCTTACAACCTTGTGTATGGTGTCGAAGCTATCATGCCTTTAGAGCTGGAAATTTCATCTTTACTAGTTTCCCTTAAAGGGTTGATTAATGATGAAACTTATCGAGCTAATCACTTGCATTAGCTCGATATGCTCAATGAGAAATGATTATAGGCCCTCAACCATCTTAATGCTTATCAATGATCATTATTAAGACAGTATAATCAAGGTGTGCTTCCTAGAAATTTTAAGTTGGGCGACCTAGTTCTTTATGAAAATTAGAGAAATATCAATACGCCGGTTGAACAAAGAGGAAAATTTAGTCCTAACTAGTTGGGCCCTTATATTGTCATCTCTGTGTATGGTTTGAGTGCCTATGGATTACCTTCTATGGATGGAACACCTCTAAAAGAGCCTGTTAATGCAATGCATCTTCGTCGATACTATGTGTAGTGTCCAATGTGTCACATGTGTGGTGTTCACTCTTTAAGGGAAGTAGAACTGCATATGTTGACATTATTCATTAACACATTATGATTTTTTTTTGTGTTATGATATGACCACCTCAGGGGCCACCTCTGATATGCACTGAGCCATCAGGCTAGTCCACTCTTGTGCATCCCCTGTAACCAAAAAAAGAAAGAATGAAATCAGTATCGCACGACATATGTGTATAATCATAAATAAAGAAAACTAAAGGTACTGAAATATATATGACATGCTCAGTATATCTGGGTCCCCTAGTTTCCATGTGGGGTTAGGGTGAGGAGAAACACTGAGACTTGAGTCACCAACATCAGTAGCTGCCCTTTGATCCACCAAGGTCATCATTGCTGTGACAGTAGGTGTTGGTGGCACCGAAAAGACAAGGGTAGATAGTCGAGGGTCTAACCTCCTTCATCGCTGACTCATCCCTTGTGATGCTGCCTCCTCCTATGGTCTCTCCTCCTTGACCTTCCCCCACCCTCTCTGCTTGTCCTGTGGTGTTGGCGGTGGCACGTCCCCTTGTGGGCCTAGATCCCCTTTGGGGGCACCCTCACCAAACACTGGATAGGGATGGTGCCTATCCCACCACCCTCTAAAATCTGTATCAATGCTGACATTATCTGTTGGTGCTATGGGCGAAAAATCCTAGTCAGGATCATCATCATTGAAAGGGAAAAAATTGGTGATGGAAGGGTGGGGACGGTCCCCAAGTCTCACCGCACTCTTGAAGGCCCAAGTGTATGTGGGCACATCAAGGGGAATAGTCTATACATGGCCATGTTCTTGCTTGACCCAAATCTAGTAGTATGGTACAATAATGTGGTTGCGATGACCTACAAGAAAATTGTCCCACTGCAGGTTCTTGACATACTTGCTATCATCTACCCATCTAAAGTAATGATAGGGTCTCCATTTGACTCAGTCTAGAGTAAGTGTATCAAAATACAAGTGCCAAAGCTATAGATGTCCATGTATCCACTGCCTTGTGACATCATACTAGTGGACCATAGGGACATGATATGACTGTTGCTGGGGAAAATCGACTAACCTCGTACATATAATGTAAGTGAAATCCCACACTTGCAGAAGTGTGCACATTGTGAGGATATAGTACTCATAATGGATGTATTGCCCTAGCTCCTGGTATAGGGGCACCAATATGCTACACCCTCGAGAAAAAACTATCTGATGCTCTACCATCTCCCAAATAGTATGTGATGAGCCTAGTTTTTGGTCCAATTTTAGGTAGAATCTATAGTTTATTTGCTAAAGTTGGCATGGAATTTGATCTTAAATGTTGATATTTTTATAGAGTTTCCCTCAAACCATAGACATTGGGTTTAATTCTATTTATGCCAATTTTAATAACATTAGCCTATTATGTAGACCATCTATATTAATTTTGCATGTGGTTAATGAATGTTATTTAATGTGATTATAGATGTGCAATTATTATGTGTAATAACATTGCCATGGAGACATACTTGAGGATACTAAATTGAGAAATGCAGCCGTCAGCTGGTCATGCAGAGGAATCATTCAAACGTCAACTGAAGGATGACAACAAGAGATTCCCTATGTCAGCTGCATGTAATCACATTTTATTGATCTTTCATGATGTTGAGTAGATGTGAGCATTACTATAGTGTTGAGTCTGCATTTGGACATGTATGTTTGACTTGATTCCCTGCACGTGTAACTGCCCTTCTATTATTTTCTCTGTTTTCCCTAAATGGAATCCTCTTAGTTAGTGGGAGTTGACTACCTTGTTTATTTGATAGTATAAATAAGGTTCAATCCTCCTTCTTCAGGGTTTCTGATTTATTGATGTTGTACAATCTGATAATATACTAGCATTTCTAGACAAGCTACTCTTTTTGTACTTGCATTTTCTAATGAATAAGATGAAATTATAAGTTGAGCATTTGAGTTTATATTATTTTTAAAGGATACTCATCCAACGGGGGCCACTTGGTGAGTAATCCATCCTTTAGTTTAGCTAGATTAGTTATTAGTTTTTGTTTAGTACTCAGTTAAGAATCTGGCACTGATTGTTCCTGTAGCCACTAGAATTTCATTTTGTGACTATTCCTGTAGCCAATGCGGACAAAGTAGTTTCTTGTTTGTTGCTCAGATTTTCATTTCTGTAATGCATGTTCAACTTAGTTTAATTGTTGAGTGATGTTTAGCATTTACTTTGTTCCTTTCCATGCAATTTACTTTCAGTATTGAATCTTTCTTAGTTGTAGAATGAAGATGACTACTTTGAGTTCCAAGTGCACATACTGTGCTGACTCATTTCAAGTTCATGTTCTTGGGTTGACAATTTAAATGCACCTTCATGATGGTTAAAATGGCTATTCAGGTTAGATGTCCAATCTTTGAATCATCATTGTAAAGAATTAGTTATTAAATCATTGTAGGAGGCTGGCATTTTTTGTGCCATTGTCGGGGATGGTGTCAAACTAGGGATTCCTTTGGAGTAATTGCTAGTATTTCCTGCTGTAGTATTTCTGAAATTTGTTCTTAGTATTTAGAAGTTATGATACGCTATTCTTTGACCAATTATTTGTGTGAGTTGGTTGATGTTGAGTTGATACCACATGCATAGAAGAACAATATATGCTTATGAGAGATTCCTTCCTAATAATCCTTAACCATTTCAGCTATTAGAGCTTCCAAATCTACCCAGAAATGAAGAAGAAGAAGAGCCATGCCCCTTTGCTGATACATTTCCTAACTTAACCAGTTCTTAATTTTACCTTAAATATAAAAATCCTATTGAAAAACTCTTTACTTTGGAATTTCATCAAGAAGGAATGGGTGATGCAAATGGAAACAGGCCTAATAGGCAGAACCAACCAAATTTTCCTTTCCCCATTGCTCATCAAAATGAAGTAGAAAACCTCAAAAATATCCCTACTTCAGTCCTTCCTAAGTTCTATGGACTTTTCATAGAAGATCCTGATACATTCTTGTTTGATTTTGATAAACTCTACAGAAGTTATGACTATACCACTGATGCCCATAGGCTTAAGCTATTTCCTACCACTTTGAAAGAAGTTGCATTGAGATGGTTTATGAGCCTTGGTAGAGATACTATGGAGACTTGGGAGGACATGAAGACAAAGTTACTTGAGAAATAAAAACAGTATTGCAAGGGAAGTGATATGAGAGGAGATGACAATTTCAGAATACAACAAAAGGAAGATGAGAGCTTGGAGGATTTCATTTCAAGGTTTATATTTTGTCTAGAGAAATCTCCACATGATACACTCAATGAAGACTCATAGAATATATTTTTCTTGAGAGGAATTAATGAAAGATGCACTGATGCCTTAGACCTGATTGAAGGAAGTGATATCACTCAAGCTCCTTGGGAGGATATCAAGAAGATATGCAAGAACTATTCTAGGGAAGCTTCAAAAAAAGGGAGAGCTTACCAATCCTCTATGGGTAAGTCATCCACCAATGGAGTTTCAAGGATGGAGATTACTCATTTGTTGGAATATTTCAATAAGGATATCATAAAAAACCTATCTAATCAACTGGATACACTTCAGGCCAAGAAGAAACATGAGGAGGCAGAGGCAATGCTGACAAAATATTTCCCTCATTGCAGAGAAAATAAGAACTGCAGATGCAAGATGGTAGCTAACATTGACAACAAGAAGATTCCACCTGAGTTGAAACCAATTCAAATTGAGGAAGATCAAGTCTACTTTGTTGCATAGAGAATTACATGGGCTCCAAGACAAGGTGTGCCACCAAATCCACTATCTTTTACCGGGCCATATTTTAATTCTTATTCATCTGGTAATGAGTGGCAGCCCCCATGTCCATCCAAATATTGAGGATATCCACCACAGTCTTGGGGAAACCCTCAAAATGCTTGGCCCAATTATCAAAATTCTTCACCTCAGTAGTAGCAATCTCAAGGGAATTGGTAGTAGTTTCAAGGACCTTGGCAGCCACATCTAGGAAACTGGCAACAAACATCTCAATGGAGAGGTGGACAATGATGGCCAAACCAAACAACTAGTTACATGCAACCACCTTGTCAACCCCAACAACCTACTATAATGCCTCCCCCTTCTAATAAAAGTTCAAATGTACCCAAACCTACTCAGCTGCCAACCCTACCCACACCTAACCCAAATAATAAACCACAACAATCAGTATAATTTGCTTATCCAAATCAATTTCATGCATGTGCTATGAGTTTAAGTGACATGAATTTGCATTTAGGAGCTACTTTTCCAGCCCCTTCCACACTCATCATCATTGAGCTTCTTGTGGAAGAGGAAACTCTAGATGTTCCTATTCAACATAGTGCACCTAAAAATCTTGAACCAATTCTAGGCAAGAAGATGATAGAAGAACCACCATTCCCCCAGAGATTGGAAGTTTTCAAACAAAAGGAAGATAAGGAGGACACCACTTTTGACATTCTAGACTAGCTGAAGCATATATGAGTCTAGATACCCCTATTCCATACCATAAAAAATGTTTCTATATATGGAAAAGAAATCAAAGAAGCATGCCTCAAGAAGTTGGGCAGGAAAAAGAAAAACCCAACTATAGTTCATGTAGTGGGATAGTTGGCCAACATCATGCTTGGAAAACTAAGTATCCCCAAGTATAATGACCCAGGGAGTCCTATGGTAGGAGTTGTTATAAATGGAATGCACATAAAGAATGCTTCGATTGAATTGGGTGCAACAATAAATGTGATGACTAAAATCCTACAACAACTAAAAATTGTAAGTATGAGATCCACTCCTACTGTCATGTAGCTTGTTGATAGTTCTACTACTAAGCCTAATTGCATAGTAGAGGACCTTTTGGTGATTCTAGACTCTTGGGAGTATCCAGATGATGTCATGATTCTTTCTCCTAAAGCTACACTAGGCGGGTATCCTATTATCCTTGGAAGGCCATGGTTAGCAACAATAGACACTTATATTAGATGTCGATCAGGTGACATGACCATTTCTAATGGAAGGAACACCAAAAATCTTGTTCTTTATCCTCTTGCTCAACCATCCCATGATGAGGATAATCTTGTATGGCCACATATTGGTCAAGAGGCCGAGGAAGTTAACTCTATGGCACAACTTTAATGTTAGGTAGAAGTCCTCTCCTGCAGCTTCAATATGAAGATGAAGTGTTATCTAATATCATTTAGAACCATTGTGAGGTAGAGGAGGTATCACCCTCTCAGGCGTCTAGTTTTGTTGATCCCTTGAAGACATTTTTTCCTACCCTGCCTAATCTTCCTGCAACCACTATCTCTGTAGGAAAACTTCCTACAACCACTCTTCCATAGGATAAACTTCCTGCAGCAACTGGTATGTTCCACACAATGTTTCCATATGAACTTAAGGTACCATGTATTAATGAAAAAACTATTATAGAGTTAACTACACAAGTATAGGTGTCTGAATGAAAATATTTGAATATTAACAACAAACTGGGAGAAGAACAACAGTTGACATTGGAAAATTTTCTAAAGACCCACCAAAATGAATTTGTATGGGATTATCATGATATGAAAGGATTGTATCCTAAGCTTTGCACTCATAGAATATATATAAGAGATGATTGTACACCTGTAAGGTAGCCACAAAGAAGAATCAACCCTACATTGAGAGAAATTATCAAAATAGAACTACAAAATTTGCTAGATGCAAGATTTATCTATCCCATTTCCAACAGCCAGTGGGTGGATCCATTGGTGATTGTGCCAAAGAAGGGAGGAAAATGGTGAGTTTTTGTTGACTACAGGGAACTGAATGTTGCTACTAAAAAATACCATTTTCCCTTGCCTTTTGTAGATCAAGTCCTAGACTCACTTGCAGGAAAACAATACTTTTCTTTTCTTGATGGATTCAATGGCTATAATTAGATTCAAATTGCATTAGAGGACCAAGAGAAGACAACCTTCACATTTCCATGGGGGACATATTCCTATTTAGTACTTCCCTTTGGTTTATGCAACACACCTGTAAATTTTCAGAGAGCAATCATCAACATATTTGTAGACATCTTCCTTGACTGCATGAAAATCTATATGGATGAATTTACCACCTATGGTACTAATTTTGATAAAGCATTGGAAAATCTCAAGAAATTCCTATA
This sequence comes from Sequoiadendron giganteum, assembly GCA_007115665.2. Lineage (NCBI taxonomy): Eukaryota > Viridiplantae > Streptophyta > Pinopsida > Cupressales > Cupressaceae > Sequoiadendron > Sequoiadendron giganteum. The sequence goes on from CM021105.1 coordinate 79,395,732, forward strand.
GATATGTGAAGACCAAAACCTATCTTTAAACAATGAGAAGTGCTTCATGATGATGTAGGAAGGTGTAGTTCTTGGCCACTACATTTCCCACCAAGGAATTCAAGTAGATCCTACAAAAATTGGGGTAATTACTAATCTGCTTACACCTACAAAATAAAAGGATGTTAGGAGTTTCTTGGGACATGCAAGATATTATAAGTGTTTCATCAAGGACTTCATCAAAATGGAACCACCATTGTATAGTCTCCTGACCAAAGATGTTGAGCTCCAATGGACAAAAGGCTATGACAAATCATTCTATGACTTGAAGGCAACTTTGACTAATGCCCCTATGCTTTAGGGACCTAATTGGGAAATTCCTTCTTCACATCCATATAGATGTATCAGACTATGCTATAGGAGAAGTCTTAGGATAGAAAGAGAGCCATTAAAAATGCCATTTATTTTGTCAGCAAAAACTTACAAGGAGCTTAATTCAATTATACAGTAACAGAAAAAGAAATGCTGGCAGTGATCTATGCCTTGAAAAAATTCAGGCACTACATAACAAGCTAATAGATCTTTGTGCACACCGATCATGCAGCCATTAGATATCTCATGAATAAACCCTTTATCTCAAGAAGGTTATCCAGATGGTTATTGTTAATGCAGGAGTTTGACATAACCATTATGGACAAACCAGGGAAGGCCAATGTTGTTGTAGATTTTCTTTCAAGATTGACCACATCAAAAGACAATCAAGCCATAGATGACTCATTTCCTAATGAGCATCTATTTTCCATTAGTGTTCACACACCCTGGTATGTTAACATAGCTAATTACCTAGTGACAGGGAGAGTTCCTCCTCACTTCTCCCAAAAGAGAGAAGAGTGCTCATTGAAAAATCTTTTCCTTTTTCATGGATTTTTGGATGTTTATACTGGACCAGATCATGTTATGAGAAGATGTGTGAGGGAAGACGAGACATATGAAATTTTTCAAGCATGTCATGATGAACCCTATGGAGGGAATTTTGCAGCCAAAAGGATGGCAATGAAGATTTTGAACACAAGATACTATTGGCCTACACTCCACAAGGATGCATGAAGATATATAAGGAAATGTGATAGGTGCCAAAGAATGGGTCGACCAACCAAATAAGATGATATCCCACTCTATCCCCAAGTAGTAGTCACTTCCTTTGACAAGTGGGGATTGGATTTTGTGGGACCCATTAATCCACCATCAAATGGTAAGTCTTATATCTTGGTATGCACTGATTATGTAACTAAGTGGGTAGAAGTCAAGGCCATGAAGCATGCAAGAGACAACAATGCTGCAAAATTTATTTATGAATAATTTTTCACACGATATGGAGTACCAAGATAAATAGTAACTGATTAAAGAATTTAGTTTACCTCAACACTTTTTACAACACTAGTCAATGAATATAACATAAGGCACACAAATTCTACTCCTTATCACCCTCAAGCCAATGGACAAGTTGAGGTGACCAATAGAGAAATTAAATCCATTCTAACCAAAGAAGTGGCTATTCACATAAAGGATTGGAAAAAAAAATTATCGAAAGTAGTTTGGGTCTACAAAACCACCTGGAAAACAACTACAGACTTCACTCTATTTGAGCTACTGTATGGAAAGATAGTTATGATGCCCATTGAATTCAAGCACAAGACTCTTAGAATTGTAGTAGACTTAGGGATGGATATTTCTAAGCCACAAAAATAAAGAATCATGTCGTTGAATGCTTTAGATGAGATGAGGAAGACAACCTTGCACCACATTGAGGTCATGCAAAATCAAAGAATAAAATGGCATGACAAATTTATCAAAGAGAAGAAATTTCAGCCAGGTAACTAGGCATTGCTTTATGACTCACGATATTAAGAAAATATAGGAAAATTGCAGACAAGGTGACTAGGACCATATGAATTTGTTGAGATATTTCCCAATGGATTTGTTTAGCTCACCACCATTGACCTTGTCAAATTCGAGTTACTAGTCAATGGTCATCGTCTCAGATTATATCACAAGCCAGATTCCAAAGAAGAGTTCCTACAACAATTCATCCAACATGCAGCACCCAAACTTCCTGTAGCCAAAGGAAGTGGACCTAGTGTCCCTCCTTTTTGGATAATTAAGGTACATACTTGTCATAATAAAGACTTCTACTTTTGTAGAAGTCCATTTCTTCACCCATCCTCCCATCCACTCATTTTTCACCACTTTTCTCTCTCTTCCATCACTTCATTCCACCTCACATCATTCCACTTCATCATCATTAATTTCTCAATGTATTTCCTAAAAAGGTGAACGACACTTTCTCCATGATCTTTGCAACGTATCCTCCACACATTCAGGTATGTGTGCATTAATTTCTCTCTTAATTATCTTTTTAGTGCATTCATTTAATTATTGTACGCTAGTATGGACTTTCACATAATTTTATAACCCCCTATCAAATCATTACTCCCATCTCGCATGTGTTGACACATGTCCAAATTTAGGTTGGGGGGGAAAAGGAAGACGTGGATACATTGCTCACATGTTAGTCCACAACTAATCTAGTTGAGCCGATTTAAAATTTGAAGTCAAGGACAACTTGCATATGTGATGTGACACTGAATTGCCTCTGCCATTTCTTTTCATCATAACTCCCTTTTATTACTCCTTCTTTACCATTATTGACCCCATCATAATCTTGAACTACAAGTGGTAAAGGGAAATTCAGTTGACATTGGTATAGGACAATTCAACTAGCAAATGCTGCAGAAAGGAATTTATTTTTAGACAAGAATTATAGGAAGAGAATTTTGTAGAGTGATAGTTAATTGCATACAATGGGAGATGGACTAATTCAAAATGAGCCATTGATTAATGATGCCTTATTGCAGGATGCACAGTGCCTGGCTGAATTTGGAAGTTGTGGCTAGTTGGACTACTTCCTAAAGTTGGATGGTTTTGATTAAGGCATTGCACTAGAGTTCACCTAGACATTTTCTGAAGGAAAAGCCATGGTAAAAGGGCTAGAGGTTGTGGCAACTAAGGAAAGAATTGAAAAAGTTATAGGCTTACCTATTGATGATGAGCATTACCCTATTTCTACAGATGCCAGGTCAGCTAGGCTGTATTCACAATACATTGTGACCCTCCAATAAGTATAGACAAATAGGGTGCCAAAATAACCTCTCTACCCGAGCCATGGAAGTAGGAAACCATCCACAATATTAGGTACATCACTTGTGAAGGTCGATTGTCAAAATTGCATTCACTACATTTCAAAATTTTGAGTCACATGAGGCACGTGAGGAGGATGAATTTTTCCAACGTCTTATACAACCTTCTCTCCATCATGGTGGTTGAAACTCAAAAAGGTGCAAACAATTATGTTTCCCACCATTTCCTGATTATATTGTTGGTTAAAAAATATTTGCATGTTTTGGCACTCGAAATGACCTGGGAGGAATTCATAAATGTTGATCAATTTAGACCCGAGTAGTTGTAATCTAGGGCTTTACCTCAACCACATAGGACTAGCAGGAGATTAAGCATGGTTGAAGCCACCCCTAGTGCTTCAACCTTTGGTGTTGGTTCTAGTATGAATCCTCCTGCAGTAGAAGGGATCATAGACATTAGTTCCTCTGAAACAAAGCACTCTAAAAAATAAAGTTCTTCATTGGATTTTGATGATGATGATGTTCCACTTGAAACCCTAATAAGAACTAGGGAACAAAAGAAGAAGGCACAGGCAAGAAAAGGAAAAGCCAAAACACAACCTATGGAAAGAGAGGTGCCAAGTCCTAAGAATAGAAAGGCTGACACTATTCATCTTGTAGCCAAAAGAAAATGTGAGAGCCCTCTTAACAAATCAAAACCAACTGTTGATATGCCTTCGCAGGAAAACTGTAAGCATGGAAGGACATCACATAAGAGCACAAAAGTCCCAATGGGGCAGGGAAATGTCAAAGAAAATAATATATTCGAAGAGGCAACAAAAGTGACCTTGGTGGATCTTGCTTTCCTTGCAAAGGAAGTTGAAATTCAAGAGCATGAAGAAAACTAGGAGTTCCTACAACAACTACAAGAACAAGTACAAGAGGCCTTATAGGAAGAAGTGGGAAAACAAATTGTACCTCTGCAGCCTAAGCCAGTTGGACAACTTGAATCTATGCAAATGGTGCTATATGGGGAGAAACCATCGACAAAAATCCTAGTAGGAATTCATAACCCTCCTAATTTTTCAGAACATACAACAATTTTGAATTTATGGGGAGAGTTATAAAGGAGGGAGGAAAAATGGAAAAAGGAAAAGAAAAGATTGAAAAAGGAAATTCAAAAGAGGGATGAAATTATTGAAGAAAAGAATGAGGATATTACCTCTCTAAACGAGAGGGTGGACAACATTGCAACCATCGTACCACATATTTTAGAATGCAGAACCCTCCAGGGGTTTATGCTCTACAACTGAAGGAAAAATATCTCTCTTTTAAGCTATCAAGAAATATCTTAGGTTTGAATCCCTCTATTGAGACTCCCACTGAATTTTTCAATGCTTATAAGATTGCCTCCCTTGAAATGAAGAATTTGTTATGTGAATTTTATTTACATAATTTTGTTGTAACTCAAGACCAAGACTTGAACCTGCTACTGTATGTTGGAGATGTCCAATTGAGAGAATTCATGTCTTGGCTGCAAAATGAGATTAGTTGGGGAGACAAATATAATGCTTATAGGAAGAGGGAATCCAATATCCCCTTGGCCATTAGAGCCAAATCAAGAAACCCCAAGGATATTTACAGAGACTGGAACAAAATACTTTTCAGGCCTAGTTATGGTGACGAAATTATGGCTTTGATTGAGGTAGTTTATAGTGAATATGAGGTAAAGATGACAACAAAAGAGGACACCATGAAAGGATATCTATCACAAAGATGGAGCACTTTAACTGATCAGCTGAAATAGGTTGAACTTGATTCCATCCAAAACTATGTTGCAGTAATAAAAAGGATTGAAAGGTACATTCAACTTGGGAGAACAAAGGGATGACATTTGCTTCCCTTAACTTTTCAGCCACCTATCCTTATGTGCCCTATGCCAAACTTCATATTCTACCACTATGACATTGATGAAGAAAATCAAAGATGGAAAATACTTGACAAATTGGGAGGATTCTACTGGGACCCTGACTTGAGCTCAGTAAACACTAATATTGGACAATTATCAGTTGCAAATTTCAGAGCTTTGACCAAATAGAAAAACAACTCTTCCCCTGCTGGAGGACCAACAAAATGTTAGGTTGGGGGGAGTGATGAGCCTAGTTTTGGTCCAATTTTGGGTAGAATCTATAGTTTATTTGCTAAAGTTGGCATGGACTTTGATCTTAAATATTGATATTATTATAGAGCTTCCCTCAAACCATAGACATTGGCTTTAATTCTATTTTTGCCAGTTTTAATGACATTAGCCTATCATGTGGACTATCTATATTAATTTTGCATGTGGTTAATGAATGTTCTTTAAGGTGGTTATAGATGTTCAATTATTTTGCGTACTAACATTGCCATGTAGACATACTTGAGTATACTAAATTGAGAAATGCAGTGCCAATTGGTCATGCAGAGGAATCATTCAAAGGTCAACTGAAGGACGATAACACGAGATTCCCCATGTTAGCCACATGTAACTACCTTGTATTGGTCTTTCATGATGTTGAGAAGATGTGGGAATTATTGCAGTTTTGAGTCTGTGTTTAGAAATGCATGTCTGATCGGATTCCCTGCACGTGTAATCACACTTCTATTATTTTCTTTGTTTTCCCTAAATGGCATCCTCTCAGTTAGTGGGATTTGACTACCTTGTTTAGTTGATAGTATAAATAAGGTTTAGATCCTCCTTCTTCGAGGCTACTGAGTTATTGATGTTGTATGATCTGATAATATACTAGCATTTCCAGACAAGCTACTATTTTTTTACTTGCATTTTCCAATGAATAAAATGAAATTTTGAGCTGAGCATTTGAGTTTATATTAGTTATAGGGGATACTCATCCAAGGGGGCCCAGTTGGTGAGTAATTTTTCCTTTAGTTTAGCTAGATTAGTTATTAGTTTTTTTTAGTACTTAGTTAAGAATTTGGCACTGATTCTTCCTACAGCCAGTAGAATTTCATTTTGTGACTATTCTTGCAGCTAAAACGAATAGAGTAGTTTCCTATTTGTTGCTCATATTTTCATTCCTGTCATGCATGTTCAAATTAGTTTAATTGTTGAGTGATGTTCAACATTTACTTTGTTCCTTTCCATGCAATTTACTTTCAGTATTGAATATTTATTAGTTGTAGAATGAAGATGACTACTTTAAGTTCCTAGTGCACATCCTATGCTAACCCATTTCAAGTTCATGTCCTTGGGCTGGCAATTTAAATGCACCTTCATGATGGTTAAAATGGCTATTCAAGTTAGATGTCCAATCTCTAAATCACGGTTGTAAAGGCTTAGTTATTAAATAATTGTACGAGACTGACAGTATCGAAGAGGCCCCCATGTAGGTGAGAGCCTCGTCCATCTATTGTGATCCAAAATCCATGATCACGACCATCACTTGGTGTAGCAAGGGTCCAGTGGTCTACGTCTGGTCGTACTAGTGCATGTAGATATGCCTCGTTCCATCACTACCATCAATCCACCCCTAGAATTATAGTACACCCTTTGATTGCTCCCACGCTAACCGAGTGTGGTCAATGGCCACCTGCCATCCACGGATGGGTAGTCTGAGGATCCAATACACATCCTTGAATGTAATTATCATCTCCCTAGTGGATAACTAGAAAGATGTTGTGGTGGCATCCCACTACTCCATCAAGGTTGTCAACATCCTCTCATGATAACGTGTCTCTAGCATGGTGAACACATGCTAGAGACCGACCTGTTGCAGATGTGTGACCTCATCGTCACTAAGGTGGTCCCTTTGCTCATGGAATAGTTGATAAGGTCACCCATTGGGATACTCATGAATCTTGGGATAGTCTTACAAAAAAGGGGAAAAAATTCTATGTCAATACACAAAATTTCAATCTGAAAATAGAAAATTCACTAAGACTTGTGTGCCACGCATACATCCCGATTTTCCATTAATGCCTTGAGGATGCCAACACGTCCTGGGTACAACAGTTGAAATATGGAACTTCAATGCGAAACCCATATGAAAACACATCTTTTGAATGAAAATGTCGAAAAAGACCCCTACGTAGCTAGACATGGAAAAAATGCTAAAATTCATAAAAAATGAGGTTTCAAGACTTACCCGGTCCACCTCATGACCCTTGACAATGTCATCCCTCAAATGCTCCACTCTCGGGGCCTCGTAATATCTCTTTTTCAACATTTTTCTAACTTTTCTCTCACAAAATTCAACAATTTCCTCATAGTGAATAGAGAAAATGACTCGTCTAAGGGTCCACCTAGGTATATATAGGCCCCCCGAGGCCCATTTTTCTTGGAGTTTGTGGCTCCTCATTTTTTCTTGAATTTACCCCTCCTGGCTAGGGGAAAATTAGGAGGGGCCATATAGTCACCTCTTGATCATAGTTTTCTTTTGAATCAACTAATTCTTCTTGATCATTCTTCTCATCATTGTAGCTTTTTTCAATTTTAGAAACTGGCATACAATTTGAGTTTTATAGGTTTCAATTTTTGTACAATTTTTCACAATCACATTGTTGATATTTTTTGAGCTCGATTACTAGGGGCACCTTCGGTACTGGTTAGCTTGACCTCGATGGCCTTTGAGGCCCCTTTTCTTGGCACACAAATATGTAAAATTTAAATTTTGGGTAAAAATTTTCTTCTCTACTTTAGTGTGGATGATTTTTCCCAAAATGTAATGTCACAGAATTGCACCTAAGGGAAATACCACATTATTGCACTTTTTCCTAGCATTTATGACATATTAGAGCATTGATGAAAAAAATCGCATAGAGTAGAATTTCACGATTCTGACCCCATGTGGACCAATGGTGGAGCAACATAAGCTTGATGACATGTTTCTCAAAAATCTAGGCCTTGGATGCCTACACAACACAATAGCATCTTGGCGATTTTTCGAGTTTGAAATGAGGAATCTCAAATCTTGACTCTCTCAACATGTGTCCTAGCAATCATATTTTGGGTATAATGGATTTTTTCTGCCCTTGCATGCAATAAAAACCCCTCATTTTCTCTCATTTCGAGGGTTTTCAAGTCATTTTCAATCAAGCTCTCTTCAAGTTTTTCACTCTTGATTTCTCTTCATTCTTGATAGCAACACTCTCACAAGCGAAGCCATTCCAGAATGAGGTCCCTCCAACAACTACAACTCTCAAGAAAGCACTTGATGGTGTGTCCATGTGCTTTGGAGAGGGTCTAGGCCCATGGGTAACTCTCTCTCACCCTTTTCTACTTGCTTGTTTATTTATTACTTAGTGGTGCAGGTTCTACGCCTAAAGCAGGTTTTTGTTTTCACCACATGCTTTGTCCATTTTGTTTACAACCCTTTCCTATTTGGCTATCCGTGGAGGTGGGAACACCAAAATGGGGGTATGACTGAAGTAGACCCCTATAAATCCCTAACCTTTTCCCCTCATTCTTCTATGTGTAGGTTGCAAAGTGGAGCTCAGAGTGAAGACTCTAACGTTCGGTTGAAGGTAAGTTTTCTCCAAGTTCTCCTTGTGCTTTTCTTAAAGTTTTTGTTCTCTATTTGATCATTCTGCTCAGAAGACCTTAGATTTGAGTTAGGAAGTGAAACCTTTCTCTACCAGTTTGAGCTCCTATTCCTTCTATTGCTTAGGACACCGGTGCATAATTTGGACGACAGTTCCCTGTGTTGGCGTCTTGAATCTGCACTGACGTCTTTTGGCTGAGAGCTACTCTATTTGAGGTGGAAATCTAGAAGTTTCACTCTCTTGGGAACTGAAGTAGTCTTCTTTGAAATATAACTTGTGTAAATTTCTTTACAATCTCTTCATTTTTTTTATGCTGAGGTGGATAAGGGCAATTCGTTCTGTGGTGATCTCTTGACAATGAAGAGACCCATGTGTAGTGAATCCCTCTTATCTCACAGTATCTAGCATAAATCTATAATGAATCAAATCATGTTTCACACTTTCATTTTCTGCAAAGTTTGTGTTAGGTTTCATATTATACTTTTAATAGGGAAATTTTTGTATAGGATATGAAACACTAATAACTATTTTTGGTATATTATTCTCTCTTGAACCAAGTAGCGGGTGATTCCCATGAGAGGATCTTAATGTTTTATCTATGCTTGTACAAGCCTTTGTAGTTTATTCTTATCTCAACAATGAAGGGTCCATGTCTCTATATGTTCATTATTTTAGAGTTCATATTCTAGTAGGAGGGTTTGAGATGTTATAAAAGGTTTTTGGCACGTCCCCTTTAGATAGTTTTGATTTTTTTATTCCTTCTTACACTTTTCCAAACCAAGAATGAAGATCCGACATCTAAAATCTTGAAGGTTATTCATTGGAGCGCAATACATCCCCATCCACTGAATTTTCCATAAGATTGTTCAAAGAAGATTAGGCTTTTATGATCAATAGGAGACAATCTTTATCCCTAGCCCTATTCCACTTAACACATACATTCTTGCATTTTTTTTAGTGTCCACTCCCTTAGAACTTGTGTAGGCTCATTTTAGCCCTTGCATTAGCCTTTTCCCCTCTCAAGATGCTCAAAGACCCCTTTTCCACAATCACCTTCGTGCATCAGCTTCACATCGAACCTTGTGCTTTTCCCATTCATGTCATTTTGTAGTTTGATGTGTCTAGACACTAGTGTGTTGTACAGATGTTTGCGTGTTGTGCTAGCGTCCTGTGATATTTCAACATTCAAATGACCGCTTCTGAGCATTTTTTCCACTTGTCAACAAGTTTTGTAGGTTGTAATGGCTTGGGACACCTTGTAACAACTTGGGAAGCTTTTTTTCCTTTCTCTCCTTTCTTTAAAAGTCATCTTTGCAATCTAGTTGGCCTTCTTGGGTTCTATTATGAACTCTCCTCTCCTTAAGCTTACATATATCTCTCTACAGCCTTGTACAACACTTCCAATCTATTTTAGTAGTGCTCTCACATTCTTACAACACTCTTTGCAACTCTTTTTTCTCTTGCAGCTATCTCTCCTTGGCTTCCTTAATCCTTGCAGGTGATATCTCTCCTCTCTTATATTGTGCTTGTGAGAATCTTGGGATTTCTCACATCCCTATGATATGGGTTCTCCTCCTCAAGTGGGGATTTCTTTTGTCACTCTTGCATTCATTTAATTTCTGCTTATTATCTCTATCTATCTATTTGGCTATCTGTGGAGGTGGGAACATTGAAACGGGGGTTTGATTGAGGCAAACCCATATACAGCCTGAAATTTTCCCTCGATCTTATGTATGCATGTGTTGAAGATATTCACTTGTTGGAGGCTTCATTTCTTGGGTTGTTGTGAGCATTTCCTATCTCTTATTCTCTCACTTTATCATCTTCATTTTACTTAGTTACTTTACCTTACTTCAGTTCTATTACTTTGTCATTTTACCCGTATTCCAAGAGTTCCTAGCAGTTGGGGCATAAGTAGACACTTTGTTGTTTTTTGTGATAAACTAGGTTTCTAGTCCATATGAGACACCAATGTGCCTTTGGGACTCCAGCATGCCACGTTGTCGTCCATTTGTCACGCTGACATTTTTTGGCCGAAAACTTGCTAGTTTGTGAAGAAAACCTCTATTACCTACTCACCCTAATTCTAAAACTGGGTAAGTGCACCAAGACGGTTCCCAAAAAGGGGACTTAAGTCGACACCTTTTTTCTAAAATCAGGAAATACTGACCTTGGAAGTGAAATTGAGGATAGTTACACTCAAAATTTTGATATGGAACAAAAACAAGGATCAAAGTGCTTCGGGTCTACTTTCTAAACTACTAATTTATTTTCAAAATGGTTGAGATTAAGGGGTTCAAATGAGGGATGTACACAAATTGGTGCTATTTTTGTCAAAAAAAACATAACATAGCAAATCATGTACGACCCTAGCATGGTGTACTTTTTTTTAGTATTTTTAAAATCACTAGATCAAAAGTTAGCTAACAGTATGTAGTTGATGCATGATTTTTCTGATAATTTTTATTGAATATTTGTTTTTTTACTAATTTTCGAAGTGGACACTTCCTGAAAAACAGAATTTTGGTCTTGCTACCCCTACAAATTTTGGAAAATAATTGAATTTTTATTTTTTATTTTTTAAAATGTTTAGAGTGGAGTCTAGTTTCTAAATATGTAATTTATTTGAAATTTTTATGAGCAGTTAATTTATAACGAAAAAAACACCAAACGCTACTTTTTGGCAAAAAACAGACATACAAACAAAATAAATTCTGGATGAAAGGCTTCAAATTGTTAGAAAGTGAAAAAAATTACAACGTACAATCTTGACAGTGAGCACGAACTCGATTATGTGAAATATTGTAGAATTTGCAAAAACACATCTTTGGTCGTTGGGAATGCCCTCCAAGCCTTTGGATTGGTATTTCAAGGAAAATACCAATCCTAAGGCTCAGAGATTCCCAAAGAAAGATATAAAATGAGCGTGTTATAACGTGCTCGCGTTATATCTTTCTTTTGACATGGTTTTTTGCTTCTGCGGAAAACATGTCAACCACGACATAACACGAGCGCATTATAATGCACTCTCGTTATGTCTTCCTTTATGTTAAATTCCACTCTATTGAATGTATGTTGATATATTTGTATGTTTGTATGTACATGTATGCTTGTATGTCATGTATGTATGCATGTATGCATGCTTGTATGTATGTATGCTTGTATGTATCAATGCATGTATATTGTATGTATTCCTATATGTATGTAAGATTGTATCTACACATGTATGTATGCATGCTTGTATGGATGTAGGATTGTATGTAGATATGTATTATTCTTGTATGTATGTATGTATGAATTTATGTATTTCTTTAGAGGGAGGGAGAATTTTAAGAGAGAGAGAGAGTATGGAGAGAGGGAGAGGGGGTGGAAGTGAGAGTTTAAGAGAGAGGGAGTGGGAGAGAAGGGGTTGGAGTGAGAGAGAATTAGCTAGGTAGGGTGGGAGGGAGGGAGGGAGGGAGGGAGAGAATTAAGATAGAGAGGGGTGGGAGAGAGAATTGAGGTAGAGGGGAGAGAGAGGGGGGGGAGAGAAACAAAGTGAAAGAGAGAGTTATGTAGGTAGAGTGCCAAAGGGAGAGACTTGAGAGTGTGATGGGGGTGAGAGGGAGAGACTTGAGAGATAGGTAGTGAGAGGGAGTGCGAGAGAGAGGGAGTGAGAGAGAGGGAGTGTGAGTGAGAGACCTGAGAGAGGGAGAGGGTGTGGGAGGGAGTGACCTAATAAAGGTAGAGAAAGAGGGGGATGGAGGGAGAGGGACTTATCTATGTAGGGTGGGAGGGATATATAGAGAGAGGGGAGAGAGAGAGAGAGAGTTACCTAGGTAGGTTGAGAGAGTGAGAGACTAGAGAGAGAGAGGGGGTGGGAGGGAGAGACATGAGAGAGTGGGAGAGACAGGGAGTGGGACAGAGTGGGAGGGGCATAAAGAGATGGATAGAGGGATTGAGAGAGGATGGTATGGATTGATTGAATGGGAGGTGTGTAGAAAGAGGGAGAGGGTAGGAGAGAGGGAGGGAGGGAGATGTGAGATGTATAGATATAGAGAAAGTGATAGGGGTTGACGGTATAGGGTGGAGGACCTATAGGGTCAATGGTTTCTAGGGTATTAATGTTTAAGGGTTGAGGGTTGAGGTATTAGGGTCTATGGTAGAGTGTATTGGGTTGAGGGTATAGTTTAGAAGGTTTAAGGGTTTAGGGTTGAAGGGTTTAGGGTTGAAGGGTTTAGGGTTAAGGGTTAAGGGTTGAGGGTAGAGGGTTTAGGGTATAGGTTTGAGGGTATATGGTTGAAGGATTAGGTTGAGGGTCCAATGTAAAGGGTAGAGGGTATAGGGGTTGAGGGTTTAGTGTTTAAGGATTGAGGGTTGAGGGATTAAGAGTTGAGGGTTGAGAATTGAGGGTTGAGGGTTTAATGTATAAGGTAGAGGGTAGAGGGTAGAGGGTTTAAGAGTTGAGGGTTGAGGGTTGAGGGTTTTAAGGTTGAGGGTAGAGGATTGAGGGTATAGGGTATAGGTTCAAACGATTATGGTTGAGGTTCCAATGTATAGGGTAGAGATTATAGGGGTTGAGGGATTAGGGTTTAAGGGTTGATGGTTGACGGTAGAGGGTTGAGAGTTTAAGGGTTGAGGGATTAATTTTTTAGGGTTTAGGGATAAAGGTAGAGATTTTTCTTGGATTTAAGGGTGTAAGGGTTGATGGATTAGGGTTTAGGGTAGAGGGTACTGGGTTGAGGGTTGAGGGTAGAGGGTTGAGGGTTGAGGGTAGAGGGTAGAGGGTTTAAGCATTTAGGGTTTAAGGGTTGAGGGTTGAAGGTTTAGGGTTGAGTGTTTAATAGTTTAAGGGTTTAGGTTTTATTGATTAGGGTAGAGAGGGAGGGATAGATGGATAGAGAGAAAGAGAGAAGAGGAGGGAGGGACATACATATATGAGGGTTGAGGATCCAATATATAAGATAGAGGGTATAGGGTTGATGACCTGTAGGTTTGAGGGATTAGGGTATTGGGTTGAGGGTATAGGGTATAGGGTTGAGGGTACATATGGTTGAAGGATTAGGGTTAAGATTCCAATGTATAGGGTAGAGGGTATCAGGGTATCAAGGTTAGGGTTTGAGGGTTGAGTATTGAGGGATTAATGGTTGAGGGTTGAGAATTGAGGCTTGGGTGTTTAATGTAGAGGGTAGAGGGTAGAGGGTTTAAGGTTGAGGGTGGTCGATTGAGTGTATAGGGTTGGAGGGATTAAGGTTGAGGTTCCAATGTATATGGTAGAGGGTATAGGGTTTAAGGGATTAGGGTAGAGAGTTTACTAAGTGGGTTTAAGGGTTGAGGGATTAGAGTTGAGAGTAGATGGTAGAGGGATTAAAGGTTTGGGGTTAAAGGTTTGAGGGTTTAGGGTTGTTTTTTTAAAGGTTTATAGGGTAGATGGCAGAGGGTTGAGGTTTTAAGGGTTGATGGTTTAGGATTGAGGGTTGAGGGATTAAGAGGGTATAGGGGTTGAGGGATTATGGTGTAAGGGTTGATATTTGAGGGTTGAGGTATTAAGATGGTATAAGGGTTGAGGGATTAGGGTTTAAGGATTGGGGGTTGAGGGTTGAGGGATTAAGAGGGTATAGGGGTTGAGGGATTAGAGTTTAAGGGTTGAGGGTTGAGGGTTGAGTGATTAAGAGGGTATAGGGGTTGAGGGATTAGGGTTTAAGGGTTGAGGGTTGAGGGATTAAGAGGGTATAAGGGTTGAGGTATTAGGGTTTAAGGGTTGAGGGTTGAGGGTTGATGGATTAAGAGGTATAGGGGTTTGAGGGATTATGATTTAAGGGTTTAGGGTTGAGAGGTCAGAGAATTATAATGGTTGGGGATTAAGAGGTATAAGGGTTGAAGTATTAAGAGGTATAAAGGGTTGATGGATTAGGGTTTATGGGTTGAGGTTGAGGGATTAAGAGGGTATAGGGGTTAAGGGATTAGGGTTTAAGGGTTGAGGGTTGAGGGATTAAGATGGTATAGGGGTTGAGGGATTAGGGTTTAAGGGTTGAGGGTTGAGGGTTGAGGGATTAAGAGGGTATAGGGGTTGAGGGATTGGGGTTTAATGGTTAAGGGTTGAGGTATTAAGAAGGTATAGGGGTTGAGGGATTATGGTTTAAGGGTTGAGAGTTGAGGGATTAAGAGGGGATAGGAGTCGAGGGATTAGGGTTTAAGGGTTGAGGGTTGAGGGATTAGGGTTTAAGGGTTGAGGGATGAGGGATTAAGAGGGTATAGTGGTTGAGGGATTATGGTTTAAGGGTTGAGGGTTGAGGGTTGAGGGATTAAGAGGGTAAGGGGTTGAGGGATTAGGGTTTAATGGTTGAGGATTGAGGGCTAAGGGATTAAGAGGGTATAGGGGTTGAGGGATTAGGGTTTAAGGGTTGAGGGTTGAGGGATTAAGAGGGTATAGGGGTTGAGGGATTAGGGTTTAAGGGTTGAGGGATTAATATGGTATAGGGGTTGAGGGATTCGGGTTTAAGGGTTAAGGGTTGAGGGATTAAGAGGGTATAGGAGTTGAGGGATTAAGGTTTAATGGTTGAGGGTTGAGGGATTAAGAGGGTATAGGGGTATAGGGATTAGGGTTTAAGGGTTGAGGGTTGAGGGTTGAGGGTTGAGGGTTAAGGGATTAAAAAGGTATAGGGGTTGAGGGATTAGGGTTTAAGGGTTGAAGGATGAGGGTTGAGGGATTAAGAGGGTATGGGGGTTGAGGGATTAGGGTTTACGGGTTGAGGATTGAGGGTTGAGGGATTAACAAGGCATAGAGGTTGAGGGATTGCGGTTTAAGGGTTGAGGGTTGTGGGTTGAGGGATGGATGGATGGATAGAGAGAAAGAGAGAAGAGGAGGGAGGGACATAGATATATGAGAGTTGAGGATCCAATGTATAGGGTAGAGGGTTGAGAATAGAGGGTATAGGGTTGATGACCTAGAGGGTTGAGGGATTAGGGTATTGGGTTGAGGGTTGAGGGTATAGGGTTGAGGGATTAGGGTTGAGGGTACATATGGTTGAAGGATTGGGATTAAGAGTCCAATGTATATGGTAGAGGGTATCACAGTTGAGGGGTTAGGGTTTGTGGGTTGAGTAGTGAGGGATTAAGGGTTAAGGGTCGAGAATTGAGGGTTGGGTGTGTAATGTATAGGGTAGAGGGTTTAAGGATGATGATGGCCGATGGTCGATGGACGATTGAGGGTATAGGGTTGGGGGGATTAGGGTTGAGGGTCCAATGTATATGGTAGAGGGTATAGGAGTTGAGGAATTAGGGTAGAGATTTTACTAAGTAGGTTTAAGGGTTGAGGGTTTAGGGTTGAGGGTAGAGGGTAGATGATTGAGGGTAGATGGTAGAGGGTTTAAGGGTTTAGAGTTTAAGGGTTGAGGGTTTAGGGTTTAGGGTTGAGTGTTTAAGGGTTTATAGGGTAGATGGTAGAGGTTTGAGGGTTTGAGGGTTGATGGTATAGGGTTTAGGGTTGAGGGTTGAGGGATTCAGGTTTAAGGGTTGAGGGATTAAGAGGGTATATGGGTTGATAGATTAGTGTTTAAGGGTTGAGAGTTGAGGGATTAAGAGGGTATAGGGGTTGAGGTATTAGGGTTTAAGGGTTGAGGGTTGAGGGATTAAGAGGGTATAGGGGTTGAGGGATTAGGGTTTAAGGGTTTATGGTTTAGGGTTGAGGGATTAAAAGGGTATAAGGGTTGAGGGATTAAGATGGTATGGGGGTTGAGGGATTAGGGTTTAAGGGTTGAGGGTTGAGGGTTGAGGGATTAAGAGGGTATAGGGGTTGAGGGATTAGGGTTTAGGGTTTAGGGATTAAGAGGGTATAAGGGTTGAGGGATTAAGAGGGTATAGGGGTTGAGGGATTAGGGTTTAAGGGTTGAGGGATTAAGAGGGTACAAGGGTTGAGGTATTAGGGTTTAAGGGTTGAGGGTTAAGGGATTAAGAGGGTATAGGTGTTGAGGGATTAGTGTTTAAGGGTTGAGGGATTAAGAGGGTATAGGGGTTGAGGGATTAGGGTTTAAGGGTTGAGGGTTGAGGGATTAAGAGGGTATAGGGGTTGAGGGATTATGGTTAAAGGGTTGAGGGTTGAGGGTTGAGGGAGTAAGAGGGTATAGAGGTTGAGGGATTAGGGTTTAAGGGTTGAAGGATTAGGATTTAAGGGTTGAGGGTTGAGGGATTAAGAGGGTATAAGTGTTGAGTGATTAGGGCTTAAGGTTTGAGGATTTAGGGTTCAGGGATTAAGAGGGTATAGGGGTTTAGGGATTAGGGTTTAAGGGTTGAGGGTTGATGGATTAAGAGGGTATAGGGGTTGAGGGTTGAGGGTTGAGGGTTGAGGTTCGAGGGATTAAAAGGGCCTTTCTCTCTCAGGTCTCTCTCTCACTCACTCACTCCTCTCTCTTCCCTTTATCCTTAATACTTAACCCTTTAAACCATTAACATTTAACCCCTTAACTCTTAACCCTCTACCCTTTATCTCTCTCCCACTCCATCTCTCTCTCCTACCCCCTCTCCCTCCCTTAGGTCTCTCTCTCATTTTTCAATCACTCTTACTCTCTATTTCTCCCTCTCCCCGTCCCTCCCTCTCTCCCTCTCTCTCCCTCTTTATCCCCCTCTCTCACTCTCTCCCACTATCCCTCTCCCTCCAAATCTCCCACTCTCTCCCAATCTCTCTTTCTACCACTCTCCCTCTCTCCCACTCTCCCACTTTCTCCCAATCTATCTTTCTCCCAATCTATCTTTCTCCCACTTTCCCCATATCTCCCTCCCTCTCTATCTCCATCTCTCCCACTCTATCTCTCTCCCTCTCTCCCTCTCTCTCTTTCTCCCACTCTCTCTCTCTCAACCCTACACCCTCTACCCTTAAATTGTAAACTCTTAACCCTATACCCTTAACCTTGAGCCCTTAAACCCTAAAACCCTCAACCCCCTCCCTCTATACTATATATGTCTTCTCTCCCTCCCTCTACCTCTCTCTCTCGCACACACACACAAAGACTCAGCTCGATCTCCTCTATTATAAGGGTATAGGGGAGAGATATAGAATTAGGGTAGAGAGTATAGAAAAAGAGAGAGAATATAAATCTATTAAAAAATCATATTTCACATAACGCAAGGGTGTTTTGAAGTAGAGATGTGGCCATTTCAGCAATAAATAATGCGCTCATGTTATAATGCGAGCGCGTTTTTTCTTGAACTAAAAAAGATAAAAAAACTCAATATACTCGTGATCTCAAGGCCCACATTCTGTATATTCTCCTGGTTCTATGCGTGCTCCAACAAAAAGATGTTTTTTAATGATGTTGTGAAGTGTGCATGCATGTTTTTTACATTCCACCACCTTTTTCATGATCTTTCCACCACCTTTGCATGAAATAGTAGAGTTTTCACATTGAAAGGCATATAATATCAATTCAAGTATAAATTCCATTCAAAAGTGATATACAATTGAAGTTTGGAGGGGAACAAGCTTTTGAAAAAGTCAAATTGTTGAGGAGTTTGAAGAAAGAAGAATCAAAGGCTACATAATTGGGTTGAACTCCTCCATTTTAAGCTCTTTTTTTTAGGTATGTGAAGTCTTCACACATTTTATTTCAGTCTATTATGGCTTGCTTTCATTTTTTTATTTTGAATATTCCACGTTGATCATTGTTTGTTTGTCATTATAAGCTTAGGTTGTCAATGCACATTTTAAATTACAGAATTATACACACTTGCCAATTACATTTTTAAACATGATGTAGAGCATCTACCAGGATCCACAAATAATCAAGGGTACTTCTAACCCTAACTTAAATTAGAGAAGATCAACCAACAAACTCAGTCATCTTTTCATCAAAATCCTTCAATTTCACTTTATTTCATATTTCCACAAAAGATTAGAACTTGGCTCCAACTCTTTGTCAAACTCAAAAATAGATTAACCATCATAAAATTGATTGTAACCTAGCATAAACCTAATTAGAAACTTAGAACCATTCAATTCCTTCATGATTCACTAATTCACTCTTCAATGCAACTTACATGGCAAAATAACAACAAATCATGTATTCTTGCTACCAACCTTTATCCAGACATCCAAGACACTATAATCAACATTTTATTGATTGAAATAAACCAAATACCTTAATGTCAGTTAAACTTTTTTTGAAACAAACATCAAAAAACTTGATTGAACGCTAGAATAAGCCTCAAATTAGGCCAAATTTACAAATGAAGTATCCTAAAATCACCACCAAAACACCTAATAACTCTAAGAAATCTTTAGCCAAGTCAAAAAACATCAGATTCAATCAATTTTAGGAATGGAAAGGCTCAAATAAATGTTGTTAAACAAAACCCTTAGTTTATGCTCCCAAATAAGCTTTCCAAATGACGGTTTATTAGAAAATCCTACTCCAAACCTTCACATGCTCTGGCACTGCTTGAAACACATTTAGAAATGTTTACCCATGCTTTAGGAACAAACTTACAATCTCATTGAATGCTCTTTCATCAATCACCAACTTGTAACCATCCATTTTCATTGGAAAACTTCTATATTTCTTGAGAGGACAACAACCAAATGATGGATTCTTGTTTTCCCCTACACAAAACAACATGCACACAAGGTACATAGCCTAAAACTAACCTAATCCACTAAACTATAGAGCCTAGATCGTGTAGTCATAATGAACCTTCTTAGACTCTCAAACCCCCCTAGTGCACCAAAACCACATCTCTTTGAGATATTTTGTTCTTTAACAATTGACTTACCTTGTGTATTGGTGAAATCAGGGGAGTTCCTATAACACAACTCAACACAAAATCAACAAACAACAACAATTCACAATTCACATTTCATAAAATTCTTCACTTTCACCAATTCAACAGTCATCCTTGTAGCATAGCTAACTCACTCAACCAATTATATCTCTTAGAGAAGGTATTCTCATACCGAGACTTGACCCTTCTCAAATTCCCAATAGGTCACACAATAACATATCAACAAGCCACAATAGGCTTCTTTGTTACAACTTCATCAAAACTAGTTTTTTACACCAATTAGGCCTCAAATTAGGCCTCTTTTCCAAAGGACCTTATCTTAAATCCTTTTCCAAAAAAACAAAATCAATTGGGTAGAAGTCTATATGTTATCAAACCAAATATTTCACCATTATTTTTTCATAAAATCACTCACCAAAGTGCCGAATCACAAAACCCTCCTTTTTACCCAAGAAACTAGGGGTTTATTGAAAAACACTCATCCAACCCTCACACAATCTTAGGAATACTTCAAATAGGTCTAAAATGGCCTCCAAAAACTCTATTCAACAAGAAACCACACTACCCCAACACAAAACACACTTTATCATATCAAAACCACTCGAAATCTTGTGGAAAACTCAAAATTTCACTCTAGGGCTTCATGCCCAAGACCATTTTAGACCTACCCTACACACAAATAGCATTCTCTCACCTATTTATTAATGATGCAAACCCATTCCACCAATTATAGTAATCACAGTGAGTGGAATGGGCCAATTTACATAATTGAGACTTTCAAAACCCTTTAATCAAGGCACACAAACTTACAACAAGAGGTTGAATACAAACTACCACTATAATTGGAGTTATAGTCTCAAATAAAATGAAAAAAATTGTTAACACATGCCCCAAAGTGATTCAAGAAGATTTATATTCAAGAGAATTCTTATCAAAAAAATTATGTGAAATAGAGGATGGCCAGATATTCTACAGGACAACATGCTTGGATGGTTCATGCGAGCGTTTCGGTGGCTTCCAGCATATGCCAGTACTTTAATATATGGAAAGCACAGATGAGGTGGGACAGAAACTAGTAGAGTTTGGGAAGTATAAAACAATGGCATATGCTACAAAAGATGGGTCTCAAGCAAAAAGGTGTGATTTGGTTATTGAGAACATTCCAGTGTATCAATTTATGTCCATGTTTCATGATAATATACTATCTAAGTATGCAATGTATACCCATAGAGCCTGATGGTTGGACACACAATTCAAGCTATGCAAGGACACCTTTCTAGTTGGCAGCATAGTATCAGTGGTTGAATTTGTGGAGAACTACACTCTATAACCATAGCATGAGGTGTAGTCATAGTATTACAACTCCACACAGGTTTCGATATTTGTGCACATAGCCTTCATTCATGCATCTGATAGTACAGAGGACCAAAGGAAGGTATTGAGGGAATACCAATTTTACATTAGTGATGATTGCACACATTCTCCAGAGTTTGTGCAAGGTTTCTTCCAAATGTTCTACAGTGGTTTGGCTCAGAGGGGCATAGCATATTGTCGGCATATAATATGGTCGGATAACTATGCAACATAGTTCAAGAACTTGTGCATGTTCTACTGGTTGTGCAGGATGCATGTCACTATAGGTGTTTAGCATATGTGAAACTTTTTTGAGGCTAAGCATGGAAAGGAGGATCATGATGGTGTAGGAGCATGCATGAAAAGAGCATTAGCATGAGAAGAGTTAAAGTATAAAGAAAGTGGAAAGTTGATAGATGCAAGATCAATCGTCAAGTGGTGTAATATGAGGATTGTTGTACACTAACAAGATCAAGTGAGATACACTCTTTCCTTAGCTCAAATGTAGGTTCATGGAGTATCAATACACGAAAGATGGCATGATTTTGTTCTTCATGTACAATGCAAGCTTGGAATGATTGTGAGTCAGGGGAGTGGGTTGACAAATGGTTGACAAGTTATCTTAGCCCACTTCACACATATCACCCTTTCATGGCATTGGAACTGACATAGATGGAATCATCAGTCAACTTTGACCATGTATTAGATCTAGTTCAACCAGGTAATATATCTACTTGCTTAGTTGTTGAAATTTGATATTGTTATCTTACTCTATAGTGTATTCATAATGCTGACTAATTTCAAGAGATTTGTTGCACATATCAATGTAGGACATGTTTATGCAGTTATTGCAGATGAACAGAACAAAGAGAGAACAAACTATTACTTGTTTCATTGTGTTGAGGCCAAAAAGAAATTGGAGGCCCTAGTTATAGATGGATAAAACATCGAATACCCTACAGGCTCAGTTGTGGTTACTAGAATGTGGCTTAGAAGGTACCCACATAAGAGTGTTAAACATTGGTTGTTTCAGGACTTTCACACACATCATAAGATTCTTCATTACTCAAACCTTGTCGTGGCATCCAATGTTTGTTTGACCAAATATTGGGGTAGACCTTTGAACAAGACCTTATGGAAGGTTCATGAGTCTGATCATGAGGTAATACTTGACACAATAAAGACTAGAGCAAACCTATATGGTTAGTTGGATTAATTTGTAAGTATATGCACATTGGTTCTTATTAATTTTATACTTGTATACACATTTTTTTTTTATGCCAATTCTATCATCTTATTTTACTTTGACTATTTTTAAGTAACCTGCTAAACATTGATTGATGTCCCCTTGCAAAAAATGCAGATTAATGAGCCATCAAAGAGAATCGCAGCCAAAAAAGCAATGCAACATCCTTATTTTAATGATCTTGAAAAATCTCAATTATGATTTTAAGCCATTACAAAATTTTGTGTGAAGCTTGGTGAGGGAATTTCAAGTTATTCATTTGAAGTTACCTTATCATGAGCACCTATGGTGTGGACATTATAAGAGCATCTCGAATTTCAAGATATTCTATTCATGAGAGGTGTTGTATGCAATAGGTATCTTGGAACTCCCAGTGAAAATGTGGAACTCCCAGTGAAAATGTATGACCAGGAGTGACTAAGTTGAGAGACTACCATGCCTATCTGTAAGTGTGTTCCATCTATTTTCATTTCATTTCCATATTGAATGCTCTTTCTTTTTCTTCTTTTACTTTGTGTATCTATAAGTAAACTACTAAAAATTGATTGGTCTATCCTTGTAGAAAATGTTGATTTATGAGCCATCAAAGAGAATCTCATCCAAAAAAGAAATGCAACATCCTTATTTTGATGATCTTGAGAAATCTCAATTTTGATTTGAAGCCATTATAAAAGAGCGTGTGAAGCTTTGAGAGGGAATCTCAAGTTACTCATTTGAAGTTAACCTCATAATGAGCACATATGATCTAGACATTATAAGAGAATCTTGAATGTATGAGTGACATTGTAAAAGATCTGTGAGAACATACTACTTAAGGCATTGTAATGAGATTTATTGAAATAATAAAATTTGGTGCAAGGGCACCAAGGTTATTGAGCAAATTTGGTTCATGGAAGTCTTAAGTTAGTTTTGTGTTTTGAGTTTTTTCAATTGAATAAGGTCATATTAGACCAATTTATAATGTAATAAGTAATGTTAGTTGGTTTTGGGGTGATTTTGGAGTTCATGTTTGCATATTTGTCAGAATGATGTAAAATTGCAAAAATTGAAAAGTTGTCAATGTGAAAAAAGTGCAAAAAAATGTAAACTTGAAGTGATTATGATAGCAATATAGGGAGGCAATCAACTCACTTCTATAATAGAAAAGGATTCCAACCTCCTTCCTTCCCTCAAAA
Organism: Sequoiadendron giganteum; assembly: GCA_007115665.2. Taxonomy (NCBI): domain Eukaryota; kingdom Viridiplantae; phylum Streptophyta; class Pinopsida; order Cupressales; family Cupressaceae; genus Sequoiadendron; species Sequoiadendron giganteum. The sequence continues at coordinate 79,418,954 of CM021105.1, forward strand.
CTCAATCTTGGCTTATTTTCAACTTTACACCTACTCACTCTTGTAGGTCTACAGATCTATTTTTCCCACCTTAACTCTCAGAATTCCTTAACAACCTCTGTAACAAACCACCTTTTTAGGCACCCCATTTAAGCCTTCTTCAACATACATCGAACCCTCATAAGACTCTTTTGGATAAAATTTCACAAAACAATCAACCCCCCTTTATTCTTCCTATCACATGCAAACCACCAATGAGAAGCATTAACCAGTCTACCAAACCACCAATTCCTCCACTTTTAGGACATGATAAGCCCTCTAACATAACAAACCCCAAAACCCTCTTCATTCACAAGTTAGGAAATGGTTTATTGAAAAAACATAATCCAAACCTTCCCATAGCCAACCAAAGCCTGAAACACCTTCAAAAATGTGTGCACAAGATTAAAATTTCAAAAGATATCGCTGCCCCCAAATATTTCTTCAAATCCTAGCACTAAACCACCATTTTCCACTAAAAAATGCACCATTTGACATATATGGCATCACCTAAAAACCCTTTATTTTCCTCCATTGCACACATGTTTTATAACCCTAACTAAGCCTTTCCATCGATTTACAAAAGCATATAGTGGGTCGAAGGCTTAATATGACATTTTAATGCACTCAATACCCTTAAAACAGGGCATACAAACCGACCCTCAGTAATTGGCTTCTAAAATGCACAAAATAACTTGAAATCCAACCAAACCAAAACTAAAATGGAGTTAAGTATAGTTCCCACCTAATTCCATCAAAAAAATACCACAATCGCTTCGAGCTACATTCAACCAACTCGATCCCTTAAGGGTCCAAAGTGCAAAAGGGAAACAATATTTGATGGGGTATTACTCAAAAATCGTGACACTTAAAAAATATCTTTATAAACCTATTAAATCATGTTGGGCCCCTCTACAATAACCTCTCTCAATTTTTCTTTTATCTCAGAGTGGTTTTCTCGTGGTGTCTAGTTTTCACTTGATAAAAAAGTGTCAAATGCAAGCATTGCAAAGTTGCAAAGTGGTGCAACTTTTGTTTTGCAACTCGTGTGACCAAACAGACTGTTCCAACACATTTTAATAGGTATGTTTATGCTAGGAATGGTCCTTTTTCACACCCAAACATGTGGAATCGCTCCGTGCTACATTCAACTGAATCAATCCCTAAGGGTCCAAAGTGCAAATTGGCTACAAACTTCAGCATGCTATTACTTGGATACCATGATGCTTAAAAAAAATTTGTTTGATCTTATGGGATTATGTTGGCCCCCTCTACAATAACCTCTCTCAGTTTTTGTTATCTCAAAGTTTTTTTCTCGTGGTGTCTAGTTTTCACTTAATGGAAAAAGTGTCAAATAAAAGCAGTGCAAAGTTGCAAAGTGGTGCAACTTTCATTCTACAACTCATGTGACCAAACAGATTGTTCCAACATGTTCGAATAGGTATTTTTACACTAGGCATGGTCCTCTTTTACACTCAAACACGCGGAATCGCTTTGAGCTATGTTCAACTGAATCGATCCCTTAAGGGTCCAAAGTGAAAAATGACTGCAAGCTTCAGCATGTTGTTACTCGGATACCATGATGTTTATAAACTTCTCATCTAATCCTATGATATTGCATTGGGCCCCTCTACAATAACCTCTCTGGGTTTTGCTATCTTAGAGGCATTTTCTTGTGGTGGTGAATTTTTACTTGGGCAAAAAGTTGTCAAATGCAAGTAGTTGAAAGTTGCAAAGTGGTTCAACTTTCATTCTGCAACTCTTGTGACCAAACAAACTATTCCAATGCATCTAAATAGGTATATTTATGTTGTTTATGGTCCTCTTTCACACCCAAACAAGTGGAATTTCTTCAAGCTACATTCAACCAAATCGATCTCTTAAGGGTCGAAAGTGCAAAATGTTTGCAAACTTCAGTATGTTGTTACTCGGATACCATGACACATAGAAAATTTTCATATGATCCTATGGGATTGTGTTGGGCCCCTCTACAATAACCTCTCTCGTATTTTTCTATCTTGGAGAATTTTTCTCATGGTGGCGAATTTTCACTTGGAGAAAAAGTTGTCAAATGAGAGTAGTTAAAAGTTGTAAAGTGATGCAACTTTCATTCTGCAGCTCGTGTGACCAAAGGGACTGTTCCAACATGTCTGAATAGGTATTCTTACACGTGGAATCACTCTGAGCTACGTTCAACTGGATCGATCCCTTAAGGGTCCAAAGTGCAAAATGACTGGAAACTTTAGCATATTGTTACTCGGATATCATGATACTTAGAAATTTTTCATCTGATCCTATGGGATCATGTTGCTCCCCTCTATAATAACCTCTCTCCCTTTTTTTAATTTCTAAGTGGTTTTCCCGTGGTGTCCAGTTTTCACTTGATGGAAAAAGTGTCAAATGCAAACAGTGCAAAGTTGCAAAGTGGTGCAACTTTTGTTCTGCAACTCATGGGACCAAACAAACTGTTCCAATACATACAAATAGGTATTTTTATGCTATACATGGTCCTTTTTTTCACCCAAACATGCGGAATCACTCTGAGCTACATTCAACCGGATCGATCCTTTAAGGGTCCAAAGTACAAAATGACTATAAACTTTAGCATGTTGTTAATCGGATACCGTGATTTTTAGAAACTTCTTATCTAATCCTATGGGATTGCATTGGGCCCCTCTACAATAACCTCTCTCATTTTTTTCTATCTCAAAGGAATTTTCCCATGGTGGCAAATTTTCACTTGGGGAAAATATTGTCAAATGCAAGTAGTTGAAAGTTGCAAAGTGGTGCAACTTTCGTTATGCAACTCATGTGACCAAACGAACTTTTCCAATATGTCTAAATGGGTACTTTTATGGTATACATGGTCCTCTTTCACACCCAAACACACGGAATCGCTCTGAGCTACATTCAACTGAATTGATCCCTTAAGGGTCCAAAATGAAAAAGAGAAGCAATCTTTGATGGGCTATTACTCAAAAACCATGACACTTAAAAACTCTTTTTTTGAGCCTATGAGATCATGTTGGACCCCTCTACAATAACCTCTCTCATTTTTCATTATCATGGAGTCATTTTCCTATGGTGTCAAATTTTCACTTGATGGAAAAAGTGTCAAATGCAAGCAATGTAAAGTTGCAAAGTGGTGCAACTTTTGTTTTGCAATTTGTGTGACCAAGAAAATTGCTCCAACACATCCTGATAGGTACATTTATGCTAGGCATGGTCCTCTTTCACACCCAAACACATGGAATTGCTCCAAGCTATGTTCAACCAACTTGATCCCTTATGATGGCATGGAAAACAATCGAAAAGAGAAACATACACACGATGGTTGAGAATTTTGAGTTTTCCACACAAAAAATGTATGATCATTGGAAACTTGAAGTTAGTGATTTTTGAAGAGTTTGAAGGAGACTATCAATCAAATATTTATTTCTTTGTTAATTTATGTGTATTTTCTTCATTTCCAGCCTATGTACGGGTCTGTACAATAGGAGTTTTCTCTAAGACAATATGAATCTATTGTAGAATGGTTTTAGCTTTGATTAGAATCCATTCTTGTGGAATTATATTAAGTTCCAAGAAACTTGGAAGTAGACTTTTGCTACAGGTCTAAACTTGCTCATATAAGAGTTTGAGTGTAATATGTTGAAATAGGCCATTCCACCCATTGTTCAGGTTGTGTCTCAGTGGAATGGGCCTAATGTAAGTAGGATAGGGAGTAAGAATAAGAAAATGGCATTGGTAAAGGCATTGGAAGAGATTACTAATGCTGCCCCTGTTGAAAATTTAGAATTTAGGCCTTAAAAGCAAGGCTAGAAGAGGTGAAAAAGAAGAAATTGCTTGAGAATAAGTTAGAATTGGTTGGAAATAGAGTGAGGTTGTGGATTTTGATGTGTTCAAAAGGTCTACAAGCACATGGGAGATCAAAATTATGTTATGGCATGATACCTTAGTTGGGAAAAGAGGGGTTTTCAATGAAAAAGAGAGGTTTGAGGGAGTAAAAGTGGGTAAAGTCAGGGGGCAACCTAATTTGGTGGTCAATTAAGTTTGTGGAGGAAAAATAAAGTGTTGGAAGATCTTTTGAGATTGTATGAAGTTCAGGTTTGGGTTCGGGGGTTCAATTTTCCAGTTCGTCCAAAAAACAATTGGAGGGGGGTTCGGTTCGTTAGTACAAAAAACATGTAAAAATAATATATATATATATATATATATATATATATATATATATATGTGCAGCCTAGAAGCATGAATTAGGATTAGAATATCACATAACATCATATAAAAAACAAAACCACCATAAACTTGAATGTCATTTAAAACATGCATGATAAATATTCATCATTGAAACTTAAATTGTGGTAGCTTGATAAACACAGTCTATTGATGTTAGGGTTCAATTTGTATGATTTTGAAAAAAGAATCCAACTGAGTAGAGTTATCAGCATTCTTTAGAAATCATAAGAATTTATTTAGTACACTAGCCCTTTTGATGTCTTCTTGCAGTTTCAAAAATTATTTTGTATCATTGTTACATTGGTCTTGAGAGTGGTAGCTTAATATAGCTCCACAATACAAAATTTGGTTTACCTGTGCAGTGTAATAGTGACATAGGCAGATTTTTCTTTGAAATAACCAAAGGTTGACTACACAATTGAAGTTTATAAACACATATTTTTGTAATATCAAGGATACTTTTTGAAATATTTTTATGAATCATTTCATACAATACCAATTGAAAACACGTTTTTTGCTTTTACATAAAGTTGTTTAGCATCAATCAATTAATATTTAAGACAAACCATGAAGGACAATAATGATCAATGTTAGGGCTAACCAATTAATAAGTATACACGTGAATAATTCAAGCATGTACATATGAATAAGAGAAGCACAGGTACTAAAAAACATGTAAGCCTTGAAGTATACACACAAATACATAGTATACACAAATTAATACAAAGTATATGCATGAATACAAGGTATACACATGAAAACACGTAAGTCAAAAAGTATACATTGGAACACACATAAGTCACAAAGTATACACATAAGTTGTAAAGTATACACTTGAATACATGTAACTCACATCTATTGAACCATGAATTTAGAATGCAAATATGGACACCAGTGATAAAAAAGATCTGTATTAACCAAATAGACATATAGGAATACATCAATATATGTCGATATAAGTATGAAATATAGGTACAAAATGGCCATATAGGCTTACGATAATGCCATCTAGGATTACAATGTCAAATATATCCAATACCAAATATGTACAAAATTTCCATATAGGCATACAACAAAGGGCTCTAGAATCATAAGTCGTCACTCTCCATCCCATCAAAATAAACTCTTGCCCTTTGCTTGTCAGTTGGATGGCGATACATTTTCTACTCATTTATGTTGTGGTTGAGGAGTGATCCTAGTGCTCCTCCTAGGGTTTAGTTCTTGGTCAATTCTTATCTATTACAATAAGTAAAGACATTAATATCTAGAAATTACATTAAAAAATGATATATTTAACAAAATAATCACTTACCGCCATCTGACGATCACTCTCCACGAGGGAAATATTCGCACGCCCAGGCTGAGGTGTGTTGAAGCCTTATATAAACCATCCAAATAGAAATTAAACCACGAATCAATAATGATTTACTTTTTCACTAACTAACATCTATAACAATGAATGTAAATTAAAATTTAGTAATTTGCCTCATACCTCCCATGTCAGAGCCATTGAGGATTCTATAGTAGATGAAACACCAATCTCCATTGCTCTCGTCACATTCGAAGGTGTCTCCACTTCCAACAACTGAAAATAGAAAAAAAAATTATTCAATCACAAAAACTAAAATAGCGATCCACGTCATGACTTATAATGTATGAGATAATAAACAAAATTTTGAGTACTTATTAAACTATATATTTCTGACTATCATGCTTATTATTTTCCCTATCCATATCTTGTTCAAAAGAATGTGTTTTTAAGATTTTAGCCATAGCAAAAAGCTAGTAAATTGTTTGATAAAATGCTTTCATAAACATGAACGATAACTGTGGTGGCATAGAGAAGGTAGTGAACTATTTAAAAAAATGCCTCAAAGAAATGGGGTCTCATGGTGATGGAATGCCATTACAAACAAATGCATGTCATGGCATTCCATCACCATAAGACCACATTTCTCTCAAGCATTTTTTCAAACAGTTCATTTCCTTGTCTATGGTATTATTGCTTACTATTATGCTTTGATAGAGATTTTTCTAAGCATCCATAGTTTTTTGGAAAGCACCTATTTTAGGATTTTAGCCATAGTAGCAAGGAAGTGAGTAGTTTGATAAAATGTTTTGGTACACATGTATGGAAAATGTGGTATCATAGAAAAAGTGGTGAGTTGTGTGAAGAAATGCCTCGAAGAAATGTGGTCTCATGGTGATGGAATGAAATTCCATCACCATGAGACCGCATTTCTTCGAGACATTTTTTCAACCTACTAACTACCTTGTCTATGCTATTGCTTACTATTATGCTTTGATAGATTTTTTCCAAGCATCACTACTTATGTTGACTTTCTAAATAGCTATATTGTATTTGAAACTTTATCATCCATCAACATCTAGTTATTAGTTATGGAATGTGAAGTAATGCTTTGAGTTTGAATAATGTGCAATACAACATAATCATCTATCAACATCTAGTTATTACCTATGTGAAGGTTTGACTAAATGCACTAGACCGGGAGGTGTTCCTTGGAAACCTCCAATATTAGCCTATTCAACATCCAAAATCACATATTAAAATACCATTCATAAAACAATGCTATTAACATGTAATAAATTTATAATTGTTTACTAGTTACCTACCCCACTAATAGGTGTACTGCAGAAATAAGTAGGTGTAGGGATGGTGTATCCAGTATCAACACTATAACCCTGCAAGTTTATTAAAATCATAAAACTAAATTAGTTAATCTTGCATTTCAAAATCAAAATTTAATAAATTAAATTCAATGAGCATGCTAAATTTTACCTAACTATCAATGCAATACACGTCATGTAAATTGTCATCTGCCCTCTCCATCTCCATAGCTACAAATGGATCCTATGCAACAACCTCTTGAGTGTCGGTGGGGTCATATGAACAAGTCACCCCGCAAGATTGACACACATGGGATCGAAGCCCACCTGATGAAGACTCCCCTGGATGGCATTGTAAAAGAGGGCTAACATGTTGGATTACACTTTGTGTCAAAGAGTTGATGGCCTACAGAGTCTCTATGGTGATACTCTCCTTCGCAACTAAAGGGATGACGATGTGCTCATGAGGTAGCCTAGCGAGAGGTCATCTCGCTTGCTGCCTACAATCCAGTTGTGCACCGAGTCTATCTTGTGCCAACCCCCTACCTCTCCCCTAGAAGTCCCTCATATCAAAATAATTTGGGATTTTGTTCAAGATGAACTCAGCATATATTTTCCTGAGAAAATACTGCGAGACTTCACAATTGTTGCATGGTGGGTCATCAAAAACCATGTACCACCTATCCCAAAAATATTTTGTAATCTCTTGGTGGTTGCACCAATGAATAGGAAACATCTTCGCATTGAGGGAGATATTTCTATTTGACCGTGGTTAGTGAATAATGTACACAAATCTAATTTTGTAATTTTAAAATGTTTTACATCTTTATATGATAATTTATCTTGATAAAAATCCCTAGTTGCTTGCCTCCTATCCCACCAACCAGATAATTGTTTGTTGATTGAATCTACATTTTTTAAAATATCTTGCAATGAAGTTTCCAGGGTCATTCTTTTCGCAGTTGAGTTGTTTGGATTTTCAACCTCCTAATTAAATCCTCAATATTTTTTTCTATTATTCTCAATTTCACCCATTAAATTTTATTGAGTGTCAGGAGGGTATTGAGGGATTGGTGGAGGAGGTTTTTGTTGTTGTTGTTGAGGATTTTATTCTTGCTATGGATTTTGAGGAGGGTTTCCAAGTTGATTAACATCTCCTACAATTTCAAAAGTAAATATCAACTATAACCTAAAACTAACAAATTCAAAAAAATAAACAAACAATCCTTACCTCTTTCACCTCCTCATCAATGTGGTGGAATCTCAATGATGAATCAACAATCGTTGATGCATATTTTTTCACAAAAAAACCTCCTAGAACACGAGCACAAAATTCTTAGGTTTTTGGCTGTTGGAAACAAAAAAAATAGTCACAAATGAAAATGAAATTCGATTCTTTTTTTTTGCTTTTAACATGACATAACTCGAGCGTGTTATAACGCACTCGTGTTATAGGCTTGTGGTGATCAAGCCTCAGGATCGACACACCAATCCATAATGTGAGCATGTTATAACGCGCTTGCGTTATGAGTTTTCAAATTTTTTAAAAAAGTGGCCACAAAATTGCTACCCATCTCCATGCACTTACCCAACTCTCATTTTTTTCCTTGAGGTAGTTTAGGGCAGTTCATCCCTTGGGAATCTCTTGAGAATAAAGAGAATCATGAGTAGTGAACCCCCCTTATCTACATTTTTTTGAGCTCGATGTGAATTTCAAAACTAGGAATTTATTTACTCCAACTTGGTGGGGTCATAATTTTGACTCGATGCTCGAAATTCAAAACCATTTACACCGTTGGAAAGGTCTCCAAAAGAAATAATTTAGTCCCTAAAATAATGTGCCTATGATAGTCAAATTTTAAGGACTAATGCATGTTTCAACCCCAAATTCTACTTCGAAGACCTCTGAAAATGCAAATTACTAGAACCTAAAAAATATTGAAAAAATAAAAAAATCAAGATTTTCGATTTTTCTCAGTTCTGTCACCCCTACATTGCTTCGGATTGGTCGACATGTCTATATCTCTATTTCAAAATTTATTTTCTATCTTTATTCCTTCTATCTCTTTCCAACTTTGTTAAGAAGCTTCAAGAAGTTCTCTTACAAGCATGTGAAAGTGAGTTCTTGTCTCCTTTCTTATTATTCTTTATTGATCCCTCTCAAGAAATTCCTTCTAAGGATATTTTGGAACAAGAGGATGAAATCATTGATTCTTTTCTTAACACTACTCTACCCTCTCTCCATTCCAATGCACTCTCTTCTAGAGATGATGCATTTGTGATTGATAAATCTACCCTTCATTCCAATGCACTCTCTTCTAGAGACGATGCATTTGTGAATGATGAATCTACCCTTCATTCCAATGCACTCTCTTCTAGAGATGATACATTAGTAAATGGTAAATATCTTCCTTATCCCAATTCACTCTCTTCTAGAGATGTTTCATTTGTGAATGATGAGTCCCATCTTTGTTCCAACACACTCTCTTTTAGAGATGATGTATTAGTAAGTGATGAAGCTCCACTCACATCAGATCCTCCAGGGATAGATGTTGAGCATATTTCTTCAAATTATTCCTCTATAAGTTATAAGGAATTCATAAATATAATCTATGTCTCTACTGCCCCTCAAAGGCCTAAGAAACTGCTCATTTATTTTAACTCCAGCTAGTCCTTCTCCTAAAAGGATTTGTTCTATTAATGGTGTTCCATTTAACATTGATTCTCCTGAGCTTTCTAAGGCTCCCTCGTATAGAGAAATAGCCCATACTTATAATACTAGAAAGAATAAAAAATCTTAATCAACCTAATTATTTACCACCTTCCCAACCAAGCCTTCCTCAAGAACCTAAACCTACAACTAAAGCACCCAGTGATTATGATCTTATCAAGCAACTTCACATTACTACGACCGAGATCTCAATATGGGACTTGCTTCAATTTTCTTCAGTTTGTCAAGGTATGATTCAAGAATCCTTGTAAAATATCCTCTTGCCTTCTTCTAATAGGCCAATGGATTCTAATACATTGATAGCTCATATTCATGTGGATTCACCAAATATTACATTCTATCTACAAGAACTCAAACCTCTGAAAGTAAGGAAGCAAACTGACCCTCTAATGATCATAAACATTAATAAAATTGGCATTAGATGTACTCTCATTGACACCGGTTTGGTACTCAATGCGTGTAGAATTGATCTATTGCCTAGATTAATATTTATTAATCTTCTCTTAATGCTTCTTTTGTTGTCATTCATAGGTTCGATAATGTCAATCGGCAAGCCCTAGGCATGATAGTCTTGCCTTTAAGGTTGGGACCCGTTATCGTACCCACTCTTGTATATGTTATGTCAAAAAAATTACCATATAACCTTCTTCTTTGTAGACCATGGATTCATGCTATGGGTGCAGTCTCATCTCCCTTGCATAAATCTATTAAGTTCATTTGCAATAATTGAGTAGTCATAGTTAGGGCTGACGCTGAGGCTATGCACTTATATGAGATGGCAACTACCAGTCAAGTTTTGGTTGTACATACTCTTATCCCTTCAGTTTCTTCCAATGTGTTGATGTCTACTCCTATAGTACCTATTACACAGGATACACTTGAGACAAATGTCCCTAAAGAAGATCCTTTTGAAGTAGGAAATATTAAGTTTTCTCTTTCTACCTCTTCTCAAAATATCTTGGTGATGATTGGGGTTCTTTAGACTTTATAGAATCCTTCATTGGATAATATAAAGTCAACTTGATCTACTTAAACCTTCCGATAACATCATCCACACCTGCTAACAAAGATGATCATTCTTCTGTATCATGAGATAATGTGAGAAATAGTTGTAATGTCCTTAATGCCAATCCTTCTCCTTCTGATGAAGATGATTGCACTTATATTAAAGAGGCTAATGTTGGAATTCATGTCAAGAAGGTTGATGGCGATCCCGTAGAAGAGTGTGATCCCCATTGTTGGAATAATGCTCTCTATGAAGATCCTCCTCCTTCTCAAGATTTGAAAACACATTATGTCCCTGGTTTTAAGCTTGTCTCTAAATATGGTTATGGGCATAAAGGTTGTGGGCATAATGAACAAGGAATTCAAGTCCATATAGAATGTACACCTCGTAAGTGTAATTTGGGGTTTGGTTGCTTGAATGAACAATATAAATGGAAGCCATGGTTGAATGACATGAATTTTGCTCAACCTCGTTCTCTTGGATTGATTCATCCTCTTGGATTGAATTATGCTTCTTTGTATGATAAGCGATATTGAGGTCTACCTTTATCCTGTCCATTCTAAGAATTTTCTCATAAGGGTCTTACACCTCCCTTATATTGTGTTGTTTCCCATCATGTGGAAATTGTAGCTTTACTTTCTCATTTCCATTTATTATCATATACTATTGTTTGTGACCATACTTTCTTTGTGGTAGCAACACAATAGTATTTGCATGGTTCTCCTCCCCTGTGTCCTAGGGGTAGTATTGGCTAGTTCTATAGATGTGTGTCCTTCTTAAGGACCCCCTCTCTTATAACATGCCTTTCAATTGAAGCATCCCTTGAGTGGACCCCTTTCATTTTGAAGGGTTCCCAAGGAACCCCCTCTTAAATATTTTCTCTTGAATGAATTCTATGGCATCTAGCTTGACAGTAGCCCAACTAGACCTATTTCATATCTTCGCGTCTGGCTTGGGAGCAACCCAGCTAGATCTATCTTTTCAAACCTAACATGTTCTATCTACGGATTGGCATGTTTCTTTTCAGGTGTGCCTCCTTTGCAAGCCCAAGGACCTATAAAGCATTTACATCCTGTGAGATATTTTCTCCATTGCTTTGTGGACCTTCATTGCACTTTGTTCAATTTTGTAGGAGAGAGTACCTGTAGAGTCTTTTGTTCACCTTTTCGTAGGTCTGAGGGCTTGTAATGCATTTTTTTCAAACCTCCTCAAGAGAAAGTATTTGTGGATCCATCTCTCTTGGAATTTCCATTCCTCCTTCTTGCTCTCTCTTGAACCTTTTCGCTTCTTTTCTCTTTTATTCTCAATTGTGTATATACCAGATTGAAGATTTGCATCTTCTTCATCATGGGTATATGCTCTTTCTCTCTTCGACACTGGTCACTTCCCTATCTTTTGGGTGTATCCTTTTATTGAAGCAATCAATCCTTATATTCTTCTCTCCATTTTAGAATTCTTCCATGTGTTATTTATTAATTTGGGGATGACACATGGTACTGAGATAACCTTTTACATCGAGGTCTCTTTCACATTCTTGACTGAAATCTTGTTAGTTAGTTAGGTGCATGTGTGTATGTGCTTTTATGTTCTAACCTCATGATGTAATGGCTTTTCATGTTCTAACCTTGCTGTCTTTTGCAAATATTTCTTGTCTTATGTGTTTTTTTTGTAGATCTTTAGCCTAGGGGTACGCTTCCTTAGTTCAAAGGTTATCTGCTTCCTCTACAATATGATTTTGGCATAATGATGTTATTTGTGTTTAGTAGATTTCCTTTAGCGTGCATATTAGTGTAGATTCATATATCTGCTAAAGTGGGGGAAAAATTTAATGTCATAAAATTGTACCCCTTGCAATTTCACATACATTCTTGCATCCACTTTAGTGTCCACTCCCTTAGAACTTGTGTAAGCTCATTTTAGACCTTGCATTAGCCTTTTCCCCTCTCAGGATGCTCAAAGAACCCTTTTTTGTGGCCACCTTCATGCGTTAGCTTCATGTCAAACCTTTTTCTTTTCTTGTTCATGTCATTTTGTAGCATGATGTGTCTAGACACTAGCGCATTGGATGGATGTTTTCACATTGTGCTATTGTCCTACAATATTTCAATGTTCAAATGACCACTTCTAAGCATGTTTTCCACTTTTCAGCAAGTTTTATCAGTGGTAATAGTTTGGGACACCTTGTAATGGCTTGGGAAGCTTCTTTTCCTTCCTCTCCTTTCTTTAAAAGTCATATTTGCAATCTAGTTAGCCTTCTTAGGTTCTATTATGAACTCTCCTCTCCTTAAGATTACATAGCTCTCTCTACAACATTCTACAACACTTCCAAGCTCTCTTATCAATGCTCTCACATTCTTACAACACTCTTTGCATCTCTCTTTTCTCTTGCAGTTATGTCTCCTTGGCTTCCTTAAGCCTTGCAAGTGATATCTCTCCTCTCTTATATTTTTCTTGTGAGCATCTTGGGATTTCCAACATCCCTTTGATATGGGTTCTCCTTAAGTGGGGATTTATTTATTCACTCTTGTGTTCATTTCATTTCTACTTATTATCTCCATCTATCTATCTGGTTGTTCGTGGAGGTGGGAACATCGAAATGGGGGTTTGATTGAGGAAAACCCCTATACAACCCAAACATTTTCCCTCAGTCTTATGTGTGCAAGTGTTGAAGATATTCACTTGATGGAGCTTCATTTCTTGGGTTGTTGTGAGCATTTCCTATATCTTATTCTCTCACTTTATCATCTTCGTTTTACTTAGTTACTTTGCTTTACTTTAGTTATGTTACTTTTTGTCATTTTTCCCATATTCCAAGAGTTCCTAGCAATCGGGGTAGAAGTAAAAACTTTATTGTTTTCTATGATAAATTAGGTTTCTAGTCCGTACGAGACACCAGCGTGCCTTTGGGACTCCAACACGTAGTGTTGTCATCTATTTGTTGCGCTGACGTCCTTTGGCTGAAAACTTGCTAGTTTGTCCAGAAAACCTTTGTGACCTACTCACCCTAATTCTGAAACTCTCACTCTATTCCTTGAGGTATTTTAGGGCAGTTCACCCTTTGGGAATCTCTAGAGAATAAAGAGACTCATGAGTAGTGAATCTCCCATCTCTACAATATTGAAAGTTTTGTAAATTTTTCACTTGAGAAGGAAATGTTGTGCAAGATTATTGAAAAATGTTTGCAATTTAATATTATTGTTTTGATAATAAATTTAACAAATTTTGTGGTTATTCTCAATAGATAGAAAATTTAAACAATTCTTAACAAATTTACATAATCAGATTGTATTTGATGGATTTGTAATTGATTTATTGATCGATTAATTTGTATAGGCTATTTTTTTTACAATCTATGTATAATTATATTATTTCATTTGATAAACTTGTTTGATTCGGATGGTAATTTAAATGGTTTTTTTAATAAGAATCAAAATTTCACAAACTAAAAAATAACATAAGGAAGATTAATTTAATAACTTAATCCACTAATCTAATCACTAATAACTAGCTAGTAATTACAATGTATTTTTTTATTATGAGTTGAACATATCTAGAGGAAGGAGAGAATGAAAAATGGACCGCACATTTCAGAGCATACCTAAGCGTTCTAATGATATTTTTTCAAAGTGATCAAGTCGTTTTGTGCATCTAGAGGCATTTCATGGAGCTTTTTTCCCTAGTAGGCATTCTTTTTCAAAGAATTTTTGTGACTCAACCTATAAATCACCCCCTCGGCTTCCAAGAAATTCTTTTTCTTGAAAGAAACGAGGGTTTTTCAATAATGGGAGTTTCATCCCATTCAAAGATTTAATCAATTCAATGGAAATTCATGATGTCCCAAAAAATCACTCAATCGGGCAACACAACCTTCTTTTGATATATGTGGGTTGGATTCAGAGGATCTTATAGACTCTCACTTAGACTCTTCCAGATCTTCTGGTCAATCTAGTGAGTCTGAAGTCTTTGGAGTTCCCTTCAATCCAAAGGGTGATGATGTCACTCAGTATGATAGAGATCTACCTCTAGTTAATTTTTTGAATGATATTTTTAGGAAATAGGGAGATTGTTGCACAAGGGAGAAAATTCCTTTGCTTCTCAAAGGTGAAAATGTTCTTAACTCAAAACCTAGAGTTAAATATGGAGATCGACTGATTGTTGGGTCGATTTTGATTAATCGGTCATTACGAGGACGTGATCAGTCTATATGTTGTCCTCTATCTATTCATTCTAAGTATTTGAGAAGCTCATTGGAAAAAGTTAAATTTCCTAAAACTTTCCTTCCAGTAAATCCAAAAGGGCTTTATGCAGAGTTCCAAAGGTTTTTAAAAGCTAAATCTTTGCATTTGTATGTTCCTTTGGTTTTTCATCTTCCAATCCAACAAGTTTAGATCATTTCTTATACATTACTATGGGAAAATTTTGACACAAGGATTAATCCAGAATGTTCTTTAGATAATTAGTTATCTAAGGAAAATTCAAAAGCAGCTAACCTGCCTTGGGAGAAAATAAAGTATGATAGTTTTGATTCTATGGATTTTTAGTCCTTTTTAGACATGGGTAATTTGGAGGGTCTAGCTAAGAATATTCTTACTATGGTAGGTTCTTCTATCATTGATGAAATAGTTAAGGAGTCGGCAACTCAAAAGACCGTACCAAACTTGACAACTAAAGAAGGAAAATCCCTTTTTACATCCTCAAGAGCAAAGGAGGATGACGGTCTGTTTAAAATGGTTAAATCTTTTTCATTATTAGTAGAAAATACAAAAGTTAGTATGGAATTAGAAGAGGGGAGTATGGATTTTGACTTCTCATAGATTTTGTCAATTAATCAGACTTCATCTTTGATTCCATTTTCTCAAAAGTCACCTAGTAAATGTGGGATAAAATCAAAAATCGGTTGAGAGGAGCAATAAGCTCTTCGAATATGGAATGAAGATAATTTCTTGGAATGTTAGGGGAATTAATGCTCCTAGAAAACAAGCCCACATTAAGCATAAAATTGATGTGCCTGGGGAAAATATTATTATTTTACAAGAAACAAAGTTATCTCAACAGTCTTTTGAAGCTACCATTAGTAAATGGAGTAAATGGCAATCAATTCAATCAGTTGTGCAAGGGGCTTCTAGGGGTATGGTCATTCTGTGGAATTCTAAAAATGTGATAGTGGAAACTATAAGAACAGAGTATCATTCGTAGTTAATGAAGGTGTCACAATTTTCTCTTTAGTTTTACCTTTTAAATATCTATGCACCTAATGCAACAAGTGGGAAGAAGCTTTTGTGGGATGAATTGACTCAAGTTTTGGATCAAGTTGGGACATAGAAGGTGATATTAATGGGTGATTTCAATGTAATTTTATTCATGAAAGATATGAAGGGTGGGATCATTCCTCCTCAAAAAATAGTTGAGAATTTTAGCTCTTTTGTCCTCAATAATGCAATTGTAGATGTACAACTAGGAAATGGGAATCACACCTGGACAAACAAGCACAAATATTTTTTACAAATTTTTGCGTGTTTGGATAGAGTTTTGGTGTCTTCAAGTTGGATCGTGCAAAAATTTATTTTGAGGTCAAAATTTTTGACTTGGATAGCTCCAGATCATTTTCCTTTGTCTTTTTGTGTTGAAAAGAAAAATGTGGAGATAGTTTCAAAAGCATCTTTCAAATTTGAAAAGATGTGGTTTCGTCATCCAGACTTTTTGGGCTTATAAAGACAATGGTGGTATTAGGGTCCAATAGTGGAGGGGAATTTTATGTATAGATTTTATTATAAACTAAGACATGTAAAGGGCAGAATAAAGCAATTGAACATTTATGTATTTAAGAATATCTTTCAGCAAAATGAAGAAGTCTCCAATCAACTTTCTCTGGTGAATTCAAAAATTATAGTACAAGGCCTAACCCCTCAATCATATGAGCTTCAAAAAATACTGTAAGAAGAATGGGAAGAATTGTCAGCTCGTGAAGAAATATATTGGCATAAAAAATCATGAGAGTTGTGGCTTAAAGAGGGTGATAAAAACACTAAGTTTTTTCATAGATCTGCTTAGATAATGAAGGTAAAAAAATTATTTTTTCAATCGAAGACAACATTATGGGTGAAAGATTAACAAAAGAGGAGGAAATACAGAAAGGAGTTAAGTTTTTTTAAATATTCCTTTTGCACTAGGAGGCATGTTAGATCAACAATCAATTGTGGGGGAAGAATTGAACTGCAAAATATTCCAACATTGGTTATGTTAGAAGACAATGTGCATTTTTTGAAACTATTCACTTTAGAAGAACTAAGAGAAGTAGTGTTTTCAATAACTGTTGATAAAGATCTAGGTCCAAATGGTTTCACCTCCATCTTCTTTCAAAAATGTTGGGAGTTTATTGGGGTAGATTTGTTGAAAATATTGGAGGAGTCTAGAAGTTAAAGGACTATGCTAAAATAATTTAATGTAACTGATATTGTATTGATCCCGAAGGTAAATAATCCCTCCTCGTTCTCAGAGTTTAGGCCCATTTCTCTATGCAACACTATTTATAAAATATTTACAAAAGAAATCTATTTGAGGTTGGTTAAGATTATCCCTCGTATAATCTCAGAGGAGCAGAGGGGTTTGTTCCAAGAAGAGAAACATCAGAACGGGCTTTGGTAGCCCATTAAGTTTTGCACAATGTCTCAACATTTTCTATGCCAGCTTTTATCATCAAATTGGATATGATGAAATCATATGATAGAGTGGATTGGTCTTTTTTGTTGCAGATACTGAAATATTTTGCATTCCATGATAAGTGGTGTAAATGGATTTACTCTTGTTTGGCTGGTGCAATGTTCTCAATGTTAATAAATGGAACCCCTTCTAGTTTTTTCAATTCTTCTCAAGGGGTTGGGCAAGGAGATCCTTTATCTCCTTTTCTATTTATCATATTAGCAAAGGATTTAAGTAGATTGGTTAAGAAGGATCATTTGGAAGGTTAGTGGAAAGGAATTAGTTTTCCAACCACCAATTTAACACTCACTCATTCCTTATTTGCAGATGATACCATACTATTTGTTATGTCAACCATTGGAGAAGCAAGGAAAATTAAGGTAGTTTTGCAAAGATATTCTTTAGCTTCTAAACAAATGGTGAATTCAATAAATTCAAAGATATATATATTTCATATAGATGCAGTGGTAAAGGACAAGATTGTACAAATTATGGGGTTTCAATTTCTAGAATTTCCTTGTAAATATTTAGGCATCTCATTATTTTCTAGTCAAAACCGAGTGTCTTATCGGGATAAAATAATTCAGACTATTCAATCAAGAATAATAGGATGGAAGGGGAGATGGTTATCTATAGTTGGTAGAATTTTATTGATTGAGTATATTTTATCATCAATTCCAAATTATTACATGGAATTCCTAAAATCCCCAAGGACAGTTATTACAAAAATAGAAAAACTAATTAGATCTTTTTTATGGAAAGGTAATATGGATTCTAAAATAAAAATTCCTTTAGTTTCACTACAAAATATTTGTAAAGAGAAACTAAAAGGAGGGGTAGGGGTGCATAATATGTCTGCTAGGAATATTGCATTGGGTGCAAAACTGGTATGGAATTTGTACACAAGACCACAAGGTAAATGGTCTAAAATCATGCACGGTAAGTATCTTGATTGTGGCAATCCGACACGTATTCTCACCATATCTAACCCTCCTCAAGGGTCTGTGATGTGGAATTTCTTGTTAGAGTGTAGAAAGGTAATACTTCAATAACTAACTTGGGAAATTCATAATGGGGAGAGCGCTCCTTTTTAGCAAGATTCATGGAATGGATTTCCACCATTGGAAAAGGTGAATGATTTTTTAGGTTGCAATTGATTATACAACAAACAACTGGAGGAATAAATTAAAAGATTATATCTAGAATATAGATGGGAAAATAGGGGAAGTAATATGGAAATCATTGCCTTCTACAATCATACCTCAGCCTCAATAAGTAGAATTGATCAAGGTTTTAAGGTGTAGAAAAATATTCATTAGGAAAGTGGTAGATAAATTGATTTGGGCTCCTTCAAAAATAGGTAATTATATGGGTTACAAATTTGTAACGTTTGAACAAGAGCAGGGGAGTAAACAAAGAGCTTTGTCATTTTGTTGGAATCGAATGGTTCTGCCTAAGGCAAGATGTTTTTCATTGTTGGAATTAAAACATATGGTGTTAACACATGAGAGATTGGTAAAAATTGTAATTGCAACACCATTTAAATGTGTGCTTTGTGAATCAATGATAGAGGAAGTGGATCAATTATTCTTAACTTTCTCTTTTGCAAATTCTTGTCATCTTTTTGTTCAATCCAAGTTAGGATGGAGTTCCCCTCTCCCTCAAAAGCTATGAGATATGTTCATGAGTTGGCCTATTTTATATAAATCATCTCTCTTTCCAAGCATATGGAAAATAATACCTTCTTATGTGGTATGATGAATTTAGTGGGAAAGAAATAAAAGGATATTTCAAATGAAAAAGCCAACTTAGATTCAGTGTTGGCAAAGTTGGAAAATATATTTGTGAAGTTACTAATGTATATGTGCAAAACAATAAACATGTGGGATCTGTATTTACTGATTGGTATAATAGGCAACTGAAGGAATGGAAGTTTCTGGTTATCCCTTTCAAAGGTAGCATAATTTCAAATATGAATGTCAAAATTGACAGAAAAAAGGTGATATGGTTGCCACCCCCTAAAGGTTATGTTAAGCTAAACTTTGATGGTGCATCTCATGGTAATCTTGGATTATCAGGGGATGGAGTAATACTAAGGGATCATGAGGGTGCAGTAATATGTGAAAATTCAATCTCATTGCCAAATGGTACAAATAACCAAAATGGTACAAATAACCAAGTAGAATTGATTGCTCTCCTTCATGGTCTATTTTTAGGTGTTCAACATAAGGTTTCCAAATTGGTAATTGAGGGGGATTCTTTGTTAGTTGTAAATGATTGCAAAGTTAAAGGAACAAGCAACTGGAAAATAAATTATGTTCTCAAATAGATTGTGGATTTGCTTGACAAAATTGAGATGTTCTAGATCAATCATGCTTATAGGGAAGCAAACAAAGTTGCAGATGTGTTAGCCAACATTGGGTGTGATCAAGATCAAAAAGATAAAATATATGGGGAACAAATCAATGATTATCCTAAGATTTTATAGGATTTGATTTAATTGAAAAAAGGCAGAGTACATAATGTGTTAAATGTATAAATAAGTGATCAAGATTGATAAATGTCAGTACAAAATTAAAATAAATGAAAATAGAGCATTCAAGTTCAGATAGTTTACACAAAATTTAGACTGGTACAAATGGAATTTGGAAAATAAGAGTATGATGTAGAAAAGTTATCCTGCTAAGCATTGAATGAAGATATATTTGGATATAAATTTAGTAGAGGTTTTAAAAAAGGTATTGCTAATTTTTTTATTTTCTCTTGTAGGAAAGTATGAGAGACACATTGCATAATGATGGGAGATAGTATTGTTTGCTAGAATGTTTGAGAAAAATGATGGCTCAATAATATTGCTTAACGTAAGCATAAGTTTGCATGGATTGGCAATCACTAAAATTCATACATATCAAAAGGTAAGTACAACATTGCATATTAGAAAATGTGTGAACACTCACATGTCAATCAAAAATAAAATTTAATTTTCAAAAATAATTAAAACCATTGTCAAGATACATCAAATAATTTCCTTGGTTTCAAGCATGGGAGGATCAAATTTCATGTGCTCTTATCTATGTGCATTAAATGGAAATTCATTTTCATGATGGTGTATCAAAAATTAAGTACACTTTTTGTTCTCTAAAAATCCATGATTGGTTTTTCAATCGACATTGTATGGGCTCCAATTGGGTTTTTAGTGTTGCAGAGTTTGTAGTAGTGGTAGGGCATGGTATACTTTATGTGGTTCTTTGATTTGTAACATTTCTCAAGGGCTTAGTGCAAGTGTCAGTTACAAATATTATGTGGGGTAAGATTGCATTCACACAACTTTAGCTACATGTCGTCTTGTTTTCGAATGGAGGGTTATAATCAGTTAGTTTTTTTCGGGTATTTTCGCTTCACTATTCCATTGTCCTCTGCTTTGGGTAACGTTGTAGGTTTATGTCAAGAGTGGCATGATATAGGTAGTATGTAGCATATTACATTCAATTTAGCTTTTTCATTATAGGGAAATTTGTTTAATCCCTGTAGCTTTGCTCAAGGGCTTAGTAAAAGTGTCGTCTACAAAAATTGATTGAAGAAAGCTTTCTTTCAAACATCTTTAGCTACAGGTCTTTCTTGCTTTCGACTGAAAGGTGTTTTATAAAATTGTAGCTTGTGTATCAAATGGCCAGGGAATACAATATAAAGAACTACAGAATTCTTGTGGAGATAAAAGAGAATGAAATTCCATTCTCGGAGGACATAACAGATGAAGAATTGTCACAAGTCTTTCACATTGTTTCTCCAAGTCTTGTAGAATACATTAAAACTGTGATTGGTGAAGAGATAATTCAGCCAGAGTCACCTGGGATTTTGTTTCCATCTAATTTAATTTCTATCTTCTAGTTAAATGCCATGGATTTCCTTCAGTTTTTTATTGCATTAAAAATTGTGTATAGAGAAGCAGTTCTAGCAGAAGTATTGGGGGAAAATGACCTCCTAAAGGTAGTTCAAAAATATAATTTGGATTTGGGAGAACCACATGTGGAAGGGATTTTTCCCAAAATTTATCTGAAGGAAAAGCAAGGATTGCAGTCGTGTATGGAGCATGAAAAAGCGGCTACATGATGATGACCCATGGTTGTTGTACAAAATGATACCAATGCATTTTGGAGAATTGGGGCGACAAATGATTGATATGATGAAAGACAAATATTTTGCTCTATCTTTCATCCTTGGTCATCAGGCTCGATATGGAAGGAGGAAAATTGTAGTGCCTCGCATCAATCCACCAAGGAGGCATGTAGTAGAATGGAGTGAAGTCCAAGGTGACAACATGTTGGATCTAAATGAAAATATTCAGAATATAAATGAAGATGCAGAAGATATGATAGAATGAATAAAAAAGTAGTATATGGAGAAAATTTTGTATTGTACAAAATATACAAACATATGGGAGATATGTAATAGATATAGCTACTAATATATAGAATCTTCTACATAGCTAGTAATATATAGAACCATCTGAAATTCTTGCTTACCAGTACTATAATTCTGGTATTTTTGTAGTTTTGATTATATAATTAATATACTTATTTAGGCCTAGGCCTTTTATCGATAAAAAAAATTACAATGTATTTAAAGAACGAATAGTTAAATGATGATCCACAAAAAAAACATACATCTAATTGTTTAATCCCAATATTTGGTATTGTGCTTTAGGGTGTGTGCAAGAAGTTGAGTCCACTTTTTGGCCAAAAAGTGGAAGTGTTTTCCCTGATTTTCAGAATTTGACACATTTGACCTTAAAATTTGAAGCACTTAGAGATGGAATCTTGGAAAGGTCACTAATCATAAAATGTAGTACTCACAGTCTAGTTTTCAAATATGTAATTTATTTCAATACCCAGACGATACAAATTGATTTTCAATAGGTGTTTCTAAAAACCACTATTTAAAAGTCACTTTTTTTTAACCATACCATGCACATGTACATCATCCATATTTTGACCTAAATAATTGTATTTTTCTAAATCCTTTTGGGAAAAGATTTGTAACTCAATGAAGCACGTTTTTGATATTTTTTTGTAATTTTTTATTAAAATTTTTACTAGCAATATTTGTCATTTTGAAAAATCATCGTGTATGTCATGCATAAGATGACCTAAACTTATCTTTTTTTATTTTTTTTCAAATTGAAAAGAATTGTCTGAAGTACATTTTTGTGTGATTCATTTTTATAAAAAAATATTTTAATAAAAAAGTTATTTAAATAGTAAAAAACCCTAATATTTCAAGTTTATGGACCAATTTCATTAGAAATTAATTGAAAAATAGAAAATATAATCCAATTGTAAAAAATATTATATATTTGGAATCTGCACTATCTCATCTATAATGGGTTTTAATTTCGTCAAAAAAATATGCAAAAAAGGTCTTCAGACATATGTCCAAAGTCACTATTTTCTTGTGACATTGTCAGGACCTTCAACTTGTAGGTCAAATAGGTCCAAAGCCTAGGTTTGGGTCCCCAAGGCTTTTCCTAAACCAAAAACAAGCCAAGAACCCGACCACAAATTCAAATTTTAAGAAATGAGATCCCATTTACCGTTTTATAAAATATTTTTTTTATAAAATGAAACGGGATCCTGTTTTGAAAATGAGATCTTGTTCTATAAAACGAGATCCCATTTCTTAAAAGTATAAAAAAAAAAAAAATTTAAAAATGGTTCATTAAAAAATGAGATCTCATTTTTTAACGACCCATTTTAAAATGGGATCTCGTTTTCGGCTTGGGACCTCGAACCTAAACGGGGTCTCATTTATTAAAAATGAGATCCCATTTTATTAAAGCAAATTTCATGTTTTTGATTAAGGAAAAAACTTCCATGTTTCTTGGACTCATCCTCTTGCATTTACCCCTTAATCCAAGAGATTTATTAATTAAATCAAATAAAAGATAAATGTTTGGTGCAGGGGCACCATGGTCATTTTGGTTTTATTGATGCATTTAGGTTTCTAGGTTGGTAATTTAGGTTTTTTGTCACTTAATGGATGTAATAAGGTCAAATCAAGACCATTTTCCAATGTTTGGTGTCATGTAGGTTCATTCTTAGGTGTTTGGTAAAAGTTGTTAAAGGAATGTAAAAGTTGCTTTGCAACTTGGCAAAATTGCTTGTAAGTGGAAGGTGAACAGTCATATTGAGTATTTCTTGTTTTTAATTGATGAGTTATAGTTACATGGTGTTATTTTGACCTCAAAAACTTATAGGAAACATTATTGTATCATTTAGAGGACAAAATAAGTGAAAAAGGCTTTGTTTTCTACAATTTTGAGTATATTTTATGTGTTTTCTTGCTCTGTACGGCCCCGTACAGTTGTGTCATGAGCTGAGATCCATGTGAAAGGTTTCTACAAAGAACATACTTCCATTTGAATGTGGTGTGGTTGAATTTAATTAGGAAATAGGCTTGTTAGGAGCATTTTATTGCAAACTGCTTAGAAACCCTCATTTTCAAGGGTTTGTGAGCAAAAATGTAAACATTAGCCCATTCCACCATTATACTCTAGCCCAAATCGGTGAAATGGAGGATTTAGGTTTTTTTTTATTGTTTTGTTATCTTTTTGAGTAGGGGATGGAGTTTGTGGAGTTTTTGTCCAAGCCCTAGCCTAACATCCTCATGTGTTAGGCTAGGTAGGGTAGTGATAGTGTAGGACAATAATTTGTAAGTATTTTTTGTTGTTAAAATATCTTAAATGGGACCCTATGTGATTGGTTTAGACCATTGATGAATATTTTAGGTTTTGAGAGATTGAATTATTAGTAAGTGCTTTGTAAAAGAGGCATAATTGGCCTTGTTTTAGGCATAGAAAACCTGAATAGGGAAACTTTTTCCAAAACAACCTATGCCACAATTGAAATATGTTGAATTCAAGCCTAATGGGTATTTGGAAAGGTCTTTTATTCATGGAGTAACAACCTTCTCTAAAATATATGCTTCAAAACATCAATTTGGAGGCCTAGTTGTGAAGACTAGTGAGTTGATGCAAACATCCATTGTTGGGGTATTGAGATTCAAGAGAGTGTTGAATTGTGTTACTTTGTGTTAGTTCAAGCTATTCCACCCTTGCTCTTCATCGATTTGTATTAGAGCAAAGGTTTTGATTGGAAGTGGGAAAGTGAATGAGAGTTGGCATAAGCAAGATGCCTCCAAAGAACAATCCAACAACCAAAGAGGTTAAGGAATTGAAAGAGAAGTTGCTCTAGAAGGAAAGGATCCACAAGGAGTCATAAGAAGCAACCCTTGCAAGAATAGCGGTCCTGGAAAAGAATCAGAAAAGAGGAATGGTCAGTGGTGACCAAAGTGATAAGGAGGAAGAGGGTGAGAGTGAGAACCCTCCAGCAGGAGTCCATGATAAGGATGAAGAATTGGAACCTAAAGAAAAGAGAATGGTCAAGATGCTAAAGTCTGTCAAGGGTGACAATACTCCAAAGGTAAAAGTGGAAGTGCCTATGTATGGTGGAAAATTGGATAGTGAGGAAGTTTTGGCTTGGATAGATGCTTTGGACAACTTCTTTGAATTTGAGGAGGTACAAGAAGATAAGAAGGTGAAATTTGCAAAGACTAATTTGAAGGGCCCTACCCTAACATGGTGGAACTATGTTCAAAAAGAAAGCTTTAAGAAGGTAAATTCAAAGATAAGTTCATGGGACTGGATGGTAGCCAAAGTGAAGACACAATTCTTTCCTAGAGACTACACAATACAAACCTTTAGAAAGCTACAAAATTTGAAGCAAAGGTAGTTATATGTGATGCCATATACTGAGGAATTTCATAAGTTGAGTATAAGGGCAGGACATACTGAAGATGAGGTAGAGAAAGTTGCAAGGTACTTAAATGGCCTTAGACTCAATATACAAGATGAGATTGGTCTTACAACTCCTAGGACAGTTGAGGAGTGTTTCCAATTGGAAACTAAGGCAGAGGAAAGAATCAAAAGAAGGCAAGAGCATCAAGGAAGAGGAAGAGGAAAAATATTTTGGGGTAGAGGCAACTTTGGTGCAAGAGGACAGTCACAAAAGCAACAAGGTGATTCAAGCAGGCAACGAGAACAAAGTGGAGAGTCAAGTGGCAGAGGTAATTTCAAAGGAAGGAGATTTGGTGGTAGAGGAAGGTTTGGTGGACAAGGGAGAGGATCCAACACTTTCTTAGGTAGATGATATAGCTGCAATCAATTTGGACATCCATCTTGGAAGTGCCCGAACAAACAAGCATCAATTTCTCATGGAGGTGAGAGGAGGACTCAAATAGTGTATGAGGAAGACAATGAAAGTGTTAACTCGCCTTCTCTACATGTTGTTGCAGAGGTAGGTGAATCCTTGATGATAAGGAGGAAACTAATCAAGGTTCCAACCACAAAAGAACCCCCACAAAGAAAATAATTGTTTAGGACTACTTGAAAATCATAGGGAAAGGTATGTAAAGTAATTATTGATTCTAGTTCAACTGATAATTTAGTGTCTTTGGAGATAGTTGAAAAAATCAAATTGAAAAAGATACCACACACTACACCCTACAAGGTTTCATGGCTCAATAAGGGTTAGCAAGTCTTGGTGAATGAGAAGACTTGGGTTGAATTCAACATTGGTGCTTACAAGGATAAGATATTGTGTGACATCATCCCTATGGATGTATGCCACTTGCTCCTAGGGAGGCCATGGCAGTTTGACAGGAATGCAAAACATGATGGGTAGAAGAATATATACATGATAGAGAAGGATGGACAATTATACACTCTTACACCCTTACAAGGGGATGACAAGGTTGTTCATGAAGGACCAAGTTTTATGGAGGTGAAGGATAAGGATTTTTTGAAGGATTTGAGTGAGGAGAACAAAGGATATGCCATCATAGGGAATCCTACATCAGTCATGGAAGCAATAGATGGAGATGAGATACCCAAAGAAGTCTAGACCCTGTTGGACAGATATGAGGATATAGTGGTGGATGAGCTCCCTAGAAATTTACCTCCTATAAGAAATGTGATTCATCATATTGATCTCATACCTGGTGAAAAATTTCCAAACAAGGTTGCATACAAGATGACACTCAAGCAAAATGAGGAGATAAGAAATTACATCCAAGATTTATTGGATAAAGGTCTCATAAGGGAGAGCCTAATCTCTTGTGTTGTGCCTAATTTTTTGGCACCCAATAAGGGAGGAGATTGGAGGTTATGTACTGATTCAAGAGAAATCAACAAAATCATAATTAGTTATAGATTTCCTATACCTCGGATGGAGGACTTGATGGAAATTTTAGCAGGTGCATGCTACTTCTCAAAGATTGATTTGAAGAGTGGATACCATCTTATCAGAATAAGGGAAGGAGATGAGTGGAAAACTACCTTCAAGACCAATGAGGGTTTGTATGAGTGGCTATTGATTCCATTTGGGTTGTCAAATGCCCCAAGCATATTTATGAGGTTGATGAATGAGGTCTTGAAACCTTTCATGGGCAGATTTGTGGTGGTCTATTTAGATTACATCTTGGTGTTCAACAAGACAAAGGAAGATCGCCTACAACATTTGGATATGGTATTGAAGAGATTGAATGAGGAGAAGTTGATGATAAACCTTAAAAAATGCGAGTTCATGAAAGAAGAACTAGTCTACCTTGGATTTGTGATCTCCAAAGGTAAATTGAAGATGGACCCCACTAAAGTGGAGGCAATACTTAGTTGGTCAACCCCTAAATCAGTAGGAGAGGTAAGGAGTTTTCAAGGCTTGGCTAGTTTCTATAGGAAATTCATAAGGAAATTTAGCCACATTTGTTCTCCTATCATTAACACTATCAAAGGGTATAAAAACAAGATGTTCCAATGTACCGATGAAGCTGAGAGGAGTTTTGAGTACTTAAAGACTAGAGTGGCTCAACAAACCATACTCACATTGCTTGACTTCAACAAGGTGTTCACCATTGAGTGTGATGCAAGCGGATATGCCATTGGTGCAGTTTTGAGTCAAGAAGGAAGGCCAGTAGCATTTTTCAGTGAGAAGATCAATGAAGCCAAAAAAAAGTATTCATCATATGACTTAGAGCTCTATGCAATGGTACAATCCCTCAAGAAGTGGAGACATTATCTTTTTCCAAAGGAGTTAATTTTTTTCACAGATAATCATGTCTTAAGTTTCTTGAATAGTCAAGACAAGTTGATTCATAGGCACATGAAGTGGATGAAGTACTTGCAGGCCTACACCTTCACAATCAAGCACAAGAAAGGGAAATCAAACAAGTTTGTTTATGCTTAGAGCAAGACATCCATGACAGTGCAAGAAATCCAATTTTAGAGTATAGGAATAGATGCACTAAAAGGTATGTATAAGGATGATGATTATTTTAAGGAACCATATATTGTTTGTAGTCAGTTTCATAATACTTTTCATAGTGAATTCTCTGATTTTGTATTGCAAGATGAACTATTGTTTAATGGTTCTCAATTGTGTGTGCCTAAGTGCTCTATGAGGGCCAATTTGATAAGGGAGAAGCATTGTGGTAGTTGGGTGGACACTTTGGGTTTTCTAAAACCTTAGAGCAGGTAAAGAGGTTCTACCATTGGCCAAGGATACATATGGATGTCTAGAAGTTTGTGGAGAGTTGTGTGATTTGTTAAAGAGCCAAGGGCTCTAGCTCAAATGCAGGGCTTTATCAGCCACTACCAATACCTAGTAGGCCATGGGAACATCTAAGAATGCATTTTGTATTAGGATTACCTAAAACTAAAAGGGGAGTGGACAGTGTGTTTGTAGTTGTTGATAGATTCAACAAAAAGGATCATTTTATTCCTTGCAAATGTACAAGTAATGCCTCAAATATTGCAGGCTTATTCTTTAAGGAAATAGTCAGAATTCATGGGTTACCACTTACCATAGTTCTAGATAGAGATTCAAAGTTCATAGGTCACTTTGGGAGAACCTTGTAGAGGAAATTGGGAACAAAATTGACCTTCAGTACTACTTATCATCCACAAATAGATGGGTAGACTGAAGTGGTCAATAGATCATTGGTAAACTTGCTTAGGTGCCTTACAAAAGAACATGGACAATAATGGGATCTTGTTCTCCCATAGGCAGAGTATGCTTATAATGACTTCATTAATAGAAGCATAGGAAAAAGCCCTTTTGAGTGGTGTATGGGTTGAAACCAAGAGGTTTCTTTGAGCTCAAAGATCTAAGAGGAATGGAGAAGAGAAGTGTAGAGGGATAAGAGTTTTCCATAGCCATGAAGGATATACATGAACAAGTTAGGGAAAACCTTAAGAAAAGTGTTGAAAAGTACAAAGAGCATGCGGATTTGAAAAGGAGAAATGTTCAGCTCAAGGTAGGGGATTTGGTTCTTGCACATCTAAGGAAGGAGAGGTTTCCTAAGGGAAAATACACCAAGTTATAGATGAAAATTATTGGGCCATGCAAGGTGGTCCACAAATTTGGGGAGAATGCATATGAGATAGAACTCCCTCCTGGAGTTGCTATCTCACCCATATTTAATGTAGCTAACTTATACCATTTCAATGGATTTGTGTATGAAGATATAGGTGTTGATGCTGATGGAGATTGGGTAAAATATATAAACCCTACTGAACAATTGAAACTTGAAGCCATTTTGGACACTAAAGAGGCAAAAAAGACAAGGCATAAGGTCTATAATGAATATCTTGTCAAGTGGCATGGTTTACTATTTGAAGATGCAACATGGATTTCAGAAGATGATATCAAGAGGCATGGGACCTCTGTACAAGGACTGATCTCAGGTGGAACCTGAGATTCTTTCCACCCTAAGTGTATGGTGCAGGGGCACCATGGTCATTTTGGTTTTATTGATGCATTTAGGTATGTAGGTTGGTAATTTAGGTGTTTTGTCACTTAATGGATGTAATAAGGTTGAATCAAGACCATTTTTCAATGTTTGGTGTCATGTAGGGGCATTCTTAGGTTTTTGGTAAAAGTTGTTAAAGGAATGTAAAAGTTTCTTTGCAACTTGGAAAAATTGCTTGTAAGTGGAAGGTGAATAGTCATATTGAGTGTTTCTTGTTTGTAACCAATGAGTTATAGTTTCATGGTGTTATTTTGGCCTCACAAACTTTAAGGCAACATTACTGTATCTTTTTGAGGACAAAAGAAGTGAAAAAGGTTATGTTTTCTGCAATTTTGAGTACATTTTCTATGTTTTCTTGCTCTGTACGGCCCCGTACAGTCGTGTCATGAGCTGAGATCCATGTGAAAGGTTTCTATGGAGAACATACTTCCATTTTAATGTGGTGTGGTTGAATTTAATTAGGAAATAAGCTTGTTAGAATCACTTTGTTGAAGACTGCTTAGAAACCCTTATTTTCAAGGGTTTGTGAACAAAAATGTAAACATCAGCCCATTTTACCGTTGTACTCTAGCCCAAATCGATGGAATGGAGGGTTTAGGTTTGTTTTTTATTTTTTTTAATCTTTTGGAACAAGGTATGGAGTTTGTGGAGTTTTTGTCCAAGCCCTAGCCTAACATCCTCATGTGTTAGGCTAGGTAGGGTAGTGATAGTGTAGGACATCAATTTATAAGTGATTTTTGTTGTTAAAATCTCTTAAATAGGACCCTATGTGACTGGTTCATACCATTGATGAAGATTTTAGGTGTTTAGGGATTGAATTCTTAGTAAGAGCTTTGTAAAAGAGGCCTAATTGGCCTTGTTTTAAGCATAGTAGACTTGAATAAGGAAACTTGTTCCAAAACAACCTATGCCACAATTGAAATATGTTGAATGGAAGCCTTATGGGTATCTGTAAAGGTCTTTTTTTCATGGATTAGTGGATTTCTCTAAAAGATATGCTTCAAAACATCAATTTGGAGACCTAGTTGTGAAGACTAGTGAGTTGGTGCAAACCTCCATTATTGGGGTCTTGAGATTCAAGAGAGTGTTGAATTGTGTTAATTTGTGTTAGTTCAAGATATTCAACCCTTGCTCTACATCAATTCTTTTTTAATATAAATTTATCCTTAGAAAGACACCAATACTCATAGTTTTTTGCATATGAAACAAATAGAGAAGCATATAAGACATTAAAATATATTCTAGGGTGTTTGAAAGGATCGGGAAAGAAGGATGAGAATATGACAAGTAATTGAGGTTCTAAGAAAAAATCTATTAAAAAGATTGTATTTTTACTTTTAAAAATTATGAAGAGTTGTAAGAAATTCTTAAAAGTCTTTCAAACCATGAGCTCTCTAGTGGAATTTAAGAATTAATCTTAGAAGAGACAAAAGATGAATTCTCTTTGAGGGAAGAAAATGAAGAGACAATGTTGTTTGATGCTTCAAATTCATGTTTAGTCATATCGGGTGAAATTATTGCTTATCAATAAGTTTTGGTTATAAACTAGTATGGAATTCTTAATACCATCATGATAATATCATAAAGGGTCTTGATAGTTTAAAAAATATGAGGGTGATATAATTATTTTCATAAAGACTTTAAAACCAAACCTTAAGAATTATCAATACTTTCACCAAAATAGGTGAAATATAAGTTTAAAGTCATCAAAAAGGATAAAAAAATGATAAGTTGCAAAAGACTAAAAGACATAGAGTTGAGGAAATAGGAAGACATACCTTGTGCCTAGTTAATCATCACTTTTTGATCCATTAGGGTATTTGAGAGTATCTATAATCATTAGGATCAAATATTCCCATACAATTTTGGATACTTATAATTATTGATAGTTAAAAGTGTCATGAGTAGAAAGCCAAATTATTTTATTTTGACAAAATATGTGAACACGAGATCTATTGATAAAGAGAGTCAAAATATTTATAACATTGTAAATTGTCACCCTTGACAATTTCACACTAGGTTTAGCTACCCCCATGTCCTTGGACCCAATTATGCTCTTAAATTGCCCGTTTATGATTATATTTAGAAAATAGGAATAAATAGGGAATTACTATTTAATATTCATTTACCAACACAAAAGGCCTCAAAATAGGTATGGACTAGAGCACTAGCACCATTTTCTAACCTATTTTGACCTCAATTTAAATATGCCATTGTTGACATTTTAATATTTAAAAATCTAATTTCATTTATCAATTTTTGATAATTAATTTTGCAAGTATATATGTGCATATAAATACAAGTCATTTTCACCATTTGAAATCCTATCAATTTTGGAATTACAATTGAGCATCCTAAAAATTAGTCAATACAAAATTCAAGGGCAAGACTAGCAATATTATCATGCTTTCATAAATCAAAATCATGCTTGCAAGACATTAAGAAGAAGGAAGCAATTATAGACAAGGAGATATTATGATCAATCATGCCATTTTTATGAAGATGTATGAGTTATCCTCTACATTCTAGCTACAACAATCTATTATGTTTTGTGGACTAACCTTTTGTAGGTCTATCAAGCAATTCAAGTATCCATCAATAAATTTCTATGGAAAATTATGGTGTGAACATCACTTCAATAAGGGTTTCATTCCTAAGGTGACATTATTCATTTATCATTTGTCATTTCTGTCAATTACTATTTTGGCCTTTGTTTGACCTAGGGCATGCCCTCTTGATCATCATCATCTATTGTATGTGGATATAGAAATACAAAAATGGGGTTTGACTTAGGAAAGCCTCTATACAACACAACCTTTCCCCATCTTTTCCTGTGTGCAAGACAAATCCAAAAGCTTTGTTAGAAAATAGTCATAGGAAACACGAAGTAGACTACAACCTACTTTTCAAAGTTTTTAGATCTTGAAAAGGTAGAAAATTAGGACTGGAGCGCTAGCGCCATTGTCTAGTTAGTTTGGGCTCAATTTCAATCATAGGTTTTTCTCTGTATCTCCTTTCCAAATTTGCAATTGTTTTGATAGTTTTCTTTTTTGTCTATGTGATGAGTTGTATTTTCAGATCTAGTTGTATGTCAATTAGTCTTGTTAAAACACACATAAAATTTGTCATCTTTGCAATTCAAGAGAACACAAACTTTAGGAGATTAGTTCTCCCTTGTGGCAGCTAGCCAATTGTTAAACTTTAGTTGGTTTGTAAATTCAAAGGTGGAATCAAAGTGAAAAGAAGATAATCCTTGTTAGATCTAAGACCATTTTTTCCTACTTCACTATATTTAATAAAATTAAGAATCTAAATTATGTTGGAGTTGACACAGATTATGAATATAAGCTCTAACAAAAAAGGCGCCTTGCATATATAGCTAGATTGAAAAAGTTTGGATAACTTTTGAGATGTGTAAAGAGATACAAATTGAAGAGTACAATTTATTTTAAACAATATAAGTAAAATTCGAAAGAAATATTTCCTAAAATACTATGATAAGATCTCATACATCAACTTAACACCTAATTTTTTCATAACTATAAACTGTTTTAAAAACTTATTGACTTTTAACTTGACTAATATTTATAAAATCTATCTAAAAAATATTTTTTATTACACTATAAAATCTAAAAAAATTAAAAATAATACGAATGATTTTTTTTCCTTCAAACTTAATTTACAATCACATCATACATAAAATAAACAAGATGCAATCATCTATTAATGAACAATAGTCCATAAGTGAACAAAAATATCTCAAAATAAACACCTATAATAACATTAATCCACTACTATTCAATGTGAATCGTATTCAATCAAACAAGTTGTCAACATAAATTTATAAACATTTGTTCTTAATTCAATATGAACATGTAGAAAATAAATAGATAAATTGGAGCAACAAGATTGACTAATCACATGAACTTATAATCATAACTTAGAAAATTATTCTATAGCCTAATGAAAACGAGATTGGTTGGTTGGTGACCATGTAAAGCCAATAAAGTTTGACTGTCCTTTTTGGTGCTCCAATATGGCACAAGTTTTTTAAATAGACACTAGAAAGTTCCCCCTTACAATTACATGGGAATGTTGCACATTTTCCATACAACAAAGTTTAGAGTTGTTTTGCAATATGGTTGGAAGCAACAAGCCACTTTATCTATCTACAAGATAAGTTCCATCATCATGCTACTTGCATGATTAGGTCCCAAAGAAATATGAACAAATTAATGGAATCAATCTTATATTCAACCAATCAAAGAAACATGAACAAATTAAGAGAATCATGTCATTTTCAATCACATCAACTTTTACATGGGATGCTGCCATCTCTATCATTGCCACGTTGTTTGGGCCTTAACAAAACTATTATAAGAGCATAGGATACCCTCCAACTTTAACACATGCTACTATAATAATTAAAAGTCAATGTCACATCCATCTACATTGTGTTGGAAATGTGTACCATAACATAATTCAAGCCTAAACTCATGGTATTAATGAAAAATTCAATTTTAGGATAGTGTACCAAATTTCAATCTTGAAATAGTGTACGTTTTTTTTAAAGTCCCTTTTCCCATTATATATGTACCTAAATATGTTGACCAAATACACAATAACATGGATAGACTTGTGATTGATTGGGGCATATACAAAGTAAAACATTTTAAATATATTAGAAAAGACTAATACATTTCAAAGAGAATGATGAATGTACATAAAGGTAACATATAGAATTCTATATGAAGTAGGTATCTTTTATATGGAATTCAACATGCTTCTCTAGACCTCACAACTACCATGATCTTAGCATTGTGTTTAACTATCATAAGCTCCATATGGAGTTTCTAAATACTTTAAAAGTATAGAAGAGTTGTTAATAAAAGTTTGCATATGGTAGTTTCTAAAGACTTTAAAAGTAGAGAAAAAAATTAATATAAGTTTGAGTATTATTTTAAAATATAAAATTACGGTCTGTTTTATGATTACGACGTTTATTTATATTTAATTCTTTTTGAAGTATGATTGAATTAAGATTGATTATTACGTAATTTTTATAAATTAGAGTGTTTTTTATTTATAATGGTTTAATCAAAGAATAAATTTTGGTTCAAATATATTCTCTTTTATAATATTATAATCAACTACATTAAAACAAAGATATTAATATCTATATAATCTACTTTGACCTTTTAAAAAATATGAGATTATCTCAAACATCTTTATTTTTAACTTTATAATAATATATCTAGCACAACCAAATATTTGAGACAAAAAGAAAAATGGATTCTACATGTGATCCTAGCATTCTCACATTGATACAATAACATATATCATTAAAAAAAGATTCTAAAACTACGATTTTGGGAAACTATATGGATTGATTATAAATTATTTAACTTAATGAAACATAATAATTATATTTGATTTGTCTAATTTAAATATTATTTAAAAATATATATAAATTATAAATATAAATATTTGATGCCATGAACAAATTAAGAATGTTAATAAAGAATTGAATTAATAAAATAAATTATAGTAATGGAATTAGTTTTAGGTGTGAATTTAGAAGAATGTTAATGTTTTTAATTTTTTAATAATATTGTAATGGTAAAATTTGTTTAATTATGTTATTTTATATTTATTTTAAGGAAATATTTTGATATATGTATATTTTGTTAAATTACAATATTATGAAAATTTGGGCTTAATTTTCGAGTCTTCACCTAATTTTATACACACATACTCCACTACAATCACCTAATCCT
This sequence comes from Sequoiadendron giganteum, assembly GCA_007115665.2. Classification (NCBI taxonomy): domain Eukaryota; kingdom Viridiplantae; phylum Streptophyta; class Pinopsida; order Cupressales; family Cupressaceae; genus Sequoiadendron; species Sequoiadendron giganteum. Next base: position 79,453,911 of record CM021105.1, read on the forward strand.
TTCATCAATAATTGCACTTATCCATATATGTACCTCATTATAGTTGTTGCCCACTAAAGGTCATTTGCAAAGTTGTGGAGTTAACCCCTACCATTTTAAAAATCAAATTCAAATTCTACTTGACTATCACCTTTTATTTTTCTATCCTAAAATGACTAATAGAAAATCTTAACAAAAATTGATGATATCCACTATTATTTAAAGATACCCATTAACACATCTAGAATCTATAAGTATTATCTCATCCTAGAGCATTGTAGAGTAATCAATAATGAAACTTTTGAATTTGATGCATGAAATGGAGTAACAAATCTATATACATCATTCTACGGTTCATACCTACTATCTTCAATATTTTACACATATTTCTAATATAAGACCCAAGACACTTTACTAATAGAAAGATCACACTTTTCAAAGTAGAAATAATCAAGACCCAAAAAATTTATTGAAAACACATTCTTAAAAATAACTAAATATATTTATTTTCTTATGCACTTTCCTTACATAAATGTGTTTAATTTTATAATACACTAGCCCTCATTTCATACTTATTAAATGCATCTTTCTTTTTAAACCTAGATCACATGTAGGGAAAGTTTATTTTCTATTGCACAAGTAAATATTTACTATGAACCAAGTGGAAGCTATTATGGTTTTTGATATGATATTTTAATTATAAAAATAAATCACATGGATTAATTTAGGCTAAGTAAATACGTGTAAGCAATAAAGTACTATTAACTTAAGTTAGAATTGGGAAATGATAAATCAAAATATAATTTTTAAAAATTAAATACAAATGGATAGGGCATTTAATATTAAGAACATTGATAAAAAAAAATAATGACATTACACATTATATACTCATAAATGTTTTAAAAATGATATCCTTCGTATATTCACTATATTAAAATTATAATATATGCAAAAATTTCTATGGGTCAATTGTGTATGGCTCGAGGTTGACACTAAGTAACACATATTTGTCCATTGATGCAAGGTTTTAACCCAACAAACAATAGAATTTCACATCCTAATTCAATGCAATTTTTGATATCTGAATGTGCATAAGCATTGTGGTTTTTATAAATATTTTTAAAAAAGTTGACAAATTTCTAAGGTGAAGTTCTCTTAGGTCAACCCTCTTGATAGACCAAATTTATAACTTTGGATTAATATTTGAAGGCATCATTCTTAAGCATGCAAATAGACTAGATGCATATTCAATATTTTTTAAATCTTAAATCAAAATGTAACAAGAATGGTTTCTCCATGATCAATAATATGAATTACCTATGAATTAATTACATAAATGAATGTTTCTAAATACTAAGACATAAAAATATATTTTGGAGATCTGTACTAAGTTGGCTCCCAATAATTAGTAGAAAATGGAGGGAGTCTTGAATTTGAATTTTAAAAAATTAAAAATTTAAGGTCCATCTAAGCCCCTCAAGATTAAACTCAAGTACTACATGATTGACTTGAAACAAGAAATGTAGATTTTAAAGTGGGATTCAAATATATAGTATGTATGTGTATAATCTTAAGTGCAACAAATAACTAATAATAATAAATACATGAAAATTTGTATTATTATAAATAAAATAAAATCATATTTATAAGAATAACTATAAATAGATATAAAATAAGAACAAATAGAAATTCAAAATGATTATACAACCACATATCAATATATAAATATATTATAAAAATACATCATATATCAATATATAATTATTTGAAAACAATATCACTAATATATAATTATGTTAAATCGAATCCAAAATAAATAAAAATTTGAAAACAATATACATGTTTATATTATAAACATGTGAACAAATTATTATGGGTACTACTATATGTAATAATTTACTCATTTACTCATAAGTTCAAATGCCTATACAATAAATCTGATACAATCATGTTTGAATTGATGAGACCTTCTAAGCTAGTACATACATATAAATCTAAACAATATTATTAATAATAAAGAAAGTACCCATCTTTAAGATAAATATCGACAAATTGACTATGGAAAACCAAAGTCATGGTAAAGTGGCCAAAGACATTAATCTTTTCATGGATAAGAAAGGCCCTTTAAAGGAGAAAATCCAAATTCAAAATTAGACACGTTAAAAGGAGAAAAATAGGATCTTGTGAATTATAATTATGATAATTGTTTATTTAATTAGTGTACGTACTTTATTCATAATTATAGTGTACAATTATTTAGGGCCATGTTAAGATTTACATTGGACATAATTTAAAAGTTTAAAAGGTCGATTTTGTGATAAAAGGAATAACTTTATAAAATACTTATTAGATTACATAGAATGAAAATTACTAAAATCACATAACTTTAAAAGAAATAATGGCAAATTAAAGTGGCATAATGATAGATTTAGTGAAAGATAATTGGTGATTAAGATAAAAAATATAATAATGTATTGATAATGTTGAGATGCATTTGAAAAGATATATTAAAGATAAGATGTTTTGAATAGACTTTTAGAAAATAAAAAGAATAAATTTATTTTAAAAATAAAAGATTCTTAGGACTCCAAGAAAATTTAAGAGGGTAGGGTAGAGCTTGAGTTTGAATTCCATGAAATTTCTTAACATGAGAAGTGTAAGAAGAAAAATAGTTAGTATTTAGTTTGATTTTTTTTGGTTTGAGTTCTTTTGTTTTTAGATTTTTTTTTGTATTGGTTAATAAGAATTATAGTTTTATAAGAAGTATTTATTTTTATTTTAAAGTTTTATTCAAGTTTACAATTATTTAAGATTCGTATATTTGTATTTTTTTTATCAAAATTATTTTTCATATTTATCTTATGATGGTTGTTGTTTATAGATATTTTGTAATCTATTCTTTTTATTAATATTATTATGAGTGTTATACATATTTTTATCAATTAAGAAGAAAATATATTTAGGTTATATAAATATACGTACATAATTAGTATATTATTAATTTAGATAAAATATTTAACATTAATTAAAGCATTGAAATATGTAATGAAGTTGATAAAGAAGGATATGTATAGTTAGATCTATATTCAATAAGTTGGTGTTTTGCTATAATACACATTATATGATAGGATAATTTGGAAGAAGGGGCAAACACATCTAGTGGTACCTCTAAAGAAGAATATAGTGTAAATGTGTCAAGAAATTATTCATTGGTAGTCATGAAAATGTTTACAAGGTATTAGAGATCCCTTGATAGGTATATTCTAGTATATTTCCAATGTGTATTTTCTCTTGTACTAATAGTGAATCAAATTTTGTGGAAGATACTCTCAATTCCAATGAGAAAAAATCTTGGAAGAATGCCATGAAGGAGGATATGTTAGAATTCAAGTAGTGTGAGACTTGGAATTTGGTTGATTTTCTTGGAGATAGGAATCCCATAAGTTGCAAGTGGGTGTTTAAGAAAAAGGTTAAAATAAAATGGATCATTTGAGTGGTATAAGACATGGTTGATGGCAAAGGGATATTCCCAAGTTGATGGAATTGAATTTGGTGAGATCTCTTCCCCTATTTCTAAGTTGAGTTCTATTAGGATGTTGTTATCTATTGTCACAACACTTGATATGGAAATTGGAAAGATGGATGTTAAGAAAAATTACTGTATGGAGACTTCATGAAGGAAATTTTCATGGAACATCCCAAGGGATTTAAAATGAAAGGTAAGGAGCAATTAGTTTGTAAGCTAAATAGTCTTATATATGGATTAAGCTATCCCTTATAAACATGAAGCCAAAATTTTGATATACATGTGCTAGAATTGGGTTTTGTAAGAAATAATGTTGATAATTATGTATACTTCAAACAAATAAATGGTCACATTATTATTATTGTTTTATATGTTGATGATATTCTTATCATTTGAGACAATAAAATATTAATTTTGGAGTGTAAAACTTAGTTTTATAGTATGTTTGCCATAAAATACTTAGGAGTTTTTAGAAATATACTAGGTACAGAGATGTGCAAGAATAGGAAAAATAATAAATTATGGCTAAACAAAAGGAAATAACTCAAGATAGTCTTGTTGAGGTTTAGAATGTTGGACAATAAATTGACAAGTTCACCCCTACCATTCAAAATTAAGTTGGTTATGAAAAAATGTACTAAATTTGAGGAGGATTTGGAGAACATGAGGAGGTTTGTTTTGAAAGTGTTAGGTGTGCAATGGTGTACACATGACTACACATTTCCCAATTCGTTATATTTCTAAGTAAGTTAATGGAAAGAGATGTAATGAAAATTGGACACATGTGAATAGTGTGTTCCTATACTTGAAGGGAACTATAGATCATTTCTTAGTTTGTCATGGTACATTATTGGTTCCCAAAATCAAAGATCAGACTTCGAGAGGGATTAATCAACTTCAAGACTAGGAACATGTCATTCTTGAAGGTGGATGTACTAGCTTGTCAATAAAGAGTGATGATAAGCCAATTGTTGAGAATCAATAATATGTCATTCTTTTAGATAGGAGGGTGTTCTAGAGGTAATATTTAATAGTATTTAATTGCAAATAAAGACATAAAAGAAATAAATTCTAGCAGTATCTAGAGGTACACTTTGACCCAAAAATAAATCATGAGATCAAAGGCTAACATGTACTACTATAACATTTATTAAGTTGATACATGTATGTTAGAAAAGGTCCTCTAAGGATACAACTACTATGGTTCACTTCAAATATTTTCCTTTGATAAGATACTAGATCATGTAGTACATATAACTAACTTCCTAGTCCTACACTAGTGGTTAATAAATTAAGGTTCATGGAGGCTCAAATATTCTAAGACCAATATCTTAGAATGGGTTACATAGTCATAACTAAATAGAAGATACAACACCTAGAAATGGAGAAAGAGATATTATACTTAACAAGTGAACATGCTTTATAATCCCTCTCCAAACTTCTAAAAATCCAAATTCAATATGGTAATGGCCATTACACATAAATTTTTCAATGTATTAAAGTGTTTCAAGATCAGTATTAAAATGTGGAACCTAAAGCCAAGAAGGACTTGTCACACTTCTTCATTTAGGATTCTTTCTAAAGATTCATACTTGGCCAAGGAGACATTTAGTTACAAATATCTACTATAGTTTACATCAATGACAACACTAGTTAATAGAATTCTTGTTGACATCAATGACAACACCTTCATACTTGCAACAATATCCTCCTTTGTCATTGATGGCAACACAAGATGTGAAAAACCATCAAAGACAACACAATAGCTTTGAACACACTTTCTTTTCTCCCCCTGAATGATTTGACAATATACATAATTCTCTCCCCTGATACCTCGCATTTTTTCACATGATACTTTCTCCCCCTTTGACATCAATGGCAAAGGACAACATGTTTTTCATTATTCTCCATGTTTGATACTGAACCAAAATACTTGATTTGAATACTCCCCCTTAGGAGTACACCTAACCAAATCAACAACTTTGTAACAACACATGACACTAACTACTCCCCCGTATTCACCAGCATCAGTCTAGAAAAGAGATAGATCCATGGATCCACTAGACTGATTTATCTTCATATGCATCTAGTTCAAACAAGGAGGGGCAATAACCCCCAAATTCTCCTAAAGATAATTAAAAGTATCCTTAGGAAGAGCCTTAATAAATATGTCAGCAATATGATCCTTTGTAGGTACATACTCAAGTTTCACTTCATTCTCCATAACCTTCTCTCAAAAAGTGATACCTGATAGATATATTCTTTGTCCTTGAGTACACCACTGGATTCTTTGAAATGTTAATTTCACTTGTATTATCACAAAAGATAGATATCAGCTCATCATACACTACTCCGATATCCTTCAATGTTTATCTCATCCATAAAACTTGTGTACAACAAGATATTTTTACAATATACTCAACCTTTGTAGTGGATAAGGAAACCAAATCTTAATTCTTTATTAACCATGACACCAATCTACATCCAAGAAATAATGCACCACCACTTGTACTTTATTTTTCATCAACACAACCAACCCAATTTGCATCTATATAAGCATTTAATGTAAATTTAGTATCCTTAGGATACCACAAGCGATAATCCAGAGTGCCTCTTAAATATTTGAATATCCTCTCCACAACTACAATATGCGTTTCTTTAGGTTCTTCTTGAAATCTAGCCACAAGACAAACTACATGCATGATATCTAGTCTAGTAGCAGTTAGATATAGCAGTCTACCAATCATAGATCTATATTTACTTTGTTCATCCTTAGGTGAATCATCATCTTTGCTCAATTTACAACCAATCACCATAGGAGTGCATACCAATTTGGAGTCATCCATTCCAAACTTCTTCAACATCTCTTTGACATACTTAGACTATGAAATAAAAATCCATTTATCTGTTTGATTGATTTGTAACCCAAGGAAGAAATTCATCTCCCCAAACATTGACATTTGAAATTCTTTATGCATCTCTTCAGAAAATTTCTTACACATAGATTCATTTCCACCAAAGATAATATCATCCACATAGACAACTACTATCAAGATCTTGTCTTCCTCAAATTTGAAGTAAAGATTACTATCTATGGTGCCTTGAATCCTTGTTGTATCAAATATTTGTCCAACCTTGCATACCAAGCCCTAGGATCTTGCTTTAATCCATATAATGTCTTCTTCATTCTACACACCATATCTGATTGATCTAACAATTGAAATCCTTCCAATTGTTCCATGTAAACCTCTTCTTCCAACTCACCATTCAAAAAAGCAAACTTCACATCCATCTGATAAACTTTAAATTCCTTATGTGTTGCAAATGTCAAAACATTTTGATAGCTTCCATCCTAGCCACAGAAGAAAATGACTCCTCAAAGTCTATTCCTTCCACTTGTGAGTAACCCTTACACACAAGCCTTTCCTTTTTTCTTACCAATTCTCCATTCTCATTCAACTTGTTTCTAAATACCCACTTAGTTCCAATTATGTTCTTATTTTCCGGTCTAGGAACCAATTCCCAAGTTCGATTCTTCTCAATCTGCATAAGTTCTTCTTCCATTGCCTTCATCCAATGTTCATCTTTGCATGCCTCACTCACTGTTTTAGGTTCAACTTTAGAAAGTAAACATAGATTTACCTCAACTTCGGCAACTTTTCTTCTTGTCAATACACCTTTCCTCTTGTCTCCAATGATCTATTCTTCTACGCTTCTTATTCATCAACCTTTTCTTCTTTTTCTTTGCAATCAGATTCATCTGACACATATCCATCTACTACAATTGAGTTCTACAAATTTTCATCAACCTTAACATTTGCGCTTTCAACTATCTTTCTCAGCCTTTTTTTGTAACATTTTTAAGCTTTTATTTTAGTATAATATCCAAGGAAGATTCCTTCATCAAACCTTACATCAAACTTTCCTAAGTTTTCTTCTTCTCTTTTGATATTACATTTTCTTCCAAATAATCTAAAGTACTTCACATTAGGAATACTTCCATACCATAACTCATAGGGAGTCTTTATGTTGTTAGATTTTTCTTGACATCTATTAAGTATGTAAATAGCATTATAATTGCTTCTTTCCAGTATACTTCTGGTAGATTTGCCTCTTTCATCATAGTCCTAGCAACTTCTTGAACAGTCTAGTTTTTCCTTTCAACAACTCCATTATGCTGAGGAGTTCTAGGGGAAAACAAGTGCCTTTTTATTCCATGAACTTCACAAAACATGTTAAACTCATTGGAGGTGCATTCACCACCTTTGTCAGACCTCAAAAATTTAATTTTCAAATTCATTTCATTCTCAACCATAGCTTTAAATCCCTTAAATTTATCTAATGCATTAGATTTTTCTCTAAGAAAAGTAACCCATGTCATCCTAGAGTAATCATCAACCAAAAGCATGAAATACCTATCACCTTGTAGACTTTTGAACCTTGTAGAACCACAAAGATCTATACGTACTAATTCTAGTAGTTTGGTAGCAGACTATTCCTTTCCTTTGAAACTACTCCTTGTTTCTTTTCCAAATTGACAACTCTTGCAAACATCATTGATAGGATTTGTAATTCTTGGTAAATCTCTCACTGCATGAAATAAACTGATTCTTACCAAATTATCAAAGTTCATGTGACACATCCTCTAGTGCTATAACCAAATATCATTAATCTGATACATAAAGTAATAACCATTAGCACCTTTAAGTTGATAGATGTTTCCATCCATTCTCTTACCAACATCAATCACAGTTTCAGACCCTTTTCTGATCTCATATGTTTTATCCTTAACCACAAGATTATATCCTTTGCTACACATTTTTCCAACAATAAAATATTATGCCTTAAACCCTTAACATAGTAAACATTATTAGTATTATGCTTTCCATCAAAATTGACTAAACCTATTCCACAAATCTTAGATCCTAAATCATCTCTAAATTTAACTAATCCTCCATCATACTTCTCAAGTTTAACAAACTTAATTTTGTCTCTGGTCATGTGATTTGAGTAGCCACTGTCAACAACCCAATAATTCTTATCCTCTTTAACATGAAAAGAAGATACCAAAGTACCTTAAACCTTATCCTTCTTCTCTGGATCACTTTCCTTCACACAACTTTTAGGGTTAGCAAAACTAGATTCTTCTTTTATAGCCAAGAACAAGAATTCATTATCATCAAAATCTCCATAATTAGATTTATCACCAGAAATACCAACATCTTCTCTTTAACATAGTAATCTCTTTTAATCATATTTCTTGTATTCTCCTTATTCTTATTGTTTACAACTCTTTTTGGACATCTAGAAGAATAATGACCTATATCATCACAACTAAAACATTTGAAAGGTAGTTTACCTTTATACTTATCAATGCCCTTTTTCATCCTTCTTACAAAGTTAGCTTCCACATCATCAAGATCATCTCCATTTGAATCTTCAATCTTTTATGATTTTCCAGCCTTAAAAGTAATTTCCACTTTTCTACCATTTTTCAAACCAATCTTTCTCATTTCAAAAGAAGTTAATGCACCAATCAACTAATCTCTAGAATAAGTATTAAAGTTTTCAACTTCCTCAATAGCCAATACCTTTTCACTATAATCATTAGGAGGAGTTCTAAGAACTTTCTTTACCACCCTAGGCTCTTTAACTTGTGCATTAAGACCTCTCATATTACTTAACGAGTTCATCAACCCTCTACATCTATGTTGCAATTGTTACATTTCTTTTTTGACCTTTTCATATCCTTCATAAATACTTTCAAGCTTAGCTAAAACTTCTTTAGCAATCTTAAGATTCATAACTTTAACCAATTCAGAATTTGAAAGACTAATCACAATGATAAATATTGCTTTAGCATTTACCTCATATGCCTTGATCTCATCACTTTTTCTCATACCATTTACTAATGGAGTATATGTATTCTTATAATCCTTTTCGATCTCATATCCCTGACATTCCAGATATCCTTTCATATTTGACTTCTAGAATGCATAATCTATTCCATCAAATCTAGGGTAATCAATTTGCTTTGACATCCTGGATCTACCTTAATTAGAGGTTAAGATCTTCACCAAGGAACCTTGCTTTGATACCAATTGTTGAATGAAGTAGACAACTGAGAGGGGGGTTGAATCAATTATAAAAAATTAAAACATCAAAACCCTCAATAGTAATCAAATCCAAATGCATTCAATAAATCATTTTTCTATTAAAGTGATTAATCATGAAATACAGATAACAAGAATTAAAATAACAACCCCACACACAAGAGAACACCATATTTATGTGGAAAACCTAATGAGGGAAAAACATGATGATGATTAGCTCACAATATAAGTAATAACAAAACTGGTATAAGGGCTTACTGCCAAAATAGGACACACTATCCAAAAAGGCTCACAACTAGGGCTCACTGCCATAGAAAGAAATACAAGAAGATAAAATAGAAATGTTACATAGATAACACTTTATCAATGCAACAAGGAATCGGCCACAATTTCTCACACACTTTCGCAGCCTTGCTTGAAAGATTTCAGACACATTCAACTCACTATCTTTAGGAATCCTAACACTAAAATTCACACTGCTCTGCTCAAATTTTCATCACACACATTACTCGCATCGATCTCACATCTATCTTTCTTCTCTCTTGCCTCTCACAACATCACTACTCTTATTTATATCAACCACAACCTTGAAATCCTTCTCCAATTTTGACAACTATCTGTTACAATTAAAAATTAAAAATAGGTCAACACCTAGACATTCTCGTGGTGGATAGGAACAAAGGTGACCCAATATAAATCCTTAATTAGGACCCAAATATATCCCAACACACCTCAACATGCTTCCATAAACTTTTCATGTAATGCTAACACAAGGTCGGCCAATACCCATGTTAAACACCATTAACATTAAGTACACGCTTCCTTAAATCAATCTAAAACTTCCAGACAACATAATTCACTTGAACACGATCTAGAATAATCCACGAACTACTTGGTATTCATCAAACGCTTCATCCAAACTCGCATCATACAAATAATTCAAATTGGTAAATCTTATTTGCACACTGACATATGAAACTCACTCTGTACTGAACCGAATAAAATAAAACCTTGAATTCTGAAAGATACAATCAATATAAGAAACTTCCCAAATCCACACAACCTAAAGCCAAACAATGGAGAAATGTGGAGCAAATACTTTTCTCCCAATCCATAGAAGACATCACTGAAAAACTGGTTCACACACTAGTGAAAATATCTCACACTATACAACAATCCAGAAACCCAAATTCTAAATATAGCAACCTCTAACAACCATGAACAACATATTAGATCTGCATAGGCATAGCCTCAACACAGAAGAAACATGAAGCACAATACCAAAGCACATTTTGAACACTTACACAACACAATTTTCTTTGTTTATCAAATTTTCTCAAAAGAACTTGAAAACCAAGTACCAGAGACATCATCTCATCTCATTTCTTCATTCCAACTCATCTTCAGACATTGCAATAAAAATATAGCCCCATGTACTCACAAAACTTCCTCAAAATCTCAACTATGTATGCACAACCTGCAACAACTTGTTTTCCTATTTTTCACAATTTTCTCAATATCCTCGACATGCAACAAACTTCCTCAACATATAGTTGACATCAATGACAACACCATTCAATAGACTTCCTATTGACATCAATGACAACACCTTCATACTTGCAACATTTTACACATAAAAAGGATATTGGGTTCCATGTTAATTAATGAACCCAATTGGATATCTTCATACGTTCCTCCTCCTTGGCATGCATACCTCATGGTAACCTACAAAACAAAAAAAGGACATGTAATGAGAAGCTTATATAACACAATTAAACATAAGAAAAAACACAAGTTGATTATATTATCTACAAACATGAGAGAGAGAGGTAGAGTAGAGTTATAATTTTTTTAACTATATGAAAATTAGTGTAGTAATTCTTTGAACAACTAGTGTAGTTTCCATAGATGAGATGGTATATTATGTGCTCTAACATGTTTTGATCAACATCCATATAAAAAAAATGATGATTCTTTGTGTAGGAACTCATAACTTTGTACAAACTCATCATAGGAGTATCAAAGACATGATATTCCTATAGTGATTATTTTATGGGTTTTTTGCATGAAAAATTCAATTTTTTGAGTGAGAGGAGAACAAGAAAATTTATCATTATTACTGATTAATCCCACAAGAGCATGTGTATGTGATGTATCATTATAATCAACATTAACATCCACATTATCATAAATGTGGTATCATCCATAACATGCACCTCAATATTATTTGAATGATCTTGAAAGGGATTAGTGTAAATGCCCAATTATCTATTTGTATGTGCAATTGAATGATTTCAATTATCATTGACACCTTCCACATGAATCATGATATTATTTATAAGACTTTGTACCTTGTGCTTGATGCTCATAGAAAATTATGTCTTATGGCCTTTAACTCCATGGAAGTTACAAAATGATTCATCATTATATGTCTTAGGAAGTAATTTGTTTGAATCCAATGGATATACCAAAGGAAGAGTGATCAAATTAGCACTTAATAATGAAGAACATAATCCAAATATTATTTTGTAGCTTTGTGAACTTCCCAAAAAAAAACTGTTTAAAATAAGGAAAGGTATAATTATTAGTAACTTAATTAATACTTTCTTTCATGTCATTGCCCTTCATAAAAGTGTTTCACTTTTGAAACCTAAAAGGGTAAGAAGATTGAGATGAAGATCCATATTTAATCTAATTTATCATATTCTAAAGTATTGAACTTAGGATTTTATAAATGTATATACAGTATCTCATTGTCATCAAATTGGTTCTTTAATTTACCACATAGATTGGTATCCAAATATTACTTAATGGAGTGCATCTAGTCAAGATATTCATAATTAATTTCAAACCCATGCTATACAAAAATAATTTTATAAGGTGGTAGCTAATAAAAAAAGTATCTACATAACTATGAGATAGCAATTAAACTCATTAGATAATATAGTCCTTCAAGGTTCATGGAAACTACTTGGCTAATATATTTTCTTCATCTACAAAATCTATGCATGAAACTATGAAAGATTTTATTTAAACACTTAGGCATCCTTTTCCATCACATAGTTCAACTATAGGGGCTACATATTCAATGAGAAATATATATGTAACCACCTAAAATATGAAATGCATGCAATGTGGTGGATTGTAATCGTTAGAATAATTCTTATGATAATTGATTTATTTCCTAAAACTGACCACTTCTATTAATATGGTATTTAAGATACTAGTAGAGACAAGGGTAGTGGTAGGAGTGTGGAAAATGGAGATATTATGAGGTATTCAAGTAAGGGGTAAAGTCATATCCATGGATGGATGAATCATATTATAGGAAGTATTAGTCATGGAATGAGATGTGAAGATAGTATAAGATAGTTGGGAAGGAGAAATTTAGTAGGAAACATTAAAGAGGGTTTAATACTAGTGGCTAAATGGGTAGAAGGATGATATGCACATGGGATGGAGGCACTAGAAGAAGGTATAGTCGAAGATGTATATTTAGGAGTTAATCCATATTGAGGGACCAATCCAATAAGAAATATAGAAGTAGGGACACAACTTGGAGGTAAGTGATATGGTAGGGGTAACAAGGGTGTTCATGGGAGTGATCATCCAAGATATATATGAACTCACTTGTCTAAGAAAGATCTATTACTTATTGGGAAAGTGCTAATTGATGCATTTATGTAAGTTATGTTTCCTCATCAGCTAAAAAATCATTTTTACAAGACATTGGAAGGGTGCCCCTATGGAACATATATAGCTTAGATTATATTGTCTCTCTATTGACCCCTTCTAATGATTTATCCTCCTATCCATCTCCTTCTTTTGATCCTATATATATGGTGGGAGTCGGATCAAAAGAGGAAGATGGATAGGAGGATGCATCATTAGAAGGGGTAAATAGAGAGACAATATAATCTAAGATATATATGTGTCATAGGGGCACCCTTCCAATATATTATAAAAGTGATTTTTTAGTTGAAAGGAGACTCAACCTACATAAATGCATCAATTACCACTTTCCCAATAAGTAATAGATCTTTATTATACAAGTGATTTTCATGATCTAAGTCTTGTTGATCTTCCAAGTGGTTCTCAACATGAGCACTCAAATAGTTGTTAGAAAGTGTGGTCATAGTAGGGTTTAAACAAGAAACCCTTCTTATAGGAATATTAGAATCATGAGTAGCTCATGGCATTAACAATTCAGTATGACAATGAAATATAAAAAGATGAGGCACTGTAGATGACTTTTGGACATGCATATCTTATATGATAAATCAGTGGTATATTAGTTCTAAAAAATAAAAATCTAATAAAAAATCCAAAGGTAAAGGAAAATATAATTTTCATAATGCTAATCTAGGCTAATAAAATGAAAGTACACAAGTACTATACAAATTAAGCTAGATTAATTATATGAGAATTAGAAATGATAAAGCATGCAAATTAGTCTTATTTTAAATAATGAATTTCAAAAGGACTATGTATTTATCTTATGGAACAATGATGATAAAGATCCAATGTAGCATAGAACTCAATCATTAGGTATAGGAAAATAAGAAACCCTTGTTTTCTCACTATCCTTATCTTTTATGAAAACTTGCAACTTTGTTCAACTCAATCTAGTAGATCTAGAGAATTTTGCACCAAATGAATTTGATCTCTAATTTGTAGTTGCGATATAGCACATGCAATATAATGTGACCCAATTCACTATGGTCTCTACTTCTTTATTTTTGATAAAAATAAGTTGCATTTACTAGGTGCAATACCCATAACACAACGAGCTTGAAGGGCCAAAAAAGAGACCAAGTTCAATAATACATCATAGAGTCCAAACCAAAAATAAAAGAAACCAAAAAGATAACAAACACAACACACGAACAACAGAGACCCAACAAAGACACACAGACCAACCCACTAATTGGCAATACCTCCCCATTTCTAAATGAGGAGATTTAAAACATCATCCCCGACCCAATTAGGACCCTCACCCACAATCTTCTTGTCCAGCTCCTCCTTAAGAATCTTAGAGAGTGTGGTGGCAAACCTATGGATGATTTGAATGGTGAAACATGTCAACCTAGTGAACTTTTGTTCAAGTTTCTCCACCTGCTCTTGCAGATTGTTGATGTCCTCCTCCTTGTCGCTCTTCCTTTGAGTCATCTCTTCCTCCATGGCCCTAGGATCCGAAGGGTGGGTGGAGTCCTCTTTGTTGATGTTAAGGATATATATAGTAGTTAAAAATACCTTGAGAAAGTCATTGGTTTATAAAAGTCAAGTTCTCCTAAGTCAACCCCTAGATTAGGCTAGCATTACAATAATGATAAATACAATAAAATGTTATATAAATAGTAAGACATAACAAAGTACCACACAAACATGTACCAAGTCGACTCCTAATGTCTAAAAAAAAGACAAGAATCAATAATATGAATTAAAAATAATAATTGATTCAAATCCATGACATGTGAGATCGCTCTCATACACTACAAAAATGACCTTATGTAAGAAATGCATGTCCTTGAAATTAAGAATGTATATATAAAATTATAGACTAATAAAAGAATGTATAGAAACTAATTGAAATGATGATACATATATAAACTATAAATGAAAAAAATTAAAAATAAATAAAATAAGAAAAAATCAACCTTAACACAACCACATCTCTATATAATTATATTACAGCCTTTCCAAACTAAATCTAAAAATAAATAGAAACATTACTATATAAACCCCTAACCATAATAGAACTATTATAATAGAAACATTACTATATTACTTCTCTTAATTATGATAGAATCAACAAATAGTATGTTGAATAACACATAATAATAATGTGTCACACTTTTCACTAGATTCTTCACAAGTGCATCGTTGTTTTAAATTCTCCTATCCTTGATTTACGTGTTATTACCATTGATGAGCTTATTGAATGATTATGAGAATGAGCTCAATTATGTTTTGGCGGGGGATTTTGTAAACAATTTAATATTAGAGAATGTTAGACCATTTATGTACAAATGGTGTGAAACATATCCTAATTTAAACTAAAACACATGCAAAACACGTCAAAAGTCATTATTAATGTTTCTATATGCATACACTATTATAGACAAAATCATTAATTTGAAATATCTTACCATGGTTACTTTATAAATGTGAGGAAAAATATACCACCCACTTAAAGATCATGGGCAAATTAAGAAAATTACAATGATAAAAAGGAATAGATTTTGGATAATGAATTTGGAAAGAGATTTTGTATAATGAATTTGGAAGATGATTTTATTTGATGTCTCAAATTAATTTCTTTTTTATAAAAGATTAGAATATGTGAAATGAATTTATTAGAATTTAGTAAAGTTTATGTTTGTACGAATGTAAATATGTTGTGTAAAATTGTAAAATCAATCATGTAATTATGAATTTGATTTTTCTGTGTGAACATAATTTGTCATAGAAACGGTTTATTTCTATTTTTAACTTGTATAAAAATTTGGTAATATAATTGGAGTTTGTACGTGACAAGAATAATTACTTTTTATGTCAAATCTCATATGAATGTCAAGTAAATGATCTTGTGTAATGCCCACTTATTCCTTGTCTTGAGATGTTTATATTCAGTATTATATTTTGTGTATTTTGAGATACTATATGATAAATTGAGCATTATAATTGAGCATTATATTTTCATGCTTACATGATGTATGTGATAAAGTACCTCATTGGGTGTGTATGTATTGCTTTGGCTGATATATTAAGTAGGTACAATTGACATTTTCTCTAAGGATGCAGGTACATGGTATTTTTCACCTAAATTGGCAAGTCTGAGTTTTCCTCAATGGTTGTTATTTTGGAGATATCGTATTGGGCCTTGTGTATTCATTGTTCCCTTTCGTACTCAAATCGAATATGAGGTATGTCATGTGTGACCTTGTGTAAACCTAAATACAAATCAAAGGTGATTCTAGAGTTCATTCGTGTTGTGGGTTACCCATAATCATGTGTTTTAATTTAATGGTTCAATTTTCACTTGGATGTAAATGTGTTCATGAGTTAATTATTGCATTCTTTTGGTTGTATGTTTTTTTATATTTCAGAAAAAGAGAAATATCATTAAGTTATTATCTCTAGGAAATACATTTTAATTAGGTGCAATTATAATTTAATTTGAAATTTATCCATTAGAATATGAAAGTGTTTAATGAATTTAACTAGTTTAATAAAAAACTGCATAAGGGAGTGTTGAGCATTTTTATTTATCTTGAAATGCATTTTGGGGCAAAATGACTCCCAAACCCTCTCTTTGGAAAATTTAAAATTGGTTGATTGGAAGTGTTTGAGAATGGATGAGCTTGAAGATTGATTGGGATTGGGATCCTCAAGGTTTTTTTGCATTGTATGTGGCTCTACTTCATCAAATTAGTGAGAATTTGAAAAGAAAACCAAAATTTGTCGTGTGGAATTGAGATATTTCTCTTCCATTCCTTTTGTTTGTTGATTGAATTTGAAATTTTAATGTCATGCTTATCCTTAAGGTAGCACACAAATCCCTTTTCTAGGTTGAAATTCAAGAAAACAAGTAGATGTAATTTGTTTTAGAATATTTTTGAAAATGTCAATTTTATGTCCTTACTATGGTATTTTTTTTTAAATGTTCAAAATGTAAATTTTGTTATTTGAAATAGTTGTTGTCCATCATAGGATCAAAAAGGCTTGTTTTCGTTTCTAAATTTTTTAGCAATATGAAAATTGAGCTCCCATTAATGGAGTTTGAAGGAAAATTATTGCTTTTTGTCATAAAATAAATTTGAAAATTTGAATTCAAAAGTGATTTTGGATGAATTAAAATGCAAGATTTCATTTCCCCTTAATTATTTTCTATTGTGTTTTTATCAAAAAAAACATGTTCATTATTCTATGCATGTTTGTGAAAATCAAGCTTTCTTCAACGGAGTTTTTAAGAAATTTTATGATTTTGGAATAAAAATAAGATAGAAAATTTTAATTTTACAATTTGAATTGAATGATTTAGATTGAGATAATTCAATTCTCCTTAATATATTTTTTATGTGAATGTTTTAAATTTATGTTCAATATTTTATGCCATGTGTGTGCATCATTTTGCATGTCATGCCCAATTGGTCCAATTGGAGCATGAATAGCCTGGGATTGAGGTATAGAGTTAGGGAGGAGTGGCTCTACATTTTGTCCTAAGTTTGACCGTGACTTTGTAACCATAGTGATTGTAGGGTTATAAATCAAGTGGAAACTAAGGAAAGTGTGTAATTGGTTGAGTTAATAATATCAACAACATAGCTCGAGTTCTTGCATAGGCTTGGTATGGTAAAAAAGGGCATGTATCATCTAGTTGGGAGGTGGATTCCACTTGAGTACTCTCTTAGCCTAGTGATGGACATACTTACTCAGGTCTGCAATCCACATCTTTGTGCTTCAAGATGGCACTCCTTGCCTCCCACTAGTTCCCCATCCTTATGATCATTGGTTGTTACATCCAATGGGTGCCTATCCTTAGCCATATTTTATGCTTGGTTGAGTGATTATTATATATTATTCATACTCATTTTTTATGCATCATGTTTCGCATGTGTGAAAACCTTACTCCCATGTTTGTTGTGAGTGTGTTTTTGGCCTTTGCAATGATATTTTAACAAAGTTGGGTAGACCTAAGGATACCACATGGTGAAGTGTAATGAAACCACAATTGGGGATTAGACGATCTAGTTGGAGATCTCCAAATTCAAATTCAAGATTGGAAAAGGGTTCAAGTTTCATTTATTTATTGTTATCTTTAATTTAATAAAAATGTATAATGTAGGAAATTTGAGTCCTCCAAATTAAATTGTAATAAAGTATTAAAACCTCCTAAGTGAAAGTATTGTAAATTGACCACATAAGTGGTATTAATGTTAAATTTATCAAAGTTAGTGTTGACCATGCATGTGGTTTTATATATTTTTTATTCTTTTTGTGATGTGGGTTAAAATGAACTAGAGCACATTTCAATTTTGGTTTAAGATAAATACTTTGCTTAGAAAACATGTATTATGGTAATTTTGCAATTGCTAGTTTTTCCTTTCTATTTCTTTTGTGTTTGTGGTGCAAGAAAACACCTTGTTGAGGTGTCATTTGGGGTTCTCCTTAAGGTATTAGGTCAAATAAAATATTTTGGATACCTTCCCCCTCTTCCCCTATGTCTTTATGTTATTTTGGAGTCTCTTTTTGACTCCAAAGACCTTGGAGTTATCTCCTTTATGGGCTAGTGGTTTTTCAAATTGGGTGTTAGTGTTCACCTTAGTCCCCTAGTTGCTTTAATTGATTTAGAGTCCAAATTGTGTTATGAATCTTTCCATGCATGTCTTAAGTTTTGTGCTTGGACTCATGGTCCATATGAGGGCTTTGATTAGCTCAATAGCCAATATACCAATGTTGGAAAGGACAAAACATTTTTTGGACTCTAGTGCTAGGTCAAGACACCTATGAACTCACACTAGTGTCCCTTAGATAGCATGCCAGTATCCTCCTTCCATGTTGTTGTCCCCCATTTCATTAGACAATAAGTTCTTGTGGTCATTTTTAAGGAGACTTTGTATATGAAATTTGTTCCCCTTGGATTGGCGAGTCTTCCCATGTTTTCACTTTGTCAACAAGTGTCATACCTTGAAGGTTATGACAAATTTTATCTTGGGAAGCATGTTGTTTCTTGAAATAGCCTATCATCACCCTATATTTGGTGAGAGGGTTGAACCTCTTAGGGGTGTCTTGTCTTGTAGGTATCTAACTATTTTTGAATCTCCTTGTTGGGAATTATTCCTCTTGGGAGTTGGTTTGTGCATTTGGAGTTGGAAACCTAGTGGTATTGTTGTCTAGTCGAGATGTGGTATCTCCTAGACATTCTACCATTGTCTAGGTTTCCTTTGGCATTGTGAGAGCTTGTAAGTGTGTGCTAGAGAGGATTCAAGGTTGATGTTTCCCTTGTCCCATACAAGTGTTATTTTCATGAGAGAACATGATTGTGGGTTAGTACCTGATCATTGTTTGGGGTTTTTCTCTTGTTGTGCCATGCACTCATACCCAATTTTGTTCTCTAGAAAAATGGGGACCCCCTTTAGTTTCTATTTCTTCTTCTCTTTTCTTTTCCAATTCCCATCCCCCTTTTCCTTTTGGTTTCTTCCTTTCCCTCCTCTTTTTCTTCCCCTTTGCGTTATTATTTTGTTAAAATTTGTGGGTTCCTAAGGATGGCATGCTATTTTTGTTGGACCCCAACCCTTGACCCCGGATGTCTTCTATTTAATCCATTTTTGGTTTTTGAGTTTTCGTAGTTAGTGTTCCTCTCTTGCAACACTCTTGAGTCTTAATGCCCAATGATAGTGATGTCTTGTCATCTCATTTTTCTAACCTACCAGTGCATTTAATGAGCATTAATGACTATTTAAAGTGGATTTAAAAGGGATGATGAATGATTTCAATTAGAATTTAAGAATTGTCTCATTAATTTTTCATGAGCTCTGTAATTTTCCCAAGAAAACCTTTCTTGCAATCATAATTTGTTAATCTCCACAAATTCTTGTGCTTAGTTCATGGTGGTTTTTGTGTGTTGATCATGCCTCGCATGCTAGTGGTGTTTGTGTTTTTACCTCTTTTTCATCATCATTTTCTTTTCCATGCTCACAACAATTCTGGGTAAGCTTGAGACCTTAGTGGTTTTTTCTTTGTTTCCTATTTTTTGTGTTGTTTGTTGTGTGGTTGTGTCATGTCAATTTTGCTTGGTTTATTGTCTTTGTTTTCCTTTTTTTTCTCTACCAATGGTTATGTTTTATTTTTTGTGCTCGACCTATCGAATCTCCTCTCCCCCTCGATGCTTTGATCAAGGTTTTTTATGATGTCATATAGATGCCTCATCGATTCTCAAGTTGCCTTTCCCACTTTGTTTTAGAAATAAAAGATAATATATTTTTGATAGCCCCTTTTGACCTTAGGGTTTTCATATTTTAGCTTGAATCGTCAATCATTAGACATCAACGATATCTCTTAAAAGATTATTCTTGACATAACTCGATCCATATGCCTGATACTAGACATCCAATAAATAATTCCTTTGAAATATTTTGGTTGAACACTTTATATTTTTGGATGTCAAAATTGGGGATATCATTTAATATTTATCCTAACAACTTCAATTAAGGATTAACCTATACACTTGACTTTTGAAACCTGAAGGTCTTTTATACTTTTCATTAAACCTTTCCATTTTGTTGGAATTTGAAATTATATCTTATTTAACATTGAAATAAGATTGAAAGAGAATGAATGGTCTTTTCAACCTCCAACCCCTCAAAGAAAATTTATAAATCAAAAATTTGTATTTTTAGGAATCAAGTGCCAAGACTTCATCTTATCAAATACATAAAGAAATCCTTAAAACTTAAGGGATGTCCTTGATACTCTACTTCGGAAATTAATTTGTTTTTACTTCATGAAAAGGTAATCAGGTATCAGTAAATGGGTGTATACCTTAACAATGAAATCTTAAAAGAATAAGAGATAAGTATTGCTTCTGAACCCTAATCCTTGACAACTAATGGTAATTCCTTTTTACTTTGTGAAAAGGTTGTGTAGAAAATTGTACTCCTTTCTAAGTGAAAGTACAATTTCACACCTAATTTGGACCTATTTTATTGACCTCACTTTTATGCATTTGTACCCTTCAAAATAGGCCCCTAATTCCCTTTATTATGCATCCAAAGGCCTATTTTTATCATTTTACGACACCACAACACACATTGAACAAATTTATTTAATGAATTAAAAACCCCGAAATAAATGAGTCTTCGCAATTTAAGTCATGATCCATTCACCCTTGGGCGAATGGGTCCCTTTTAGGTGCCAAAACCCAATTTAAAATATATTTTTGGTGGAATATTAAAGTTCAAAATTCAAGTGGCAAAGGTCGGCCATTGAGATTTAATAATCAAGAAATTAGAGAAGAAGCCTATAAAGCCTAGTCTTTTCATCATTTTTGTAGACACCTAAAACTATCTTGATAATATTGCATACTTGATTTCGTGTATTAACACCATTTTCTAGTCTATTTCACATAATTCATCCATTTAATTAAATAATTTCAAATTATTTAGCTAAATTCATTATTTTTCCTTATTAATTAAATAAATCAAATTTGTTTAGTTAATTCATGATTCTTCATACTAATTTCACTCTCAATTGATTAAATGATGCAAATTATTTAATTAATTGTCATTAATCATACTTTGATTAATTAATTCATAATTGTTTAATTAAATGCCTTTAATTTCAATCCAATTACATAATTAAATTATTTTAACTAATTATTTAATTAGCTAATTTCTTTTAATCCTCCAACTTTTCCCACTTGCACAATGGATATTCCCATAGAATATTCTATTTTTAAATTCAAATATTTCCCTCCAAACAGAAATATCCCAACATTCCTCCAACATATTTCTTAAAATTAGGGAATTTGTTGTGTCTCTCATGGATTTGAGACCATTGATCTGATCCTTGATCCATGCCTCATGGTTTATCAACCGTTGGATTGATACTTGATCCATGTTCACTCCTTCAATTCAATTTCATCCATTGATTAACCAATTTGATTTTCACCATTGATTCCAATTTCACAAATCTATAAATAGCACCCCCTTTTCCATGAAAAAGTATCCACAAGCTTTGAGTAAACTTACTCTCTTGAATTGAATCTTCAATTTGATCAATTTGAGAGCTTGTGTGACAATTGAATTCTTAATTTCATCCATTTTTCTTTGCATAATCATGGATTTTGTCTAAATTTCAACACTCCATATCCATGAAGGACATAATCCCCCTATGGGATTAAGGTTTGCACTTGTTTTATTTCTTTAATTTTATCTTTATTTGATATTTCATACTTTGAAGGATAATTTCCTTGTGTAAACAATTTCATTGAGATTTATATGTTTAATTGATCATTAGCTTTGCAAATATTGTTCAATTTAGCTTAAATAGGTCAATTAGGTTTGTCTAATTTTGAGTTTGTGAAAGTTATACAATGCAAGACAATGAAGGAAGTATGAGAGAAATTGTAAACCATCTATGCAGGTGATGACAAGGTGAAAGAAGAAAATCTCCAAACTCATAGAGATTTGTTTGAAAGTTTTAAAATGAAAGAGGAAGAAAGCATTGTGACATTCTTGCTCTGAGTTGATGAAGTTGTCAACTCTATCAGAGGTCTTGGTGAGGAATTGAAAGAAATCATGGTTGTGAAAAATGTACTATGATCTCTTCCTATAAGGTTTGACTTTAAAGTATTTTTTATTGAAGAAGCTAAAGATCTAAATTCTTTAAAAATGGTTGAATTACATGGAATCCTAACTACATATGAAATGAAGTTTGATAGTGAAAAATCAATAAGGAAAGAAAATGAATTCAAAGTATCCAAGAAGCAAGTTTATGTTGAGTCTAATATTGGATTAGGTTCGAAGGAAGCATACTTTGTTAGAAAGCTATAGAGGGGTTCCGAAAAATACAAAGGTAAGTTACCTTTCAAATTTTTTAATCATGATGAAGTAGGACATTTTATGGCTAAGAGTCCTTATAAGGACAATAACAATGTTGAGAAAAAGTATGAAAATAAATCATTTAAAAGAGGGAATAAATTTTAGAGGAAGCAAAAGTGTTTCTTCATTAATAAAAAAGGCGACTCTACTGATGAAGAGGATGAATACATCTCGAAATATGAAAAAGAGAAGGTTGCATTCATGTTCATGGAAACTACCGAAGATGTTGCAGAGATGAATTTTGAAAATGACGATGAAGTAGATTTTGTGGAAGAATTGCTTTGTGCTAGAAAGGAAATCAAGAGACTCAAGAAAATCATTTTTTTAATAAGTTAAGGCTAAAGATAGTTTATCACAAAAGCTTGAGAATGTGGAAAAGATGATCATTGATTTGAAGGTTCAAGCAAAAGAAGTGAAGAGGATTGAAGAAGTTTTGACTAAAAGGCTACTATCAAAAGACAAGGACTATGAGAAACTTTAAGTAGAAATTGTGTCAGTAAGGAAAGATCTTCATAAATTAAACCATTAGCTGCAATTGAAGTTTGGGAAAAATACTAAGACTCTAGATCAGATATTGGGATGTCAAAGATCTTTGCATGTCAAAACTGATATTGGCTTTGATGTTTAGAAGAACAAAATGATAGAACAACTAATAAGGCATGCCAAAGGGAGTTCAAAAGAGACTGGTTCTGGAAGTTCAAAGTCTGAAAGGGGTAAGTGCAAGAAGATGGGGGGTCAAAAAGGGGTCTTAAGTGGTCACTTTTTTCTGAAATCAAGAAATAATGACCTTGGATGAGAAATTGAGCATAGTTACACTCAAAATTTTAAGATGCAACAAAAACAATATTCATATTGCTCCGAGTCTACTTTCTAAACTACCAATTTTTTTTTTAAATGGTATAGATTAAGGGGTTCAAAAAAGGGAGCCACAAAAATTGGTGTTGTTTTTGTCAAAAAACATAACATAGCGTGCTTTATGGCTCCCTCAAAAGGTTAACTTTTTTTTGGTATTTTTAAAATTGTTTCAGTGAGAAATTAGCTAGCATCATGTAGTTTATACCTAATTTTTCTGATAATTTTGTAATGAATATTTGTTTTTAACTAATTTTCAAAGTGGAAACATCTTGAAAAATGGAATATTGACCATACCACCCCTAAAAAAATTTGAAAACTAATTGAAAATCATTATTTTTAATATGTGTAGAATGGAGTCTAGTTTATAAAAATGTAATTTATTTGAAATTTTAATGAACGGTAAATTTATAAAGTGAAAAATACCAAACACTAGGTTTTTTCAAAAAATAGACACACAACAAAAGAAATTAAAGATGAGGGATAATATTTAGCTTGTTGAGTGTATAATATTATGTGTGTAAGTTATCAGGATCATGGTTAAGGGTTTAAGGTTTGAGGGATTAAGGGTTTAAGGGTTTAAGGGTTGAGGGATTAGGATTTTTTAAGGTATAGTGTTGAGGGTAGACGGTTTAGGGATAAGGTTTAGGGTTTAAGGTTTAAGGGTTGATGGTTGAGGCTTTAGGGATAGGGTTTAGGGTTGAGGGTTAAGGGAATAGGATTTAAGGGTTGAGAGCTTAAGGTATTATGGTTTAAGGGTTGAGTGTTAAGAGATTAGGGTTTAAGGTATAGGGTTGATGTATTAGGGTTAATGGTAAAATGTATATGGTAGAGGGGATGAGGGTTGAGGGTTTAATGGTTGAGGGTTTAAGGGTTGAGAGTTTAAGGGTTGAGGGTTGAAGGATTAGGGTTGAGGTTTTAACATATAGGATTGAGGGATTAGGTTTGAGGGTTGAGGATTTAAGGTATAGGGTTGAGGGATTAGGGTAGAGGATTGAGATTTTACAATTGAGGGATAATGTTCAAGGTTGAGTGTATAAGATATAAGGTTTAGGGTTTAAGGTTGAGGGTATAAGGCATATGGATGAGGGTTGAGGGTTTAGGGCATAAGTATAGGGTTGAGGGTATAGGGTATAGGATAGAGGTTTAAAGGTTGAGGGATATTGTTCAAGGTTGAGTGTCCAATGTCAAGTGTATAGGGCATAGGGTTTAAGGGTATTTAGGGTTGATAGTTTAGGCTTTAAGGGTTTAAGGTTTGAGGGATTAAGGGTTTAAGAGTTGGGGATTTAGGGATAGGGTTTAGGTTTGAGGATTAAGGGATTAGGGTTTAAGGGTTGAGGGTTTAAGGCTTTAAGGTTAAAGGGTCAAGGGTTTAGGGTTTAAGGGTTGAGAGCTTAAGGGATTATGGTTTAAGGTTTGAGCATTAAGAGATTAGGGTTTAAGGTATAGGGTTGATGTATTAGGGTTAAGGTTTTAATGTATATGTTAGAGGGGTTGAGGATTGAGGGTTGAAGGATTAGGGTTGAGGGTTGAGGGTTGAGGTATAGGGTTGAAGGATTAGGGTAGAGTGTTGAGATTTTATAGTTGAGGGATACTATTCAATTGAGTGTCTAAGATATAGGGTTCAGGGTTTAAGGTTGAGGGTATAAGGCATATGGATGAGGGTTGAGGGTTTAGGGAATAAGTATAGGGTTGAGGGTATAGGGTAGAGGGTAGAGGTTTGAAGGTTGAGGGATAATGTTCAAGGTTGAGTGTCCAAGTTTAAGTGTATAGGGTATAGGGTTTAAGGGTTTAAGATTTGAGGGATTAAGGATTTAAGGGTTGAGGGATTAGGGTTTAAGTCATAGTGTCAAGGGTAGAGGGTTTAGGGATAATGTTGAGGGTTGAGGATTGAGGGTTGAGGATTGAGGGTTGAGGGTTGAGGGTTGAGGGTTTAGGGTTGAGGGTTTAGGGTTTAGGGTTAAGGGATTAGGCTTTAAGGGTTGAGATTCTAAGGGTTGAGGGTTGAAGGATTAGGGTTGAGGGTTGAGGGTTGATGGTTGATGGTTGAGGGTTGAGGGATTATGGTAGAGGGTTGAGAGTTTACAATTGAGGGATAATGTTCAAGGTTGAGTGTTTAAGATATAGTTTTCAGGGTTTAAGGTTGAGGGTATAAGGAATATGGATGAGGGTTGAGGTTTTAGGGAATAAGGATAGGGTAGAGGTTTGAATGTTGAGGGATAATGTTCAAGGTTGAGTGTCTAAGGTTAAGTGTATAGAGCAGAAGGTTTAAGGGTATCTAGGGGTTGAGAGTTTATGGTGTAAGGTTGTAGGGATTAAGGGTTTAAGGGTTTTTGGATTAGGGATTAAGGTATACTCTTGAGGGTAGAGGGTTTAGGGATAGGGTTTAGGGTTTAAGGTTTAAGGGTTGAGTGAGGCTTTGGGGTTGAGAGTTCAATGATTAGGGTTTAAGGGTTGAGGGTTTAAGGATTTAAGGATAAAGGGTCAAGGATTTAAGGTTTAAGGGTTGAGGGATTAGTTTTTAAGGGTTGATAATTAAGATATTAGGGTTTAAGGTATAGGGTTGATGTTTTAGGGTTAAGGTTTTAATGTATAGGGTAGAGGGGTTGAGGGTAGAGGGTTTAAGGGATGAGGGTTTAAGGGGTGAGAGTTTCAGCATTGAGGGTTGATGGTTGAGGTATTAGGGTTGAGGGTTGAGAGTTGAGGGTTGAGGATTAAAGGTATAGTGTTGAGGGATTAGGGTAGAGGGTTGAGATTTTATAGTTGATGGATAATGTTCAAGGTTAATTTTCTAAGATATAGGGTTCAAGGTTTAAGGTTGAGGGTATAAGGCATATGGATGAGGGTTGAGGGTTTAGTTCATAAGTATAGGGTTGAGGACATAGGTTATAGGGTAGAGGTCTGAAGGTTGAGAAATAATATTCAAGGTTGAGTGTCCAAGGTTAAGTGTATAGGGTATAGGGTTTAAGGTTTAAGGGTGTCTACGGGTTGACAGTTTAGGGCTTAAGGGTTTAAGGTTTGATGGATTAAGGGTTTAAGGGTTTAAGGTTTGATGGATTAGGGTTTAAGGTATAGTGTCAAGGGTAGATGGTTTAGGGATAGGGTTTAGGGTTTAGGGTTTAAGGGTTGAGGGATTAATGGATTAGGGTTTAAGGATTAAGCATTAAGAGATTAGGGTTGATGTATTAGGGTTAAGGGTTTAATGTATAGGGTAGAGGGGTTGAGGATTTAAGGGTTGAGAGTTTAAGGGTTGAAGGTTGAAGGATTAGGGTTGAGGGTTAAGGGTTGAGGGATTAGGGTTTAAGGGTTCAGGGATTAAGGTTGAGTGTATAATGTATAGGGTAGAGGGTTTAAAGTTGAGGGTTGAGGGTTGAGGGTTGAGGGTTGAGGGTTGAGGGTTGAGGGTTGAAGGTTGAGGGATTAAGGGTTTAAGGTATAGGTTCGATGGATTAGGGTTGAGGATTTAATGTACAAAGTAGAGGGTAGAGGGTAGAGGGTTTAAGGGTTTCAGGTATAGGGTCAAGGTATTATGGTTTTGGGTTTAATGTGTAGGGTAGAGGGTAGAGAGGTGAGGGGGAGAAAGAGGTGAGAGATATATAGGTGAGGGGAGATATAGAATAAAATGGGAGAGATAAGTTCACAACTCTAGAGAAAGAGGGGTAAGGAGGAGGGAGAGAGGTGTAGAGGGAGGGAAATAACTAGAGAGCCATGAGAGATACATAGGTGAGAGACCTACATCATAGGGATAGAGGGGTGAGAGACATAGGGGAAGATATAGGAGTGAGAGAGATAGAGGGGGGAGAGGGGTGGTTAATGATACAAGAATTTAGAGACCTAGATGGATAAGGAGGAATGGAGAGGTAGACAAGGAGTGATTGAGAGACCTAGAGAGGGGAGAGGTAGAGAGTTTAGGGGGAGAGAGGTGAGAGATAGAGAGGTGAGGGGAGAGATAGAAAAAAATGGGAGAGAGAAGCTCACAACTTGGGGGAAATAGGGGTAAGGAGGAGGGAGAGATGGGGAGAGGGAGGGCTATATCTATAGAGCCCTGAGTGATATCAAAGTGAAACTTATAGCCTAGGGAGAGAGGGGTGAGAGAGATAGGGGAGATATGGGGATGAGGGAGATAGGGGAGGAGAGAGGTGGATAAGGGTTGAGGATTTAAGGCTTTAGGTTTAAGGGTCAAGGCTTTAGGGTTTAAGGGTTAAGGTATTAAGCTTTTAAGGGTTGAGGGATTAGGGTTGAGGATTGAGGGATTAAGGTTTAAGGTATGGTGTCAAGGGTTGAGGATTTAGGATTTAAGGTTTAAGGTTTGAGGCTTGAGGCTTTAGGGAAATGGTTTAGAGTTTAGGGTAAAGGGATTATGGTTTAAGGTATAGTGTTGAGGGTTAAGGGTTTAGGATTTAAGGTTTAAGGGTTGAGGGTTTAAGGGATTAGGGTTTATGGTTTGAGGGCTTAAGGGATTAGGGTTTAAATATTGATGGTTTAAGGGATATGATTGATGGTTAATGTACATTCTTGAGCGTATAGGGAATTTTGGTGAAACTACATATCACACACAAAATGAGACATACATAACACTTAAAAGATTTCATAATTGGTCAAAGAAAGGTCTCGTTCATGTATGAAAAACCAAGCCCATATTTACACATGATAAGAGTTAGGAATCTTACAAAATCAAAATTTTCATAGAGAAGTTAAAATAAGGATATTTTGTAGAGCAAGCTAAAAAACGCCCGCATTATAACACGAGCATGTTTTGGCTTACTCTAAAAATGGTAAAATAGATAGGCCACCCATGATCCATGCCCACATGCTCTATTATTATCCTAGTTATGCATGTGATCCAACAAAAAATACTTTTTTATATTGTTGGGAAGTGCACATGCAAGTGTTACACATTCTATCACCTTTGCATCAAATTTCCACCTCCTTTTTCTCCCACTTATGAAGGAGGAAATAACAGATTTTTTACATCGAATTTGATATATATCAATTCAAGTTTCAATTTGTGTAGTATTGCAATGTTAATTTTGATTGAATTGTAGGAATTTAACATTATACATTGGTTAATTATATAGTTTTTAGTAAATCTATTACAGTTATATACAATTGATCATTGAAATGGAAGCAAGTTTATGAAAATCTCAAATTGTTGAGTAGTTTGATGCAAGAAGAAAAAGACTAGACATAATTGGGCAGTTTCTCCGTTTGAATCTCCATTTTAAAGGTATGCGAAGTCTTTATACATGTTCTTTACATTTTCCTTTATTCTATTATGTTTCTTTACAATCCCTTATCATAATGCTTAATACAAGGCTTTAATTTTGTTAGTATGTTAATTTTGGGATTATATTTTGCTAAGTATGATAAATTATGAGTGCTCAACATACATAGCCTTAATAAAATGCATTATATTTTGTTAAGGGATTAGATTAGATTTTTTTAAGATGCATATTCCATGTTCATCATTGTTTCTTTTTAATTTTTGACATATATGAGCATTCAAGGAAGGTTCCTTTGAAAATTATCATTATAACCTTAGCCCCTATTGGCACATTTTAAACTACACAATTCTTTACTCTTTTTAGTGGTTTGGCTACTCTTATAGTATCATTTGGCTCTTGTGAAACCAAAAAAATCATGGTTTTCATTGATGCAATATCCACATAGATTCTTCCTTTCTTCCCTTCTCTAAGGAATTATGTCATATAATTTGTGTGCCTTGTATGTGGTTCCACATTTTGCATACATGTCTACTAGGGTAGTTGTAACTATAACACTTGAAAAAGTTCCCCCTTCCATTATGCTTTGATGGATGCTCATACCTTGTTCCAAAGCTTCTATTTTGGCATAAACAGGGAGGATGTTGGAAAAAGTCATGAAATTTGTCTTTTCATCTACAAATTGCATTTACTTGAAATTTTGTAATACCTAAAGTTCGAAAAAAAAACTGTTTATATTATAAAATCATGGTATTTCATAAGACCACATTTCTTTGAGAAATTATATGTCAAATAGTTCATGTGTCTTGTCTATGCTTCCACATTTTGCATACATGTCTAATAGGGAATTTACAACTATAACATTTTACACATATACAGTGAATATTGGGTAGATTATATGCATATTTATGGTTTCGCCATTTGACCATCTAAAGACCTCAATTTGAAAACTTGACCTTTTTAGCTCTAGATCAGACTTGGGAGACCCTTTCTTAACCCTCATTTCACCTAAAACATCAACCATTTCCATCATATCCATCCAAAATATATCATATGTCCCTAATCTTAGCATTTTCATCCATTAACATAAGCTATTCATCACAACCATCATCCTTAGACCTTGGTCCTTTTGGTTGTTAGCCTATCCTTATCATCTTATCATTGTCATCCTCATTGAACATCCTTATCTTCCTATCCAATCTTTATCATCTTTTATCCTATCTCATCACCTAATCATAATCCATATCATATCCTATCAAAATCAATCTTGTCAAGAGTCTATCTAGATCCTAATTTGTGTTATCATAATCCCCATTTATCCCTCTTATCAAGACGAACACATATCATCCTCACAACCTCCCATATCCAAATATCAATAACCACCCTTCATAACTGAGAAATGAGAAAATGACAATACATAAGTGGAGAAACAAGTAGTAGAATGCATGAAATGAAAAAAGGAATCTGCTCTTGATAAGTTGAGGAAGGTGCATGTGCACTATGTGCAATGGGAAAATGACAATGCGAAATTGGAGGTAGAAAGTACTAGAATGTATGAAATAAAAAGGGAATCTTCTCTAAAAACACTTGAAAAGAAGTAGATCAAAGTGAATGAGATAGATAATGTATTGAATGAAGATATTCTTTCTACTCTCAAGAATTTTCAAGGAATTTGCATGTACAGTATGTGGAATGGGAAAATGGAAATGCAGAAGTGGAAAAACTCAAGAGGTTTTTTAGTTGGTAAGAATTTATGTAGGCAAATAAAGTGAGAGATGATGCTACAGGCAGATTTGAACAAATGAAGTCAATGATTCTTGAACTTAAGACTTCCATGGAGCAAATACAACTGGAAATAGATGATAAGGAAGAATGTATATCAAATGTAAGTGCAAAAAAAGAGAATCAGTGAGGTGGACACATGAAAGTATTCAAGACATTGAAAACTCTATCAAACAAAGGGATTTTGTTGTCCTAAGCATTGATGATAGAGCAATTGATCTAAAGATCAAAGTAAAAGATATGAAAAAGAAGTT
This sequence comes from Sequoiadendron giganteum, assembly GCA_007115665.2. NCBI lineage: Eukaryota > Viridiplantae > Streptophyta > Pinopsida > Cupressales > Cupressaceae > Sequoiadendron > Sequoiadendron giganteum. The sequence goes on from CM021105.1 coordinate 79,485,243, forward strand.
AGAAGATCATGAAAAGGAATACTGGGGGGTGTTAATAGGTAATAGAAGTAGAGATGAGGAAAAATGTGTGGATGGTCAAGTTGTAGATGCAAAGGAAATATTTTGAAGTATTGAAATTAAAGCAAAACAACTAAAGACTAAAATTAACCACTTAGAAAAGGAATTGAAATATAAGAAGAATATTTTATCATCAATGAAAAGGAGTTTAGTCTACTCTAAAAACACTTGAAAAAGAAGCAGAACAAAATGAATGAGATAGATAATGTATTCAATGAAGAGATTCTTCCTGCTCTTGAGAAGTTGAGGAAGGTGTGTGTAGATTCTTCTTTGTTCATTGTGTGACCAAACCAACAATTCTAATGCATTTGGATGGGTACGTTTAGGCTAGGAATGGTATTGTTGCCTACCCAAACATGCAAAGATAATTTGAGCTACATTGTACCAATGATATCCCTTAAGAGTCCAAAGTGTAAAAAAGCAGCAATCTTTGACAAGTTGTTACTCAAAAAATGTCACTTAGAAACATTTTATCTGAGGCTACAGGATCACATAGGGCCCCTCTACAATAAACTCTCTCAATTTTTTATATCTCTAAGGCATTTGCCTGTAGTGTCAAGTTTTCAATTGATGGAAAAAGGGTGAGATGCATGCAATGTAAAGCTGCAAAGGGGTTTAACTTTCGTTCTACTCCTCATGCGACCAAATTGACAATTCCAACACATCTAGATAGGTACGTTTAAGCTAGGAATGGTCTTGTTTTTCATCCAAACATGTTGAAACAGTTTGAGATACATTGTACCGATGATATCCCTTAAGAGTCCAAAGTTCAAAAAGGCAACAATCTTTGATGATTTGTTACTCGGAAACCATGTCACTTAGAATTTTTTTTTCTAAGGCTATATGATCACATAGGTCCCCTCTACAATAAAATCTGTCAATTTTTAATATCTCTAAGGTGTTTTTATCATGGTGTCAAGTTTCCAGTTGATGGAAAAAGGGTCAGATGCATGCAGTGTAAAGTTGGAAAGGGGTGTAACCTTTGTTCTGCACCTCGTGTGCCCAAATGAATAATTCCAAAATATCTAGATAGGTACATTTAGGTTATGCATGGTCTTTTTTTGCATACAAACATGTTGAAATAGCTTGAGCTACATTGTACCGGTGATATCCCTTAAGAGTCCAAATTGTAAAAAGGTAGCAATCTTTGATGAGTTGTTACTCAGAAAATGTGTCACTTATAAACACTTTTTCTAGGGGTACATGATCATGTAGGGCCCCTCTAGAATAGCCTCTCTCAATTTTTGATATATTTGAGGCATTTTCTATGGTGTCCAATTTTCAATTGATGGAAAAAGTGTCAAATGCATGCAGTGTAAAGTTGCAAAGGGGTGTAACTTTCATTCAACTCCTCGTGTGACCAAACTGACAATTCCAACACATCCAATTGGTATATTTAGGCTAGGAATGGTCCTATTTTGTACCCAAACATTTCAAAACAATTCGAACTATATTGGATCGAGGCGATATCCATCAAGAGTTCAAAGTGCAAAAAAGTAGCAATATTTGATGACTTGTTACTCGTAAACCATGTCAATTAGAAAAATTCCATTTGAGGTTATGGGATCATGTAGGGACCCTCTACAATAACCTCTCTTATTTTTTGATATCGCTGAGGTGTTTGTCTATGGTGTCTAGTTTTTAGTTGATTGAAAAAGTGCCAAATGCATGCAATGTAAAGTTGCAAAGGGGTGCAACTTTCATTATGCTCCTCATGCGACCAAATAGACAGTTCCAAAAAAATTGGATGGGTACGTTTAGGCTAGGCATGGTGTTTTTTTACACCCAAACATCCCAAAATAGTCTGAGCTACATTGTACCAACGATATCCCTTAAGAGTCAAAAGTGCAAAAAGGAAGCAATATTTGATGAGATGTTACTTGGAAACCATATAACTTAAAAAAAATTTGTTTAAGGCTACAGGATGAAATAAGGCCCCTCTACAATAACCTCTCTCAGTTTTTGATATCTCTAAGGAATTTTATCATGGTGTCGAGTTTTCAGTTGATAGAAAATAGGTCATGTGCATGTAGTGTAAAGTTGTAAACGGGTGTAACTTTCATTTTTCTCCTCATGCGACCAAAATGGTAGTTCCAAAATGTTTGAATTGGTGCTTTTATGCTAGGAAAGGCCCTATTTTTCACCCAAACACATCGAAACAGTCTGAGCTACATTGTACTAGTGAAGTTTCTTAAGAGACCAAAGTGCAAAAAACAACAATCTTTGAGGAGCTATTACTCAAAAACCATGTCACTTAGAACTATTTTTTCTAAGGATACAAGATCACATAGGGGCCCTCTACAATAAGTTCTCTTGGTTTTTTATATCTTTGAGGCATTTTCCCATGGTGAAGTTTTTTATGATGCTCCAATAACTGTAAGATGTGTGTGGTGTAAAGTTGCAAGGTAGGCTACTTTTTATTTTGTTCTTCGTGGGGCCAAACCATTAACACCAACATGTCTACCTGGGCACATCTACATTGGGAATGGTCACCACCCTTCATTATAAAAGGTTCATAGTCTTTCCTATTCAAAGGGTCACAACTTTTTTCTTTTGAAATGTCACAAACTAAGTCATATCATCACTATTCGTAAGAACGTAGGATGTTATGGATGTCTTTCTCAGCAATAAATTTCTCTCCCTTTTATGCTAGTGCTTATCAACCTAGAAAGCATTTCAAAAAACAAAAATTTTAATACACATGGAGTAATCTTGTTGAAGATACATCCGGGCATGAAGCAAAACAAATAGATATACGTAATACACAAAGTATGAGTCATACACATGAATACACATAATACATGAAGTATACATATGAAGCATGAAGAATACATGTGAATACACATAATACATGAAGTCTACACAAGAAGCATGAAGCATACACGTGAAAACATAAAGTATACACAGGAAGCATGAATCATACACGTGAACACACGAAGTATAAATAAGAAGCATGAAGCATACACATAAATGGTAGCATGAAGCATACACATGGAATGGTAGATGTCTTCCAAGAATTATATGAAAAAATTCTAGAGGTATGAGGTCATATGTAATAATGTCTTGCTCGTTTTTAGTTGCATACTTCAAAGTTCATTGTATAATTACATGAATTTCCTTATCATGCTACAATGATCCTACAGAGTATGGGCTTATATGTGTAGTATTAGAGAGACCTAGGTGTTAGATTGCATCATGTATTACTATATTCATATGATTTCTTTAATGTTCAATAATCTTAGAGGATAACAATATTAAAAACTTATATATTTACAATTATATAAAGGAAGAGTGCATGCAATGCAATTGGACTTTAAATATTTAAAGTAAATCATCTAAAAATATCCATTGAAGCATGGATTTATATTGCAAATATGGACACCATCAACAAAAAAGATGTTTATTAACCAAATAGCCATATAGGAATACATCAATATATGTCAATATAAGTATAACATATATACAAAATAACCATATAGGATTACAAGAATTCCATAAAGGCATACAATTTAAACTATATGCAATACAAAATATATGTCCACAAATGCCATATAGTCATACAACAAAGGAACCCAATACAAATTCATTTCCCTCTAGGTGAAGAAAATATTTCACCGGTGGCCTTTGATCTTCGAGGGGATGGAGACACATATGAGAGTGGTCTAATTTAAATTTGAGGGCTTCTCCTCATATTTAGTTCATTGTGGAGCCTTAGCTATTACAATAAAAATTATAAACATTAATATATAGAAATTACATTATAAAAAATGAAATATTTAACAAAATAATCACTTACCACCTCCATATGATCTCTCTCCTCATTTTCCACAGTAGTAGGATCAAGCTTTGGCATTCTAATGTCCTATAGAAACCATCCAAATATAAATTAAACTACATATCAATAATCATTTAATTTTTCAATAATAAACAACTACAACAATGAATGTAATTTGAAATTTACTAATTTGCCTCATACCCCTATCAAAGGCATGGAGCTATCAATTACGAAAGACACACCATGCTCCATTTCCATATGAACATCAGGAGGTGTCTCCGCCTACATCATATGAAAAATAAAACAACATTATTCTATTATGAAAACTAGAATAGTGATGCAGGTCATGACTTATAATGTATGAGATAGTCAACAAAATTTTGAGTACTTTGGTAGACGTGTATGAAAAATGCGGTAGCATAGACAAGGTAGTGAGCTATTTGAGAGGACTGTTTGATAAAATGCTTTGGTAGACATGTATGGAAAATGTGGTAGCATAGACATGGTAGTGAGCTATTTGAAAAAATGCATCAAAGAAATGTGGTCTCATGGTGATGGACATCACCATAAGACCACATTTCTTTGAGGAATTTTTTCAAACAACTCATTTCCTTGTATATGCTATTGCTTACTATTATGGTTTGATACAATTTTTCTATGCATCCATAGTTTGTTTGAAAGCACCCATCTTATGCTTTTAGCCATAGTACCGAGGAAGTGAACTGTTTGATAAAATAATTTGGTAGACATGTATGAAAAATGTGGTAGCATAGACAAGGTAGTGATCTATTTGAAAAAAATCTTAAAAGAAATGTGGACATCACCATGAGACCACATTTCTTTGACACACTTTTTCAAACAACTCATTTCTTTGTCTATGCTATTGCTTACTATTATGCTTTGATAGATTTTTTCCAAGCATCCATAGTTTGATCGAAAGCACCTATTTTAGGCTTTTAGCCATATTAGCGAGGAAGTGAACTGTTTGATAAAATGCTTTGGTAGACATGTATGAAAAATGTGGTAGCATAGACAAGGAAATGAGCTATTTGAAAAATGCCTCAAAGAAATGAGGTCTCATGGTTATGGACATCACCATGAGACTGTTAATTTTAGGATAAAAAATGCAATAAGCAGAAATACAACTACACATAGAACAATGAACACAAAAGATACCTTGGGAAAACCCTCCTCAAGGGAGAAAAACCTAGCAAAAATATGTCTCCAATATATTGAATGAATAAGAGAAAAAATCTGCTTAAAAGTCTGGCCTTACTCAAAGATGAATTAGCACAATGAATAATAGCATCACTCCTTAATGCAAAGATACAAATGAATGTGATTGTCCTTGAGAATGGTCTACTGCTACAAACTGATCTACTGCTAAGTGTGAACTCCTTCTTGAAAGAATGCGAGAATGAATTGATGTAAATGAAGGATCACCACCTTGTATATATACAAAACTAGGTGACATCTCAACTAGGTCGACTCCCTTAGAGATGAAAAATGTAAAATATTAATTGCAATATGTAGCCCAACCTACCTTTAATTAAGGAGAAAATATCTCCTGAAGCTACCAAACACTAATAGAGACCACATTTCTTTGAGGCATTTTTTCAAACATCTCATTGCCTTTTCAATGATATTTCTTACTATTATGCTTTGATAGTTTTTTCCAAGCATCCATAGTTTGTTTGAAAGAACCTATTTTAGGATTTTATCCATAGTAGCAAGGAAGTGAATTGTTTGATAAAATGCTTTAGTAGAAATGTATGGAAAATGTGGTAGCATAGACAAGGCAGTGAGATATTTGAAAAATGCCTCAAAGAAATGTGGTCTCATGGTGTTGCACATTACCATGAGACCACATTTCTTTGAGGCATTTTTTCAAACAACTCATTGCATTGTCTATGTTATTGCTTACTATTATGGTTTGATAGATCTTTTCCAAGCATCCATAGTTTGTTTGAAACCACTTGTTTTATGATTTTAGCCATAGCAACAAGGAAGTGAACTGTTTGATAAAATTCTTTGGTAGACATGTATGGAAAATATGGTAGCATAGACAAGGAAGTGAGTTGTTTGAAAAAATTCCTCAAAGAAATATGGTCTCATGGTGATGTCCATCACCATGAGACCACATTTATTTGAGGCATTTTTTCAAAAAACTCATTTCCTTGTCTATGATATTGCTTACTATTATGCTTTGATATATTTTTTCCAAGCATCCATAGTTTGTTCGATAGCACTTGTTTTAGGATTTTAGCAATAGCAACAAGGAAGTAAATTTTTTGATAAAATGATTTGGTAGACATGTATGGAAAATGTGGTAGCATAGACAAGGTAGTGAGTTGTTTGAAAAAATTCCTCAAAGTAATGTGATCTCATGGTGATGTCCATCACCATGAGACCACATTTCTTTGATGCATTTTTTCAAACAGATCATTGCCTTGTCTATGCTATTGTTTACTATTATGCTTTGATATATTTTTTCCAAGCATCCATAGTTTGTTCGAAAGAACTTGTTTCAGGCTTTTAGTCATAGCAGCAAGAAAGTGAATTGTTTAATAAAATGCTTTAGCAGACATGTATGGAAAATGTGGTAGAATAGACAAGGCAATGTGTTGTTTGAAAAGATTTCGAGCAAAGAAATGTGGTCTCATGGTGATGGACATCACCATGAGACCACATTTCTTTGAGGCATTTTTTCAAACAAATCACTGCATTGTCTATGCTATTGCTTAATATTATGGTTTGATATATTTTTCCCAAGAATCCATAGTTTTTTCAAAAGCATGTGCTTTATGCTTTTAGCCATAGCAACAAAGAAGTGAACTATTTGATAAAATGCTTTGGTAGACATGTATGGAAAATGTGGTAGGATAGACAAAGCAATGAGTTGTTTGAAAAAATGCCTCAAAGAAATGTGGTCTCATGGTGATGGACATCACCATGAGACCACATTACTTTTAGGCATATTTTCAAACTCATTTCCTTGTCTATGCTATTGCTTACTATTATTCTTTGATATATTTTTTCCAAGCATCCATAGTTTGTTCGAAAGCACTTGTTTTATGATTTTAGCCATAGCAGTGAGGAAGTGAACTATTTGAAAAATGATTTGGTATACATGTATGGAAAATGTGGTAACATAAACAAGGAAGTGAGCTATTTGAAAAAATGCATCAAAGAAATACGGTCTCATGGTGATGGACATCACCATGAGACCACATTTCTTTGAGGTATTTTTTCAAACAACTCGTTGGCTTTCCTATGTTATTGCTTACTATTATGATTTGATAGATTTTTTCCAAGCATCCATAGTTTTTTTGAAAGCACACATTTAAGGATTTTAGCCATAACATAAAGGAAGTGAATTGTTTGATAGAATGCTTTGGCAGACATGTATGAAAAATATGGTAACATAGACAAGACAGTGAGTTGTTTGAAAAAATGCCTAAAAGAAATGTGGTCTCATGGTGATGTCATAGACAAGGCAACAATCTATTTGAAAAAATGCCTCAATAAAATGTGGTCTCATGGAATGTCATGACAAGCAAATGCAATTGGCAGCTACTCGTAGTTATTAGTTATGCAATGTGAAGTAATTGCATAACTGCTTATGCTGAATTTCTAAAAACTTATATTGTAATTGAAATTTTTTCATCTATCAACATCTAGTTATTAGTTATGCAATGTGAAGTAATGCTTTATGTTTGAAAGATGTGCAATGCAATGTAATCAATGATATGAATATAAACTAAAAAAATCTATTAAGTACAATTCATTAGTTAAACTCTTTATTTTATTACCTAAGTGAAGCTTCAAACTCCACCTCCACTGGGAGGTGTTGTCATGAAATCTCCAAGATTAACCTATTCAACATCCAAAATCAGATATTAGAATACCATTAATATAACAATGATAATCACATATAATATTTATAATTGTTTACAAGTTATATACCTCAGCAGTACATGTCGTAATGTAATACAAAGGTGGAGGACCACTGAAAACTGAATCAATGCTATGACCCTAAAATTTTATTACAATCATTAAACTATATTAGCTAATCTTGCATTTCAAAATTGAAATTTAAAAAATTAAATTCAATGAACTTGCTAAAATTTACCTAAGTATCAAGGTTGTAAGCCTCATTTAGGAGGGCATATGTCATCACCAATTGCTCAACTGCAAATCTAGCCTACACACCTATGTCTTGACTATATATGGGGTCATAACCATAGGGTGACCTAAAAGACTAACAAATATGGGGTGGAACCCTACTTCCCGAAATCTCCCTTGACTCATGCTATGTTGCACGACTGACATGCTCACACTATGTTGCATGACCCACAAGCCTGACAAATATGGGGTGGAATCCTACTCCTCAAAGTCTTCCCTCGACTCATGTTGTGTTGCATTATTGGGATGCTCTATGATTCTCTATGTCAAGGAACTAATGGATTGTAGTGTCTCAACCTCAACACTCTCCCTCAAATAGAAGGGATAGCCCCATGCTCATAGGCTAGTCGAGTGAGTGCTCGTCTTGCTAGCTATTGTGGGTCAAGACGTGCCCTTGGTCTATCCTATGTGGAACCCCCACCTCTACTCTAGAAGTCTTGCATATCAAAATAGTTTGGGACTTTATTGAGGAAAAACTCGTAGTAGAGTTTCCTTAAAGAATATTGTGGAACCTCATTATTGTTGCATGGAGGATGGTCAAAAACCATCCACCACCTCTGCCAAAAGTGGTTCTTTATCCCTTGGTGGTTGCACCAATGGATAGGGAACCTCTTGTTTGTAGGGTGTAGAGGTTGATTTGTTTGTGGGTTTGTGAAAAGGGAACACAAGTCAAATTTTGTATTTTTTTCATTTTTGACTTGTTTATAGGATAACTTATCTGCATAGAATTGTCTAAACTCTCTCCTCTTATCTGACCAAGTAGATATTTTCTTGATAATTGAATCTACATTTGATAACATAGATTCAAGAGATTGAATAAGCGTGTCACTAAGAAAGGCTAAACTTACAAGATCTTTCAACCTTGCAATTATGTCAATTTTTTTTTTTGTTATTTTTAATTTGCCCCATTAAATTTTCTTGTGTTCCAGGGGCATATTGAAGAATTACTTGAGATGTTTGTTGTTGGGGTTGTTCTTCAGTAGGTATTTTGGGTTGAGGTGAAGGAGGATTTTGAGGATTAGGAGGTTGATTATCATTTCCTATAAATTAAATAAATTTACATCAAAAAACTATTAAATCTACCTATTTAGAAACAAATTCACACTAAAAAAAAAACTTACTCCTTTGACCTCCCCAATGTCATGGAATTTTTTTTGCAAATATTCAACAACGATGTGATGAGGAATTCAGTCTCCAATAACATGAGCGCACTCTTGAGGGTTTGAAGGCTATGGGTTTGGAGGAAAACACAAAAATTAGAAATGAGAAATGTTATTTTTTCGTTATAAAGAGCTATAATGCACTCACATTATAATGTGAGTGTGTGATGGCCTTGTTCTTTTTGAGCCTTAGGCTTGATAACACCAAGCCATACGTGCTCGTCTTATGGATTAAAAATAAATAAAAATTGGCCACTTTTTAGCCCCCCATATTTTTGCACCTACACAAAGGGTTATTACAAGTGATGAAAGAAAGGTACAAAATGATGGTTTTATTCAAGTACAAAATAAGAAAAGAAGATCCATAGTATAGAGATACAATACCAGGTTCAATTATTCTTTTTTTGGTTATTGTTTCAATTGCAATAATTTTGGGCATAAGGCGATGGATTGTAGAAAGACTCTGGTAAGAAAAATAACTTCATTAGCAATAATGCGTTTGTACCCCTATATAATTTCAATATTGTTTGCAAAAAATGCAAAAAATTTGGACACATTACTAGGAATTGCAAAAGCAATTTTGTGAGCCCTCCTCTATCGAAAGTGGGAAGAAAAGGATCATAATCAGATAGTTTGAAAAAAGACACCTAAGGGGAAATTCTAGATAAATCAATGATAGCACAGATTGCACTACATGCTCAAAAGGAGAAAAATATATGGATTATAGACAATGGATGTTCAAATCACGAGATTGGGGATAAAAGCAAGTTCATGAATTTCAAGAAATTTGATGGGTGTTTTGTAACTCTTAAAAATAATTCTATTACCAAGATTATTAGTAAGGACTGTACGTTAAGTCTTGATGGTGGTAGGACAAAAACTCATGATGTTTCGTATGTTGAAGGATTAAAGAATAATATTTTGATGTCAGTAAAATATGTGACAAGGGTTATGAGCTTTCACTTAGTGCTAAAGGTTGTGAGATCTAGAAATTTGGTACCAGAGAACTAATTATGGAAGGAAGCAAGATATACAATGATATATATCACCTCGGTGAGCTAAATGGAAACAAATTCCTTACTATACAAAGAGAAGAGAGTTGGATTTGACACATAAGATTGGGACACATCAATTTTGATGACATTATGAAGATAATCTCAAAAGGAATGGTCTAGGTCATGCCAAAGATTAAGAAACCTCAGTCTACAAGCTACAAACCATGTCATAAGGGAAAACACACAAAGTCCATATTTCTTGCAAATGAATATTCCACATCTAAGCCATTGGATTTGATCCATATAAATCTGTGGAACAATGAGGAAAAAGAGTCTACAAGATGACAGGTATTTTATGATGCCTATTAATGATTACACTAAAATGACTCATATTACTTTTCTAAAAGAAAAATGAGAAGCATTTGAGAAGTTCAAAGAATTCAAGGCATTAGTTGAGAATGAAACCAAAAGGACAATCAAGGTTTTGATATATGGTAAAGGTGGAGAATTTACTTCTAACTGATATGATGTGTTTTATGAAGAGCATGGGATTCATAGGCAAATTTTTGCTCCTAGGACTCTGCAACAAAATAGAGTTGTAGAAAAGAAGAATCAGACTATATAGGAGATGGAAAGAACAATGTTGAGTCAAGAAAATCTACCAGATATGTACTAGAGAGAAGTAGTTTAGACTATATTGTATATTCTAAATGAATCTCAGATCAAACCTAAGCCTAATAAAACACCATATGAGTTATCTAGAGGAAGACCGGCTTTAGTTAGACATCTTAGGATATTTGGAAGCAAATGCTACATCAAGAGGGATGAAGAAAACTTGGTTAAGTTTGATTCTAGATCTAATGAAGGTATTTTTCTTAGTTATTCCATGAAAATTAAAGCATACAAATGTTACAACATGAGGCTAAAGAGGATTGTGGAAGGTGCAAATGTGAGAGTTGATGAGATAATTTAGTACACTCTAGAAGTGAAAGATGATGAGGATCCAATCCGCAATAATGATGAAGACTCAAAATCTAATTCCAATAACATTATTACAAAGACTCTAGAAAGGTATGTACATAAAAATCATTTGAACATTAGATTAAGGAGACAAGAATAGTGGAGTTCAAACCTAGAGAAAATTTGGAAGAACAAATGAAAAATTATATTTTGCATTGCTATAAAAAATTGAACCAAATTCCTATACAGAAGCAAGCAAAGAGAAAGTTTGGATAGAAGCCATGGAGGAAGACTTATTTAAAATAAGGAAAAATGAAAATTGGGAATTGGTTCCAAGACCTAAAGGAAATAGTGTCATTGGTACAAAGTGGGTTTTCAGAAAAAAGTTAAATGAAGATGGAGAAGTGATTTGCAACAAGGCCAAACTTGTGTGTAAAGTGTATGCTCAAGTTGAAGGAATATAATTTGAGGAGACGTTTTCTCTAGTATCAAGATTAGAAGCAATCAGATTTTTTTTGGATCTTTCAACATTCAAGAATTTCAAAGTGTATCAGATGGATGTGAAGTCTGCATTCCTAAATGGATAGTTAGAAGAAGAATTTTGCATTGAGAAACCAGAAGGCTTTCAATGTTAAAATAATCTGAATTTTGTGTGCCAATTGAAGAAGGTTCTTTATGGACTTAAACAGGCTCCTAGAGCTTGGTATTCTAGGTTGGAAACATATTTGTAGTAGCAGGGGTTCCGAAGTGGTAGTGTGGATAGTAATTTATACATAAAAAAGGTGACAAGTTGTTGAATATTGTTGTCCATGCTGATAACATTATATTTGGTGGAAACAATGATGATATGTGCAAGGAGTTCTAGAATAAAATGAAAAATTACTTTGAAATGTCAATGCTTGGTGAATTGTCTTTCTTCCTTGGTTTACAGATTTCCTAATCAAACAAAGGAATATTCATTTCTCATAACAAGTATATAAAGGAAATTTTAAGTAAGTTCAAGATGGAAGAATGCAAACTGGTAGGTACACCTATGACTACTAGATGTAAGCTGAGAAAGGATGATGAATTTTCTCTAGAAGACTAGACCTTGTATAGGTCCATGATAGGCAATTTAGTTTATGTGACTGCATCTAAACTAGATATAATGCAAATAATTATAATGGTAGCTATATTTTAGGAGACACCTAAGGAAACTCATGTCAAAGCTATGAAAAGAATATTCAGGTATCTGAAGGCTACAATGGATTTTGGTTTGTGGTATCCTAAGAGTAAATTTTTTACTTTGACTACATACACAGATGCATATTGGGCAGGAAGTATAGATGATCGAAAGAGCACAAGTGGTGGATGTTTCTTTCTTGGTGACAGTCTTCTATCATGGTTAAGAAAGAAACAAGATTCAGTTTCCCTGTCTACAACTAAAGCATAATACATTGTGATATCTTCATCTTACACTTAGGTACTATGGATGAAACTATTTCTATTCTTTGTGATAATATCAGTGTTATAAACATTTCAAAGAATTTGGTAATGCATTAAAGGAAAAATCATATTCCAATCAAGCATCATTTTTAGAGGGGGAAGGTTACAAAAAATGAGGTAAAATTGGAGCATGTTGAAACTAAGGAGCAAGTAGCAAATATTTTCACAAAATTTCTTCCTAAGGAGACTTTGGAGTTTCTCCAAAATAATTTGGGAGTTGATGCTCCCTCCTCTTGAATCAAGAGGAAGTATAGATTGAGGTGGAGCTTCATCTCCTTACTGCAAGAAGTCTTGGTGGTCTTGTATAATGTTTTTAGAAGCAATGTAATATGGATTCAAGGGGAGCCTATCCATGAAACAAGTTTTTGGATTGTGTAGAGTGTCAAAAATGCAAAGGGGGAGTGTTGACCTTTGTCATTTATGTCAAAGGGGGAGAAGTGGAACTCAAAATGATATTTCTAAGGGGGGAAATGGAACTCAATATCAGACCTGTCTATTTGTGTGGCTAACATTTTTTTGTTTTCCATCAATGACAAAGGTGAAGATTGTTGAAAAAAGGTTGTGATTGATGTCAAAGGAGTTCACTATCTTTTGAGGAGATGTGTGAATTAAATATAACTATTTTTCCATATCATTTTGAGTTGATGTGGAAGTATATATTTCTATCTATATTGATAAATTAAGTTAAGGATTATTTGTAGTAGCATCCCACATCTATTCATAGGGATATAAGTGATCTGAAAGGTTGTACCAAAATGTTTCAGTTTAGATTCTTAGGGTAGAGAGATTTCTTTGGCAATACAATTATGTTTAGTATTTATTTCAGGAGGTGATTTTGGCTCTACAATTTGAATGGAGAGTATTCCTACACATGGTCTATCATATTCCAAAGTTTTTGAAATATATACTTAGAATGCAAGAAGGCTCTCTATACTTGTTTGTTAACCAGTTGGTGTTTGAGAATTGTGTGATAATGACTAGTAGCATGTGGCATTCAAATTTAGCGTGTGGTTTTAAGATAGGATATGTTTAAGGTTCATATGGATTCACACAACACCATGTTCTTTTGGCAGAAAGAAATTTGATTTAGTTCACTGTAACTCATATAGACTTGATATTAGTGAATGCGATGCAATCTATATGAATACATATTTGAACTAATACATAGACTTGAAATGTAACTTTTAAATATCAACTAATAGAATGTGAGGTATATAATTCACTTACATTGGTATTCTAATATTTTAATTTGTGTAAAGATCGGTCACACTTAGGAATACCTTTGAGAATCTATTGAATTGTGAGGGTTGCATTCTCCTTAGTCAAAACCATAGTTGGAACATTGTATCTCTGATTTTTTTTTCTCAAAGATATAAAACAAGCACTCAATGGACCTAGGATAGATGTATTGATGTAGTAATCTCATAATATACTATGGTTCTCTCATAAATTCTCAATGATAAGTCCTTGCATAATTCTTAGATGAACTCTCCATGTGATTTCAAATAAATAATAATTTGTTTAAATACAACATAATAACACTAAAACTACCTCAAACATTTGTTAGGTTAGCTCACAATAGCTAATAAAATATTTGATGATGTATAAATTTGAATTTTGAATTTTAAAACTTCAAGGTACAAATCTATGAGTGTGGAAGTGAGTTGAATCATGTTTGTACATACAATTCCAATCCAAAGAGATGAAAAATGGATCTAAAGATTATGCTCAATCTCCAAAGATGGGTTATAAAGGAAATGATGTCATTAATTGAATTTAGACAAGAATATGCCACTTGTTGACTAGTTGTATTTAGAATACTCTAATCAAAGTAAGAACAAAACAAAGGGAAAAGATAATGGTATGTGATTTTTACCATTATACTTAGTAAAATAGATCAATATAAAATTAAAATATAAGTTGAACTAAAAAATTATGAATAATTATTTTAATGAACTCTTTATGAATCCTTCGATTTTATAATAAACTAAAGACCACTTAATCATAATCCAAATTTTAAATTACTAAAATCATATAACAAAGATAATAGAAAAAGATTCAACTTGATTAATAAATTAAGATCTACTTAATATAACCCAATTTTTTAAATTACTAAATCTCACATCTTATACAATTCAAATCTTATACAATTCAAGAGGAATTTAAATTTATAACACTTGCATTCTAATCACTAAATCTCACAACCATAGAATTCAAGTTGGATGTAATTTTATTAACACTTGTTTTAGGAGCACTTGTTGAAAGGGATAACGAATAGCCCCATATATATATTAGGAGATAATCTATTATGTTATGTGAATTATCTTAGCAAATATTTATTTTCTCCATTTAAGTAAAACAATGTAAGTAAAGAATTGTAATGATAAAGAAGTGACTACCATCATTTTTCCGTATTTTTAATGGGTGGTGTATGTGCAACTAAACTATAAACATTTTATATTCTTTTGGAAACAATTCAAGATATAATGATGTGTGAATAGATTGATGATATTTTTAAAAATATTTTCCATATGTTGGATTGGGATGTGGACATCATTTTTCATATAAATATTACTTAAAAATAAAGTTTTTATGGGTGGCATGGAATTTATGTTTGAAAATATAAAGTAGATTTGTAAGGTTATTTTTTTTTATATTAAAATTGAATTAAAGGATTGTGTAAGTGTAAATAATTAGTAAAAATGGAGGTATATTTTTAATTATATTATTTATTAAGGCGAAATATGATTGAGTCAAAGTTTTTTTGTAGAGATTATTTTTTGTTTATCATAATTTAACAATAAAAAAAAATATAAGTTAGATTTATATTTATTATATATAAACTATTTAATATAATAACAAAAATATTAATATTTCTACGCATTATATTATTTTTATATAAAATAATATAATCTATAATTTCAAATAATTAATAAAACATATTTTTATTTCCTAAATAATATTTTTAGTGTAATTTTATCAATCTTGATAGGTTAGAGAAAGAAAACTCGACATTTATTTAATTTGGATTAAAATTTGAAAATTGGAGCTTCTCAATATATCATCTTCGTCACTAATATTTTGGATCAATTTTTTATTCTATTATTATACAAATGAAGATATAGGTTCTATAAAAAGAACCTTCAATATTTGTTTTAGATGATTTTTTTTAATAAAAAGAGGGTGAAAACTTTATTGGATCATAAAAGCATTACAAAGCCAAGAAAAACAAACCCACCAAGGGGACACATAGAGCAAAGAATTAATTCACACCCAAGAAGCACCTCATATCCTCCATAACCCATTCCTTAAGAATAGGGACCATATCCCCAGGAAGGTTGCCCCAATCATCCACAAAGCAAGAATCCATCCTCTCAGTAGTCCATCTAGCCAAATCATCAACCAACTTATTCCACTCCCAAGGAACATGATGAAAAATAATGGACTCCAAAGTAGAACACAAAGAAACAATCTATTTGATAACAATATCCAATTGTGAATTCACATCCTCCAAATGACACATATGAAGCATATCAATAAAAACTTGAGAATCAAACTCACAAATAATCCTTTACCACCCAAGGCCAACCGCACGCTCAACCACCATAAGAATAGAAAATGCATCCATGAGATTATTAGTATGCAAACCTCTATACATAGAAAAGAAGAAAACCACCACTCCCAAGCTATTTCTACCAATACCACCTACTCCAGCATGCCTAAGATTACCCCTAGAAGACCCATTCATATTAATTTTCAACTCCCCCAAAGCAAGATGGAACCAAAAACCACCTCGAGCAACCCTCTCATGCCCACAACCATGATGCGCACTGCTCAAATTTATCTTGCCCCCTTTAATGAGGCCCGAAGAATTAACTACTCCCAGTTCCCCAGGATCAACCAACACCAAAAAACCACACTTTACAGTCAGAGTCTCTTGAAGAACCCCCATAATTCTCATCCAATACTATCCAATAAGCAACTTATTATCTAAGAAAGTCTACCTATTACGCTCCAACCAAATATGCCAAACAATCAAACTAGGGCCAATGATCCAGGCAATACTAAGAAAAGAGGTCTTAGTAGGAGAGGACCCCTCCCTCCTCCAAAATTCATCCAAAGAAGAGACATGGCTACACGACAGTCTCTAGAGATTCCACTAGAGATTCCAAATATAATTCACATAAGAACACTGAAAGAAAACATGTTGTAAACATTCCTCATGCTTAGCACACATAACACACATGGAGGGGCCCTGAAACCCCCGCTTCCAAAGATTATCCAAGTAAGACACTTGCCTTGAACCACTAACCAAGATAAAAAATACACTTAGGCCAAGCAAACTTATTCCAAACATGCTTCCACCAAGAAACCTCAGAGCTCCCAAATAACTTCTTATCCAAAACCTGATAACCGAAGGCAACCAAAAATTTACCTTTTGGTTCAAGACCCCAAGCCAACACATATTTATGAGGAAGAGAATTGCAAACCCAATCCAATAAAATCTTAGCAAGCTCTTGAGAATCGTCCACCATACCACCAGGAGGCCACTCTAGAGGATCCACCTAGACATAATAATCTAACTCATGGTTTTTTGAGATTTTAAATCTGCCACATACCACCAACCTGCATCCAAAAAATTTGGCACAAATCCTACAAGTGAGGATGCGAAGACAACATGGGAGGATGCCCATCCCAAGAATCATACTAGAAAAGAGCCTCCTGGCCACCATTACAAATCCAAAACAACCCCTGCTTAACAGGCTTTGCACCCCTTTTGAGGGACCCCCAAATCATAGAACCCTTCTTCTCCAGGCTAAATCTAGCAACCTCAGTGCTCTCCACCACACCCAAATATTTGAAGGTGAGAATTTTAGCCCATAATAGATGTTTCTATGAACACCAACGCCAATACAATTTAGCTGCTAAATCCTACCCATTCAAATCAATCTGACGTAGGCCAAGACCACCTTCTTGCTTCGGCCTACAAACAACATCCAACTTAACCAAACTCTACTTTCTATGAAGCAAATTTCCAAATGATAGGAACTGATGAGACAATCTCTCAAATTCCT
The DNA here is from genome assembly GCA_007115665.2 of Sequoiadendron giganteum. Classification (NCBI taxonomy): domain Eukaryota; kingdom Viridiplantae; phylum Streptophyta; class Pinopsida; order Cupressales; family Cupressaceae; genus Sequoiadendron; species Sequoiadendron giganteum. Next base: position 79,502,935 of record CM021105.1, read on the forward strand.
TGATGAAGTTGGAATGAGCAGAGAGAATAAAGCATTTGTAAAGAGGGAGAGCCTGAACCATCAGCTTTAAAAGAGTCACTCTACTCATTGAATAAAGCCACCTTAAAGTCCAATGACTGACCAAACTTCAAAACTTATCAAGAATCTCCTGACAAAACTATTTAGGAAGTGAACAAATAGCAAGAGGGATCCCAAGGTAAACAAAGGGGAGAAAACCAAACTAGAAATGGAGAATGCCAACTATTCTCCTCTAGATAATTTTAGGAGTATGGACATAGATGAAGGACTTCCCCTCATTAATGCACTGCCTAGAGGCAACCAAGTAACTATCCAATACATTGTGCCATCCAATAGCCTTGTCAACCTTCACCTTGCCCATCAAAGTAGTATCATCCACAAACTAAAGATGAGACTAAGGGGGAATATAATTTCCCCAACTCCAACCCTGAATCAAGCCACTCACCACCTGAGTGAATAAATCCCCGAATCCTTTAGCAAGTAGGATAAACAAGTAGGGAGACAAAGGATCCCCTTTTCTGAGTCCTCTGGAAGCACCAAACAATTTCGTGGGAACACCATTAATTAGCACTGAAAAGGAGGAGGAAGTAACACAACTCTTGACCCATTCAATCCACTCACTAGCAAAGCCAAAAGCTCCAAGAATCTTAAATAAAAAGTTTCATTTAACCCGATCATATGTTTTAGCCATGTCCAACTTAATAAAAATAGATTTTTCCTTGGAAGAATCCATAGAATGAATGGTCTCCGCAGCAATAATAACACCATCCATGATCTATCTACCATCAATAAAACCCCCTTGCTCCTCCGAGATTACCTCACTTAGCCAAGGTTTTAGCCTTTCAACAATCAACTTAGTAATAATCTTGTAAACAACATTGTAGAGAGAAATTTGCCCAAAAATATCTAGAGTTAGCCCCTACCTTCTTTGGAATGAGAGATAAAAAATTTGCATTTAGAGACTTCAACAATTATTTATTCATAAGGGATTCCTAAACAACCTCCAAGAGATCCAATTTAACCACTTCCTAAAATTCTTGAGAAAATTCAATTGGGAATCCATTAGGCCCATGAGCTTTACCTTTCTTCATCTCGAACACAACATTCTTGAGCTCCAACAAGATAATATGAGAAATCAAAGATTCATTCATTTCATTAAAGACCAACTACATAATACAATCAAGAATCCTAGCTTCATCCTCCTCCGTAGGAGGTGAATCATCAGTGAATAAAGAAAAGAAAAACCAAACACACTAAAAAAAATAGAAGTAGAGGAGGAAAAACCCTCCCCATCTGACAATAAGAGAGAGGAAATAACAATACCTTGTCTTCGATCCTTAAAAAAATTGTGGAAGAAAGAAGTATTTTGATTGTCAGCCTGAAGCCAATCAATACGAGATTTCTGCTTCCAAAAAAATGTTTTCTCAATTTTTTTTTTCTCTTAACTCCCATTCCTCAACCTCCTTCACAACTCCAACCTCTTATAAACCAAGCTCTTCAGTGAGGCCTTGATCATGAATCTACCTGGTGATCAAGTCCAAGCTATTTCGAGCCTTCTATTTCGCATGAAATAGATTACCAAAGTATTTCCTATTCAAGCATTTCAACCTATATTTAACATACTAGAGCCTATTGGAGAAAGATTACATGGAAATTCCAAAAGCCAGCTTCCCAAAAACCACCAACCAAGAAGAAAATCATGACGAGACTCATCCCTAAGCCACATAAGTTGGAACTTAAAAGACTTCTTAACACCACATAAAGGTAACTCATCCATGATATTAATAGGCCAATGATTAGAACCCCGACCATCCAAAATCTTAGAGCTAATCCTCCCCCTATCCCCCATCCAAAAAATAGACATCAAAAATCTATCCAATCTTTCATAAATAGTCGCATCTCCACTTCTCCTATTACTTCAAGTAAAGAGTCCATTAGTTGGATTATTATTAGCCAACCTCAAAAGATCCATATTATCTTGTAAGATCCCCAAGGAAAGCTCCAGGCGAGCACTATCTCCCCTCTTCTCCTCCAAAGAAATAACATCATTAAAGTCCCCAACCAAGATCCAAGGAAGATACAGATCTAGAGGCCTCACATATCTAACATGATCCCATAATTGATCTTTACCTTGAAAGTCAGTTTGAGCATAAATATTTGAGAAAATAATGCTTTCCCCTGACTCAAGATGGGAAGCAACATAAGAAATTGAGCCCTTTTAGGAGAGCAACCAAATTGGACTAACCTTATGTGGATCCCATAAACATGCCACTCCACCAGAGCTACCAAGTGCTCCCACACATTAACATTGACCATGACCCCAAATATTTGAAACCACACACAACATAGAATAAACTGATAACCAAGATTCCTGAAGGAAAACCACATTAGGAGAATGAAAACGAACCAGATCTTGAATAGCCTTTTGTCAAGGGATGGTATTCATACCCCTCACATTCCAAGAAAGCATAATCATCATTGAGGTTGGGAGAAGTAAGCATCAATAGTCTTCATCAAACTATCCTCAACCAGTGTCTCACTAGCTAGCTTCACCTTTTCTTAGTCCTTCTTTCGACCAACCTTAGAAGGTTTCTCAAGAACCCTCTTCTTGAAAGTTTTTTGTTGCAAACCCAAGGTAGAGGAAGAAGACCTATTTTTTAACTAAATCAAAGCCACCTCGCCCCTTTGAGATAACCCCACCCACACCCCAGGAACCCCAAAAATATATAAACCCCCACCTTCCTCGCCGAAAATTGGAGCTGAAGCGAAAAAAATAGAATCCAACTGAGGACCTTGAACACTAAGCCGATCCATCCTATAAATTTGAGAAGCTTGCACATCAGGAAACTCTTTAGCACAAGAACCAACTTCCAACTACATTTCTGTTGGGAACCCTTCCTCCTAGACTAACTCATCTAAAGTCTCAAATTTATTGAAAGATTCCCCCTCTTGCCTATCCTTGAAGGGTCGCTTCCATGACTATGAGACTTGACCAAAACAAAACCATCTTTATCTATTGCCACCCCCTGCATGGGATATTTACCATTTTCCACCCGTGGATTAGATTGAGCATTCACATTACTTGCACCACCAGCACTAAAAGCACAAGGACACCTCTGCTGAAGATGACCATACTCATGGAAAAAATGACATCGAAAAGGAAGAGTCTCATAATCCAATGGCCAAGTCTAGGAGCTAGACCCAACAGTCAAATCGATAGAATATGGAAAAGACTAACTCGGATCAATCTCATCACATACCTATGCATAAGAGAAAATCCTCATATCAATTTTTTTCTAAGAAGGACCAATAGGTTTTCCCAACAACAAAGCAATCAACTATAGTATATCGCTTCTCCAAAATTCAAGCAGCAACCGAGGAAGGTGAACCCAAACTGGGACCTTGGATGACAACTCTTTTTCCGAATTGAAGACAAGATGCCATGGCTTTATGAAAAGGCCAACGTGGTTATAAAAATAAGGCCTACCCTCAAATGCCATGTTATGGTCTAAAATACATGAGAAATCAACTATAAAGAAGTTGTTTGCAACCAACAAAATATCAAAGTCAGCCTCTGGATCTCATGTCTTATGGATCCAGGTATCAAGGAATGGAAGAGAAACCCTTATCCCCATAAAATTGCATATCATAACATTCTTACCATAATATTCCAAATCATCAACCACCATCTTTGATTGAATCACCAACACTAGTCGAGTTTGAGCCCTCTCCAAGCACCCGTTTATCTTTTGTTGTTTAAAGGCACTAGTTCTAACCAAACCAACACCAGGAGAAGATGAATTAGGAATCCCATCACCAAACTGTGCCATAGATGCATCCCTTGACACCTCAACCAAAGGCACATTCGCTACCATAAAAAACCCCACACAAAGCCCTAGTCAAACCTCACCCCACACCAAACCAACGCTACAAGACCCAAGGCGAGTTTGCAGATGAGAGAAATTGTGAAAGAGAGGGAATAACACCACACATGACACCCAACAAGGTTTTAGAAAGAACCACAAAATTGACAAGGAGACCCCACACACTGCACAAAATGAAGAAAACCCCAAGAGAAATAAACCCCAAAACGTTGCCTCCAAGCTCCCAAACACTGCAACCTTCAAGGCACACACTAAATTCCCACACACAACACACCCAAGATAGTAGAAAGAAACACAACCACCAACAAAATGAGAGAGAACACCCAACACCAATAACCACCCTAGAAGCACAAAAAACCCACCCTACCACACACACATGCCTCCAAACACTTGATCCATAAATAATATATCGCATGCAAAAGAGAATACGACCATGCAAGCTCGGCCTCAATGGCCTCGCTCAGGCAAGCCCACACAACAACAAACGATCACCATATTTTAAAATGATTTTTTTTAAGATAAAATTATAAAATTAATTATAGATGAATTTCATATCACAGGGTTTGAGAAGTGGTAGTTCCAAATAGAGTGCATTAATAATTAGATGACTGAAAAAATACATTAAAATTATCTAATATGGTGTGAAACTTATTTTATTTGTTAAAAAAAAAAAATTATATTAGTGTAAGAACAGGTAATTTTAAATTTATTTAGTTTAATTAAAATTAATATAATTAATTGGGTATAATTGATTTATTAATTAAAGATAAGTTAGAATTAATAAATCATATTATTTAAATACTTATTTAGGAAAATAAATATAATAGATAGAGGTAGTTAATTTTATGATTATATAATGTAAATATTTGATTAAAATTTTATATTCTAGTTATTTATTTAGAAATGTGTTCATTTTGTCAATGAAATATGTTGGAATATAAGTTAGATCTCTAGTCTATCTAGGATCAAGTCCAATAGTCTAGGTTAGGTCTATGCTAATGGATTCTTCGTCTAAATTTAGATCTGATCATTATAGATTTGTATCAATGCTCTTCTATTTTCTTTGTTGGCCTCCATTTTATTAACTCTTCTTTGATATCTAATGCAGGTAATATTTAAAAATAACAACAAAGGATTGTTGTTATGTCACAAAGAGATGTGTTCTCCCAGATGAACCCCAAGAAAGTGTAAAATTTAAGGACAATAAGAAAGCCTTAGAATGATTTATGTAGACTTGTTAATCTTATTAGTGGGCCAAATTTAAATATGTTTCTATTTATTACTTCTCTAATGATCGAGAATGAGAGAAAGTATGGGTTCTAAATTCCATTTTAGGATGCTAATGAATGAATGTCTTTAAATACTAGCACACAACATCAAATTTCATAAAACAAGTGCTTAGTTAGCCATGTGAAAAAATAAAGAATCAATAAATCAGATTTGAATTTTAAATTTATGAAAGGAAAGGGTCATGTCTACAACCGTAAGCTTGACCTAGTGGCCATGAAAATGACCATAGGTGGGAAAATAGTTAAATTTAGATGGACAATGAATATACCTTAATAGGTGTTGGAAGTTGGAAGTCTATCATTGACGATGCAGTTTGGAAACATGAGCATGAGGTGCATATATTGCTTGATCCAATGTTGTCATTGATGTCAACATTGTTGTGATCATTCTAGCATAGTTTGAAAGTATTTTTGGTGACATATGTACAAATCAAGTTGTTCTAAAAGATATGGTTATACTAGAAATTGCCTAAGTATTTTCCCTGGAAATTTTATGGTTCAATGCATGAGTCTTTGGTTACACACTCCACCGCAAGTTGGTTTGACCCTCTATGATTCTAATTACAGTTTTGAGATCATCGAGTAAATCTATATTCAATAATTTGTGACATTCTATGAAGTTTCCTAAAAGATATGGATAACAGATTTCAACCCTATATGCCACAATCATTCCTTGTACAATGTATCAGTGTGCAAGATTCCACATTTCTTCGTAGATAATTATTTTATTCTCCAATGTTGAAGATAATCTAATAGATGTCGGCTGAATAGGAAGATCAAGCTTTGAGGTCACATGTTTGGTGAATTGTATGTACACATGAAGGTTTTATGTTTAGGTCTATTTTTGGGCCGACGTAACATGTTTGATGTTTTGGAAAGTATAAGCAAGTAACTTTATCTTATGTGGGATTTATATTAGGTCCATGCCAACCTATTTGGATGTAAATTAAATTTTAAATTATGGCACGAGATATGGACATAATTTTTTAAGGACAACATGCTTAATTTTGTGTGTTACTTCTAATTAGGATGACCTAATTGAAGTTACACTTGATATGGATATATAGGAGATTAACTTCAAAGTTTTGAAGAGAGAGAGATGAGAAAAATAGGATGATGTAGAGATATCAGATTTCATGTGAGTATTGAGAGACATGTGACATGTATGGTGCTTCACCTACATGTGTGAGATGCAAAATTGAGCAGATTGTGAATAGAGAAGAGTATTGATTCAAATAAGTGTGAAGATCATTTTGTACTTCATTGGAACTATAATCCAACATATGACATATGATATTATATCAATTCAAATAGGTTGTATATCCACCCCTTCTTTTCTCCTTCTCTTTCTCTATGAGCAGTGAGTTCTCTTGAACAGTGAGTCCACCTGGTAGTGAGCCTTTCTATAATACACTATATCTAGATATAATATATTATGAGCTAACCCTCACTGTGGTTTTTCCCATTTTGGGTTTTTCATGTAAAAATACTGGTCTTCATGTGTCATATGATTTTATGGTTGTCTTCATGCTTTGATACATCTAAATTGTAGACATATTTATTCTGATAATTGGATGGTTTATGTTTAATTGGTTTAAGGGAATATTGATTCACCCCCCCCCCCTCTCAGTATACTGGGTGTTCAAAAATAGGTGTATGGGTAGGTCTAATAAATGTTAGAATAATATCAATGTAGTGGATCATATACATATAAGGATAAGGTGGTAGATAAATATGTGGGGTGAATGTATAAATATGACTGGTTAAAGGCTAGGGGAATGAGTTTAACTTTGCATAGTATTATGCTATTTATCGATATATATATATATGTATGTATCAATATATTTCCTCAAAATGCCACAAAACTAAATGGAAAATGGAATGGGTGTGAAAATTTCACCATATTTTTTCCCCAATATAAGGTAAATGTGAATTCTAAAATTCTCATGCACCTCATAGTATGTAAAACACATAAAGATGCATGCAAAGTAACTATTTAGACATAAAAGGATATTAATGGGGTTCAATATAAAGTCTCATCATGTTGTTATCTCCTTTGGTATGTGGTCTCCTTGGAACCTACAAAATAGGGGAAATATGCAATGATTTGGTTCTATCCCAAATAAAATTAGGTATAAAAGTGGAGCTTGATTAATTAGAAGAAAATGAAATAATTATACTTGAGAAATCTCTCTTATTTAAAAAATTATTATATATACTTGGCTCAATAGCCATGGGCTGACAAGATGAATGAAGTGCATGACATGTTATATGGTATCGATCATATAATTATGGTGATTTTTGGTAGGTTAGGAACCACAAATAGGATTAACCAATAATCACTAGAAGTGTGGTAGAAAATAGAATCATGTGTTATATTCTAAAACACATCTAAGAGATATATTAAGGAAAAGGGGCACATTTTTCTATGTATTCAAATAAATATATGAGTCATACATTAGTAGTAAAAAAGAGGCAAATAAGAAGAATAAATAGGAAATTTATCCAAACATATGTGATGTTTATATCTATGATTACAGTAAAGATTGTATAATGTACAAAGAATATATGAGATAAATATATAAGTAAACATATTGTGTGGTGTTTGTGAATGTTTAAAATTATTTGAATCCTCATATTATTTATATATTATCTCACTATTTAGGATTTATTCCTATTATGTACGCCACCTTAGGGATCCCCTCTCCCGCTCCTTTGGTTTTGAATTGTTTGCACGCATGGTAGACTCTACTTTTGGGGTAACCTATGGCCTCCCCTGTCCTCTTCTGAATAGATGTCACATGTTGTTTCAACATCCTTGGGGGCTCTCATGTGTTGTTTGTTGTTGGGGAGCCCATGGTTTCTGGTAAGCCTATTGATGGTATGCCAATGATCCCTATCACTCTAGTTTGAAGGGATGGAAGAATGTGTTGACTAACTTGAGTCCAACTAAGCCTTCCATTATTTGTCTCGAGGTTGAGATCTCTATGTCAAGGATTGAATTCTCTATCCCTGAAGCTATTAGTGATACAATTGTTTCATCCATGGAGAATTAAGTGGTAGGAAAATTATTCTACTTTCACCCCACTATTGATATGGTGAGAAGATGGGTAGCTACAAAATGGCACCTTAAGGGAAGTGTGACTGTCCGTGCCATGGCTGGTGAACTATTTATTTTCAAGTTCATGATTGAGTATAATATAATTTTAGTGCTCTCTTTGGGTCCCTAGGTTTATGGGAAACATGGTATGTCTCTGTACCATTGAAAACTAAGTTTTGAACATGCTATGGATCTCAACAAGTCGGATCTGGTGTGGGTGCGTCTACCAGGACTACCCCTAGAGTACTGAGATGATGTTGTTTATCAAAGTATTGGTGATTCCTTGGGTCATTTCATCACCCCAGACTCCATTACCAAATCAAAATCTAGGTTAGTTTTTGCATTTTTTTGTGTCAACATTGATATTAATAAGACTTTACCCAATACTACAAGGCTTTGTTCCAAATTTGGGTCCTTGACTCAACAGATTTTCTATGAGAATGTTGTTATTTATTTCCCAAGATGCACTAAACCTAGCCGCCTTATTTCAGATTGTAAGTCCACAATAAATCATAACCCCATCCCTAGTGATCCATTTGAGGATGTCCTCACTAATAGCTACCCTTTTGAGTATGATATCCTTAAGATCATTGATTCCCCAGCTTAGATTGAGCTTACTGACCTAGTAATATTGGAGCCTCAATTTGTGGATTTGGTTTTTGTTGGTTTGGATTTGATGCTAAGTGGGTTCTCTCCCAATAGTGTGTTGGATAGTAAGCCCCCTATTACCTATTTTTGAGGTGCTTGCAGTGCCTTTGGTTGAAATAGAGAAGTCCCCTTCCCCTAAGCTTAAGGATATTGAGGAAGGTGAGTTATGGGATGAGGGTGTGACTAAGGTGTCCCCTAGTCTTGGATAGACTATGTTGGATACCTTTCCCTTGGTCCAAACCACAAAAGAAGAGTTTTGGTCAACTCCTAAGATGAAGGGTAAAAAAAGAAAGAAGATGTGGGAGGAGACTCCAAACCTGATAGACCCAACCAGCTACAAACAAGGAATAGAGAGACATCAAAAGAGATTGTTATTGGTAAACAAAGGACATTGGAAGTGTCCTCAAAGAAATTTTTGAAATGAAAGTCCTATAATTAAATGTGAGAGGGTTAAATATCCCCCGCAAGAAGCTGGACTTGAAGAATTATGTGTTGGAGCACAAGGTTGACATTTTGATGTTACAAGAAACCAAGATGAAAAAGACTAACTTTGAACCCATAGCTAGGTATATCTGGTTGAATGCCCTTTTCTCCTATAGTAATGCAGATGGGGCTTCAGGTGGGATGTCTATGATGTGGAATATTAATAGGATAAATGGGACATATTTATACCAGTGTAGGAAGAGTGTGGGTGTCCAATTCTCTCATGAAGGGGGTTCTTGGTTTATGATTAACATTTATGCCCCCAATTTAAGGAATGTGGGGAAATCCCTTTGGCAATAAATTACTGATTGGATCCAAAGAAATAGGGGGCCCTATGGTTGGTGGTTGGAGACTTCAACTCTCCCTTATACCCCTTGGAGAAGTGCAGGGGTTTGATTGATTAATCTGATAGCATGCCTAATATGGTTGATTTCTTAAATAATATTGGGCTAGTGGACATTAATTTGCAAGGTCAGGCTTACACTTGGACTAATTGGATTTGGGGGATGGTTTGATCTAGGTTCAGCTTTATCATTTCCTCTTCTCTCTTAATTGGATGACCTTACTTGGCTCCAATCTGATGGCATTGCCTTGGACTGTTTCAGGCCATAATCCTCTATTGTTGGTCTTGAATGAACACTTTGTTGTGGGTATGTTTCCTTTTTGTTTTGAGATCATGTGGAATTCTCATCTAGATTTCAAAAATAATATTTCTACTTGGTGGAATTTCCCTATACATGGCTCCCCCATGTTTCGGATTTTCCACGGGCTCAAGTATATCAAATATATGGTTAAGGGGTGGAACAAGCCAATGTTTGGGGATGTTTTCATCAAAAAAAAAATCTTGTTGATAATCTTAGGGTGTCTCAAGAGAGGATGGAGGATGGGGTTACCAGTGTTCAGACATGGCAACAAGAAAATGTTGAATGCATGGAACGGGAGAAAATTTTGGAAAAAGAAGAGATCGTCTAGAAGCAAAAGTCTAAAATTTAATGGTTGACTAACGGTCACTAGAACACTTCTTTCTTCCATGTTTCATCCATTAAACATAGGAAAATGAATTAGATTTAAAATTTGAAAATGAGGTAGGGGATGTTATAACAACTCCCACCCAGATTGGTCTTTTGGCTTTGGGTCACTTCCAACATGCTCTGTCAGTTCCTATTGAGGTGCCTAATCTAGATTTGGATGATCTCCTACTAGAACCCCTTCCTATTTCTATATATCAAGAGGATAATGAGAATATGCTGGGTGTTGTTACTCCTAAGGAAGTATAGGTTGTTGTGTTCAATATGGAGGCATACAAGGCCCTGGGACTTGACAGTTTCCCCCGACATTCTTCCAGATCTTTTGGGATATTGTGGGGGAAGACCTAACAATGGAGGTTAGGGATTTTTTCACTTCTAGAAAACTACTCAATTAGATGGACCACACCTTCCTTTCTATTATTCACAAAATTGAGGAGCTGCAGACCATGGCTGACTTTCATCTTATCAACCTATGTAATATTGTTTATAAGATTTTCTCCAAAATCATGGTGAGCTGCTTGGAACCCCTTATAGAAAAAATGATTAGAACAAGCCAAAAAGGATTTGTTTTGGGTCATCATATCTTGGATGTTATTGGAACACATGAAATTTTAAATTTTATGGATCGGTGTAGTAGTGCTAGTATAGCATTTAAGCTTGACATTTCTAAAGATTACGACAAAGTCCTATGGTACTTTCTTCCCAAATTCCTAGCTAAGTTTGGTTTCAATCAGAGGGTGATTAACATTATTACAGAATTTATTACTATTGTGAAGTACTCTATTCTATTCAATGGGGTCCCCCATGGTTTCTTTTCAGCTAGGAAAGGTATAAGGAACGGTGACCCCATATCTCCTTATTTGTTCATAATGGTTGCTAATGTGTTGAGCAAGAATGTTGCTAGAATGCTATCAGAGGGCTCTATTAAAGGTGTTAAACCAACCACCACCTTGGATCCAATTGTCATTCAACAGTTTGTGGATGGCACCATTCTATTTGGGAAAGCTTCGGTGCTGGAAGCAAGGAAATGGAAAATTTGTCTCAACAGTTATGTAACTTGTTCAAGTCAGTGTATAAATTACAATAAAATTATGATCTACTTCTTTAACTATACTCTTGGCCTGCAAGATCATGTTACCGATGTTTTGGGCTATGTGAGTGCATCCCTTCATTGAGTGTATTTGGGTCTCTGTCTCACTATTAAGGAAGTCACCCCCATGTTTTGGAATACTGTCCTTGAGGGAGTTCAGAGGAAGCTGGCAAGGTGGAAAGGTTCAATCCTTAGTCATGTTGGTAAGATGCAACTCCTAACTATTGCACTTCAAGGGATTATTGTGTACTTCCTTTCCATGTTCAAAATGCCTAGTTATATTACTCAAAATTTTGAAAAAAATAAAAGGAAATTCCTTTGGTCTGGGACAAAGAAAAAAAAGATGTCTCTGGTTTGTTTGGATAAGGTTTTCCTTCCTAAGGGTAGTGAAGGGCTTGGTATAAGGAAATTCCAATCGAAAAAAAAGGCCTTGCTTGCCAAGCTGGGGTGGGACTAGTTAAGAAATACAAAATAATGGTGTAGGATTATGAATGTAAAGTACCTAAGCAACTATCTCCGAATCAGATGCATCTTAAATGAACACCTCCATGGGTCTTTGGCTTGGAATAATATATGCAATATGAAGATGCTACTAAACTAAGGGCTAAGATGAAAACTAGAGAATGGTAGCAACATTCATTTCTAGGAAGACCCTTGGCTATTAGATTCCCCCTATCCTTATATGATTTCAAAAATATGATGGAACTTGCACATATTTTCTTTGGCAGGAATGTTAGTGATTACTTTCATGGTCTGTAGGGTTGCAGGAAATGGACGGATTTAGGATTATGCTACCCACTTTCCCTGGATTTGAAAATGTTGGCTAAATTCTTACAGTATCTTCTCTCCCTAACTAGAATTCCCATATCCAACATTGAAGATGAGTTTTTTCTAGACTAAGGAACACAAGGGTGACCTTTCTGTCAAGTTGGATTATGGTTTGTTGTCAGACAAGGGTACTTAGAGAAAACTTTAGAAATAGGTCTAAAATAGATACTTGACACCAAAAATAAATTTCTTCTAGTGGACAACATGTCACAATAGTATTATAATCCAAGATAATTGAAGGAAAATGGGATTCTAGATCTCGAATAGATGCATGTTATGCAAAAGCAATGAAGAGTCGGTTGACCACCTATTACTACACTATTCATTTGTTGTTGGAGTTTGGAGTTTGAGCTTTGGAAAATTTGAGACACATTAGACATTGAATGGGGATTTAAAATCCTTTATTGAAGGATGGTCGATCCCCTTCCAACACCCTCTCCCCATGGAGATCTGGAATCAAATCCCCCCATAATTTGTTGGTGCTTATGGAAATAGAGGAACAACTAGATAATCAGAGATACTGAGAAAAGCCCCAAGGATTTTTTTGGAATTAGGTTCAGAATTATTGTTGAGAATGTCTCTTTATACACTTGGAAACCCCTAGAAAAGCCCCCTATTGAATGGGATATCAAGATGGAAAAATATTGGAATAAAAACTTGGAGATCAAATCCTTTGATAACTCTAAGTATCTAGCTAGAAGGAACATGATATGGAACCCCCAGGCATTGGTTGATTTAAAATGAATTTTGAAAGAGCTGCTAAGGACAACCTAGGAATGACTAGTATTGATGACACAATCAGTGATTGGAAGGGAAACTTTATTGTTGGGTTTTCTGGAGGTATAGGAATACAGTCTTCTATGACAATTGAGGCATAGGAATTTCTCAAGGGCGTTGAGTTGGTTGTCACTCTGACAATAAAAAAATACACATAGAAGGGGAATCTATGATAGTGATTGAATTTGTTAAGTATTGTCATTTTCAAGGATGGAGCACCAAGGATATCATGTTAGACTTCAACTTTTTAACTTCAAAACTAGAAAGGAATCTAATGAATCACACCTATCATGAGGGAAATTAGGTGGTGAATGCCTTGGAAAACTTGAGTACCTCATGGATTCTTTACAAATGTTGGCAAAGACTTGGGTCTCTACCAAAAAAAATACAAGGATTAATCCTTGATGAGTATCAAAATTTAACCATTTAAATGGTGTCCTACTATACAATTCAATGTGGGTATAGGAGGCTCTACGTGTGAGGGCCTTTGATGATGTGGTAAAGATAATGTGGGGTTTCATGGGGTCCTTATAATTTATGGCCATGTATGGTTGGGCTCTCATTTGTGTTTATGGATTGTCTTATCATAAGTACCGCATATCACATCAAATCTATAGGAACATGTTGTGCCTATAGCACACATGCCTCGTTATGGAAGGGGACCCTCTCTTTTCGCTTGTTTTGAGTCGCTTTTTCTTTGCCTCATTTTGCATCCTCCTATTTTTGAGTCCTAAGTGGTCGAGGAACCCTAGAAGAACCATCTTGAATTGATCATATTTTTCTACCCTCAAAATTCCTAAGTCTTGAGTCCCTGTGACATTTCCTTGGTTGTTTTCCATCAAGTTTTTAAACTAGCGTCCTCCAGCCAGTGCGGGTCCACCCCTGTGGGCTGCCCTATACGGTTTTTCTTAATGCATTTTTCATTCCAAATGGCGATATCACATCATCTTCCCACCTCATAGGAAACACACTCAGTTTCTCTTTTTCACCGATGGTCATTTCAACAGCCAACGCCTAACCGTCGTCCGCTCCGTGGACCCCACCAACCCGAGTGCCAATTTCTAAATGAATGGCCACCAAATATCTACATTATCATACCTCCATTTAATGAGGGCATTAAATACCATATTTTCTATAAATACTCCTACTTGACCTATCATTTTCAAAATATTCTTGCACAAAGATAAGTGTTAGAGCTCTAGCCATTTCCTTCATTGTGCCCATAGGCTCCATTCACTGATTCAAGCTACAATCACAAGATAATTCATCATTATCCTTGTGGGATCTCAAGGTAATTCCATCGTTGCCTTTGTCGTATGTCTCTTTTCCCTAAAATAAAAAAGGGTTTAGTATTTGTTCGACAAAGTAATGAAACTAGGTAAAGAAATGACCTCCCTGCAAAAACCCACATCTGAGAAACTTGAAAAAACCTTTGAAACAATGATTCGGTCACATTCAATATCTTATTCCCCCACCGTTATTCTTGGGCATGGTGATCGTGCCCTTTAGGCCTGCATCCCTCGTGTCGTCATTCCTTTCCCGCACAAACCATTAAATTTCAAAAATAGTTGCCACCCTTACCAGGATTGCATTCATGGGATGCTCCCCCTCTTGGCTATTGTTGAACCTTAGAAATTTCACAAGTTTAAAATCACACCCTTCAACCCACGTGGATCCGATAGCATGGACTTTCGCATAAGAAGTGCTTAGGGGATTTGTTGTTTCAAAACGGCCTATGTGATCCATCATTCCGCCTACTGGGCCATGCCCTTACAATCACCACTCAAGATAAACAAGAGAAGTTCATGATTCCAAACTGACCCACCGACCCTCTTAGACCTGCGATTGTGGACCTCCGTTTATGGATGAACATTGCTTCCCCACTATTCCAAACAACCATTTCATGTCATCCCCCCACCGGGCAAGTCCCGCCCTCCTCATCGCCGATCAAAATCTCCTAAGTGCTAAACAATACAGACTGAGCCATGTGGCCCTCCACCTGTGAGACTCTATCCAAGTTTTTCCATTCCAAACAGCCACCGAAACACATCTCTATGATCATTAGGTCTTGTAGTTACTAGTGTCGTCTGCGCTCAAAATTAATGAAAAGACTAAGCCCTGGCATGGTATGGGTCGGGTCTTGCGTACTTTCATTCACAAACTTCTGCTCAGGTTTCACCATCCCATATGACCTTCACGTTACATCTTTCCACATGTCGGAACCCACACCCCTGTTTGTCGTCTACCTCCCACAAATAGAAAAATCAATATGCATCTCCCTCTTGCGAACCCAGCCGTGCGAGCCTCCCTTGCTGGACCTCCGTCCCTCCAATGTTGTTCCGAACGATCAACATCTTGCATCCTTCCACACCTCTTGGCCCACACCTCTAAGGATCAAACATATGATGACCACCATCCTCCGACCACACGGTTCCTACATTGCGGGACTCTGTCTATGGGATGCCACACTACCAATGCCATTTCAATGACAGAGCCTCCAAAACGACTGCCAGACCGAGGAAGTCTACACCCTTGGGCCGCATTGCCCAATTCTCTCCAAACAAAAGACACAAGATGATTTTTAGAGGATTTATATGATCTTTAAGTGATGAATTGTCTGATCTAATGTTGTTTTGAAGGATTTTGGCTAAGGTTCCTCGTATTTTAATGCTTGAATCATTTACTGCTCCTTTGATTGCAAGATACATGGAACCAACTATCGGATCCTTGGGGGCATCCATGGAGAAAGACAAAGGGAAAAAGATCACCAAAGAACCTAGAGGCAAGGAGGACAAGGATCAAATGAAGTACAAGTTCCAAGGGGAACCTCTCAATTCAAAAGTCAATACAACATGGAAGGAGATCTCAAACACCAATCTAGGACACATAGACATTGTTGAGTTTAAACAGAGGGTCAAACTCAACCCTATGACCAAAAATGTCAGAAGAATCAGAAGCAGTGGTTTGACCAAGGCTATCGGATTCCCACCTACCCTCACAACCCCTAAACTTGTGATGGCCTGCAGGGAGGCATACCAAGAGGATACCAAAACAATACTGGACAAAGACAGAAATGTGTTGGCTAACTTTTCTGCCAAGTCAATAGGGTGAACCTTTCACATCCCTACCTTCAGTGAGATGGAGTAGACACCTAAAGAGTATGGGAAGAAAATGTGGGGCGTTGATCCCCTCAAGTGCAAGAAGCTCATCAATCAGTATTGGCTAAAGGAGAAGAGGGGCAATGCTAATAAAGTGCCCTAGGAGATAATCTGAAGTGATTTCTATGAGTATTACCATGACTTGGTAACCTTACTAAGTAGAGTTATGGGACCTCCAACCACAGCGTTCTATCAAGAGTGGATGTTTTATTGAAGAATTAATCTAAGGGGATGCCAAATTCTATTGGGCAGGGATGATTAGTGACTGCTTGCATGAGCAATTTGTGGTAGCAAAGAAAACTTCAAAGTTATACATGACATCATACCTGGTCTACTTTCTTGTTGATCGTGCCCAATATAGGGGCTTATTTGTGGTCTGAAAGAGACCTAAAGGTGTATGACAAGTACCCTCAGCTCCAATACATAAATTTCAAGAGGGACTACTGCAGGGTCAACGATGCCTTCATCAGCCACATCATCAGAATGATTGGGGGTGACCTTGAAATGAGGGTTTCACATAGTACCAATGCCTTCATTCACCGGTTCGGTTTTCTTTTTATGTAATTTCCAAATTTTACTTACATCTGAGCTAAGGGTTTTCTAACAAACCATATAAGCTACCTCGGTACCCAAATGATCGATTGATATTGCTTGAACTCTCTCAGCAGCTACAACAGGCACACACCCTCTTGAATAAAAAGCACAGAGCAGGGATTCCCTATCCCCTCTCCTTTGGCCAGGGAAAACTTTAGTGAGGAATCTTCGCCAATTGGTGAATAATAGAAATCAGGAGCTCCAAAAATAGCGAATAGTATAAGCTAAAACAGAGACTGAATCACTAGGCTCTTACCGAAAAAAAATTGTCTCAATTAATTCACCATGTAATCAATGCATTATTGGCACTGATTCGCCAGTATTTTATATAATAAAATTTAAAAATATTAATAATATTTTCCAGTAATATTGTGTAATTCCAAAGAATCAAGAAGGGAATCTACTTTATTCAAGCCAAGCTCCCAGAAAGACGTCTAATCAAATCACTATTTGATCTCCACCATTCACTATTTCCAGTAGTTCATGACATACATCATCATCGTTGTATTGGTGGGACATCCCTAAGTGTCCCACCATTGATGTTCACTCACGCAGATAAGGCTTCCATACTCCACCTAGGGTCCACCAAGGCACGGGTACACTTGTTTAATTCTGAAGAATCATGAAGGGAATCTACAATATTCGCGTGAAGCTCCCGAAAAGACATCTGATCAAAGCTTTGTTTGATCTCCACTATTCACTATTTCCAATAGTTCATGACATACATCATCATCGTTGTATTGGCAGGAAATCCCTAAGTGTCCCACCGATGATGTTCACTCTCGTCGATATTTGCTCACGGAACGAACTTGCAGCCATCCGATTTAAAAGTTAATCAATCGTAAAAATTTCAAGTTTCATTTTAAACGAGAAATTCGCCATTGTAATTAATATTTTTAGTGATTATTCACTAAGATTTGCCACTATAATTATTATTTTTACCAATTATTCATGAAGATTCACCAAGATTTTACAACATTTTTAATACTATGCATAAGATTCGCGAGTATTTTACACCTTTGCCGAGGGGGGGTTTCTTAAAGTTATCCCTACCTTCGGCCAAGGGATGTACGAGCTCCACACATCCTAGTGTGTGGAGAACTTTGACAAGGAGATGAATGAGTATAACCTAAGGCTCTACAGTGTTTGACCACGAATGGATCCATACGACAAGCTCAAGAAGATGGTCAGATGTGAGTATGCCCACCTACACAATGTTGAAGACTTTTGGGCCAACTGCAAAGATGACAAGGAGGTGCGTATGTGGAAATACATGCACATGATGACCTACTTCATCAAGGTGGTGAAATTTTTCCCTGTGTTGGAGCAAGTGGTTGAAGAAGATAACACGGTGGTGGATCCTCGATATGATGTTGTTACCAACCTGTCGCTGCTATTGATCGACTGAAATGAAGAGGATGTCAATGACCTTGACATTATAATGAATCCTAATGAGGAAAGGACAAGACAATGGATTGATGGGCAGATTGCTCAATTAAAGTTGCAAGGGGTAGCCCTAACATACATGAAATTCAAGGATCCACATGAAGGTGAAACTAATAGTCCTTCTGTCGATGCTGCCCCAGAGGGAGAGACTTTGGTATCTTCCCCAAATACATGATCTAAGAAGAGAAAGGAAGTGGTTGAACAACAACCAAAATCGAAGGAGTCTTTGGGGAAGACTTTGGAAGTTGAAACTTCTAAGAAGTCAAGGAGATTGGTCAATTTCATAGGGATGCCCACCATTTAGGAGGACTCACTCCATGAAGGAGAGGAACAACCAAGGTCTCCACCATCAATGCTTGTTGCCCTAGCTATAGTTGTTGATACCACTATTACTCTGCCTGCTTTGCAAGTAATGGTCACCACCTCTCTGCCCACAATGGACATTTCGGTCCACCTTGCCTCTACTTCTCTTGTGGCTCAGGTTATAACCATAGATTCCTCATCTACCACCATCTCCTCACTCTCTTCCCTGTCCATGTCTCCCTCTCTGTCTCTTTTGTCTGCCACTATAGCAACAATGATTCCCACTCTCATCCTCCTAGAAGCTTTCGCCAAGTACATGCAAAATATTCCCTTCGAGCTTTTTGGACTGTTTGCAAATCCTGCAATGTAGGCCGCTTTGGCTCATGCTATAACTGCTCTCCTTGTCCCTACACCTCCTACTGATCCTCCTACGATGGAGGCAATGATGCAAATTTCTGAGGAATTAGACCAATGACAAAATGAAGCAACCAAAATAATGGAAGAGGAAGTGGATGAATACCATGAGCATCCCATATATCTGCATCTAGTAATTGATGAGGTTGTCCACAAAGAGGAGGAAGTAGAATCCTTTGAAGAAGATAATGAATAACCAAAATATATTGTGGAGACCTTTGATCCATACCTCGAGGATGTTGGAGAAGATACTGAAAGATGAAAAGAATACTGATGAAAAAATGGAGGACACTAAGCCTCCAACAGGGGAGCAAGATCAAGTCCCCAGACATGAGAAAAGAGATACCTCCTTCAAAAGAAGGAGAGAAAGAGAGAAAGAAAAGAAAAAATATGACAAACCTCAAGAAGAAGCTGAGATGAGAAGAAGCCTAGAAATAGAACACCATGAAGAATGTGGGCATGAAGAAGAAGAAAGAAGCCCTAAAGGGAAGAATAGCTCTAAGGAGCATATAGCTACTAAATCCCTAAAGAAAGTAATGTTATTTGTTCAAGATTTAGATGAAGAAGAAGGGGATAGGATAGAGCAAGAAACTTCGGGTGACAAAGTCTTCCAAATCCAACACACCCATGAAGGAGAAGGTGGTCATGAATCACCAAAAAGGGATACTTAAATTCCCCATTGGCTTGAAAAGTAGTTGGAAAAGAAGACCCCGACCTCGATAGATCCAAAGGCAAGGTTGGAGGCCATCTTGGCTCAAGCCCAAATCAATACGAAGAAGAAAAACAAACCAAAGGTCAGATCTCATTTGACAATGGATGCATCTAGATCTAGAACAATACAAATTTTCACCTAGTGATGGGTGAGGGAGGGGTCAGCTACAACATTTCTACCATTGATCTGGGGATAGCAACAAGAGAGCAAAAAATTGACCATCTTCAGGGATCCATCACCACCATTGTGTATCAAATGAACAAGGACAAGACCTCTAAAGAGGAGTTAAAAGAACAGGTGGTGGATCTGATGGCCTACATTCAATAATGGTCTTAAACCAAGGAGCTCCCCACCACATCATCGGCTACCCCACGTTGCTATCAAAAGAGAACATCAACATGCTGGAAAAGAGATAGAGTTGGACCAAGGCTACTCAATATTGGTTCTAGCATGTAGTCTACAATTATGATATGGGAATCGATCACGTTGTCAAGACAATAAATAAGTTCCGGGAATTGAAAAAACAATTGGAGGGCATTGAGAAGATTTTCCTAGACTTCGTGGAGATGTACAAGATCACATATCCAAAGATTGAAGCCATCCTTAAGATTCTTGACAAATTATGGGAAAAGGAGTTGGGTCTGGTGAAGGCTAATAACTGGCTCATGGAGACTTGGAAAATGAGCCTAAGGAGGTCTTGGAGCAAGTGTTCCATGAGGTAGCGCTTGATTTGGCATGGGCTAAGGAACACATGGCAGATGTCGAGGACTACCTCAAGCTAATGATAGACTATGAGATGTCATCCCTCGAGCTCGATATGAGAAATATTAGGCCATATTTCCATAAGAAGATGGAAACAAGATTGGCGGGTGTACTTACAACAAATTTTATGGAATTTGCAGCCAATGCCTCTATTCATTCTGAGCAAGTGATCAAGGCTACACCCAAGTGCATGGAAAATTGGGAATAAATCATAGACCGATCAAAGAAGTTAACATTTCAAGTGATCCAATCTGACATAATGGAGTGGGATAAGCTCAAGGTATTGATTTTCAAATTTGTGGAGTATGCCACATTCCAAAAGGAGGCTAGGAAACCTGTTATAGATGATGAATTCCTCGTAGTGTAGCTGCAACAAAAGGAAATCAGCTAGAGGACAAAATGCTACAATGTTGCTCACTAGAGGATAAAATAGGAATGAGACAAATTGAAATTTTAATTTGCTATATATTTGGGGGTAGGTGAAACCCTAATGTAAAGTGAATCTTGGCCACACAATGAGATTGAATCTTGGCCACTCATTTTTCTTTTTGAAAACTATAAATAGGGGGTTTCCTCTCATTTTCAAGGGAGAGTTGAGTTGTTGTAAGGACATGTTGTTGGAATGTTAACAAAAATTCATTGATTTGTTGGATTTTTGAGTTCCAACTTCATGTTGCATGATTCTTCTCCTCATTTGTGCTGAATTAGAGTAGATTTACTTTGCTATTCTATGTGTTTCAGTTTTCTTTGATAGATTAGTTAGATGTTTTCCATTGATGCTAGAGATTGCTAGAGTGTTGACCTCTTCTTAGTTCATACTTTTTGCTGCATATTAATGATATACAGTTGTGCAAATTTAGTCTGAAATTTATATTATTTTTGCACTCAAATCTCATCTCTTTATTCATGTTCATGGTGAATGAAAAGCTGAAATTTACAGTCCTTAGAAGATTGCACTAGTTTCATGATACTGTAGAATTTCTTGGTTAAGTGGATCTAAGTCTTGGGAAGGTTGGCCCGTTGTAGCAACCTCCATTGCCACTGTTCATTGCTAGTCTCAGATCCTGTAACCTCTTCTCTTCCCTGCCCTTTTTCTTTTTTTTTAGTGACTTTGAACAAGGTTCATTACTCATTGTAAAGCCAAATCTAAAGCTGAAATAGGAGTTTTAGACTATTGTTTGAACCCAAAAAAATTGTGCAGTAAACTTCCCATCTCAAGAACTCCATTAAATGATCCAATTCCTCCCAACTTAAATTTTTTAAGTCTTCCCTGTCATTACCAGCATAATCACATCAACCAACTGAGATATTCCATGCGATTCATGACCTGACACCCGAGAGACCTTGGGGTGATTTTCAAAAACTTGTTGAAGATTATCTTTCAAGAGAGGTAGCGTACCTATGCATTACCTATATTGAGAAAGTGCTAAAACACCCATCAACAGAACATGTAGTTAGTGATGTTTATCTCCAGCTTGTCCTTTATCTTTATTCTGATTAAGCTTATGATGACCCTAAGATTTATTGTGATATACTTAAGGAATTTAAAATTTGGCCTCATGGATAAAAGGCCTAGGAAAATCTATAAGTTCAAAGTGACTTCTTGTACGTTGTTTATTAATTATTAGATAAGTTTCATCAAGGATTTATATCTAAGCTTTCAGTACTTAAGGAAAAATTATGGCCCTGTGGAGATGATTTCCATGGGAATGACCGCTAGCATGTGTAAGCTTATAGAAACATTAATTACACTTTCTTGTTCATGGTGGTTTCAAAGAGATGTTATAAGGTTGGGTAATTTCACCAATGGCTAGTTCATTTCCTAGTTAACTCTATTTTTTTGGGCTAGTTTATGTGAGTTGTGTATTGAGATGGGTGGTGATAGATTTAGGATCGAGCCCGACAACTACGAAGAATTTCACAAGGACCCAATTGTGTGGCATATCTGCATGGAGGGGGAGCTAGCACCTCTATTAGAAAGTCTAGTTTATCATGATGAAAACATGTCGGTGCATGTTTCTGGCTCCTAGAGGGACATGAGAGTTACTATGGGTGGAATCTCGTTTGAGGCTAATGAAGAGGTGATAGCCAAGGCAACAAGTCTTTCTTTCAATGGAAAGAAGTATAAGAAGTACACCAAAACTCAAGACCTTGAAATCCTCAATGCCTTTTTCAGAGACAATGAGAATCCGGTTAAGAAGCAATTAGGCTTTGACAAAGAAGTGCTTCCCAAACCATGGGATAAGGTGTGTTTCACTCTCATAAAATACATAACTTTAGAAGGAAGATTTAAGGATTTTTATTTTCATCATCTGCCATTGCTAAACTAGCTTAGGTACAAAATACTCCTAAGCTTTCCTTTTTTTTGTTGACCTTGCTCAAAAATTTCATAAAGGAATCCCTTGATGTTGTTGCTCTAAACCCTGACTAGTCGCCTCCCCTGCCTCTTCACTGGGGCCTCATTCTTTGGCTCTATTATTTCCATTTATCCCTATACACCCTCATCCCATATCTATTGTTTGTGTGGAAGAATTAGAACCACCTGACCTATCCCTAGAGAAATCATCCCCCGCTACTTCTATTGGTCCTAAGAGGAAACCCCCTCCCCTTGGATAGTGAACCCCACACAGTGCCTCGCCCCAAACCCCCAAAAAAGAAGAAGAAAGGGGTAGGGGGTAGGTCAGCCCATTCCAAGGCTATGGTTGGACTTTGCGAGCTTAAGAATACACCCACTAGGTTGGATAGTAAACCTTCAACAAAGAAGAAGGGTAAAAAGGATAGTACAAGCCAAGTGGATGGATCAGGCATGGAAAGTTAGGGGAAGAGTGTCGAGGATAAGGATTCCAAAGGGAACACTATTGTGTTTGTGAGTATTGACATGGGAATGGAGAAAACAAGCATCAGGAGGTCTCATAGACTAGAAAAGAACATGAAAGAGATACAGGTGGATGAAGTTTCTAGCAACTCGACATGGGCTGGCGACAGAGATGAGTGTAAGAAGGACACTTTGGATGAGGTGGAGGAGTTTGTGGATGGTCCCAATCACTTCTTAGACTTGAACATAATGGTAAAAGATGAATCCACCCACTCTTCAAATCCTAGGCCTATGGAGGAAGAGACGACTTAGAGGAAGAGCAACAAGGAGGAGGACATCAACGAGCTACGAAGCGGATGGAAAAATTTGAATGAAATTTCACCAAGCTGACATCTTTTACCATTAAGATCATCCATAGATTTGTAACTTATCTCTTTGATTTCATCAAGGAGGTGGACAAGAAGAACAAAATCGAGGGCCCTAATTGGGTCAGAGATGGTGTTTTAAATCACCTCATTCAAAAATGGGATGATGTCACCAATTAGTGGGTTGGTCTGAGTGTCTTTGTTGGGTCTCTGCTATTTGAGTTTTGTGTATGTTTCTTTTTGGTTTCTGTCAATTTTTGTCTGATATTTTAATATACTATTGATCTTGGTCCTTTTTGACCCACCGAGTGTGTCATGTAATGGGTACTGCACCCAAGTGATCCCACAATAGTGGTTTAAACTTTTTGGGACATCTTATTTTTTGTTGAAATGAAATATTTTTTAAAAATATAATGATTTAAGCCTTGAAAAGTTCCATTTAAAATATTCCAATTGAAGAGAGTTTGATCAAACCACCTTAGATCAAACCCCCTTGGATAGAACCCTGCTAGTTTTAAACCATGCCTATAATGGGGTCTCCTTTACACCTATCAAAATGCTGATAAAACACCACTTTTGATTTACCTTTTGGGGGATCAAATGAATTCATTTAAAATTTATTTTTTGTAGGTATGTAGTCCTTATTATAAGCTTTCCAAAAAGTATAATTTTAAATATATTTAATTTGATTATTATATTTATTTTTTATTTCTTGTGAATGTAGATTTTTCACTGAAAATCAAGCTCTATGTTTTGCACATGTGGAAAAATAGTAGATTACCAAAAAAAATCTTAAAAAATATGTTCATGCTAGGTATTGATGTCCTTGATCCAACAACAAAATTAAATTGAATTTTGATAAATACAAAAAAAATTATGTTGTATATGGTCCATCTATGTCTAAATTGTAATTAGTTTGACTTCAAAACTTAATTAAGAAAAAAAAATCAATAAAACACTATGAAACCAAATGAACATGCTAGATATTGTAGTAACAAAGCTAAACTCAAAAAAAAAAAAAATTGTCCTTCATAGAAATTTTTTTATGTTGTTTATGGTGAGAATCACTCTTTAAAAATGGTGTTTACTATTAAAAACTAGTTTTTGAAGGAGATGGAAAAATAAATGCAATTTGATTCAATTTTAATATATATATATATTTAGAATCCAAAGACAAAATGTCGCAAATCACTAGTTTGCATCATTTTCAAATTCTTCATGTGTTAGTAGCTATAGGTGCCCGAAAGTGAAGATTAAGTTAAAAAAATTCAGTTCATTGTCCAGTTTGGCCAGAAATTATAAACCAATATTGTGGGATCACCCACCCAGTAAATGCGGCTTATCTAATCAAAAACTTATCTAGCATATAATATAGACCCTAGGCTTAAATTTCATTTCTAGTATTTGGTTCTATTATGGAGACCCTAGTTTGTAGCACATAAGAAGGAATTACAAAAATAAGATAAAAAATATAATAAACAATACTATTAAAAAGGGATTATTAATCATAATTGTTGTAGTAAAAGAGATATGTGGTACCATACTCTAGGTCATATCCTATGAGAGGGACTAGGAACCTAGGGGTGATAAATGGAATTGGGGAATTTTAACAATGACCTAGAAAAGTGCAACCAACAATTCTAATGAAAAATTAAGGGTGGATAAAATTATTAATGAAATCACAAATTAAAAAACTATGTCATAGGGAGATAATAAAAGGTTGAGGGAGTTTTTGAATAAATCAAGATGGATTATGATATGTAAAATAAAGAAGAGACGAGGCTAAAATAGACCTAGGAAATGTTCCACAAAAAAATGAACAAGGATAGAAAATCCTTTATAGAGCACACCAATATTATCGATGCTAAACATAATGTTATTGTATCAAATAATAGGATAAATAGCTATTGTACCACCAAATAATAATGAAACATCTAAGTAACTAGCCATACACATAAGAAAATAAAAATAAAATATGACTAAATTAGCATATCACAATAAGGAATATTATGAATTTAAATAGTAAATTAGGAAATATATTTTAAGAAGTAGCACTCAACTAGTGTGTAGAACCGTTTATGTAATATTTATCTATTATTAACAGTTATGGCTCATGTTCCCAATTTTGCTTACTATTCAAATAAATTTCCCAATTGTGCCACCTCTACAACAGTCTTCAATCCCTCTTACCTCCTTGGAATCTCATTTTCGGTCACGTGTACTATTGGTGTTTTAGTTGGGAAGCCTCTTGTGTTTGTGTTAGGCGCATCATTCTTGCATAGATTTTTGGAGTGCCTTTGTCTTATAATCTCCCTATAATATCCTCTCCTTCCATTGTGTGAGATTCTCCCCATGATTCCATGCATATTGGAATCCCGCTATGGATTGGCTTGGATCTCAATGCCAACCCTCTTCCTTTGTGTTGGGATTTTCTAATTTTTTTGCCCCCCCCATTTGATTCTGGTATTCCTACTTCTCACAACTACTCTCAGGTGACCAGTGTTGGACCACAGTTGTCGTTGCACCAAAAGATCGACCTATTAATGCTCGATACAATTGCCAGATCCATGGGAGGCAGTTAGTCTAGATCCATGGGAGGCGATTAGTCCATGTCATGAATCCCGAGGGGAGCGCTGACCATCTACCAACAATCTCCCCCTCAACGTTACCCAAGGGGATTCAAACCCAATACATTGGGTTTGATACCACTTGTTGGCCCACAGTTGTTGTTGCACCAAAAGATTGACTTATTAATGCCTGATACAACTACCAGAGTTAATGGATCCACAAAAGGCAGTTAGTCTATGTCATGAATCCTGAGGGGAGCACTGACCATCTGCTAACAGCCAAATCAAATCCTTTTTTCCCTAATAGGGAGTTCCCCCATGCCAAACCAACCCCAGTGGTGGTTTGTGCGGATGATGTTGTTGATAATGAAGGTATTTACAAGCGATTGGGTTTGGTTTGTCATTTTTCCAATCTTGGACCCTCTCTTCCCCACCTACACAAGTGGGTTTTGGATTCTTCATGAACCTTAGTGAATGGAAAGATTGAGCTCTTCCCTTACTCTAAAGGTTTCTTCATCGCTACCTCCACTTTTGTTGTGGATTGTTTCTCAGTGTTGGGTTGCCTTTGGGTTTGGGGGGAGAATTTTCACATTGGTTGTCATTGATGTAAATACTTGAGGAGTTATTGTGATGTTAGGTTGTAATTTATGTCAACACTTAGTGTGTTTGTTGGCATTGGTTGTCAACACTTGGGGAGATTGTTACATATATTTTGACATGGGATGTCATTGCTGCTTGTGTCTTCACTTAGTTTGGGTTGTCATTGGTGTTTTCTATTGTGGTTCTTTTAGTTGTATGTTATTGATACTATATGATGATTGGTTGGTATTGGTTGTATTTTATGCCTTTGGTGTCTTTTATGTTCATGGTTGGATGTCATGCCTTGGTTGATGACAAGTAAAGATGTACTGAGTATGGTTGATGTTAGAAGCAGTGATATCATGATGACATATTAATATGAGGATTAGAAGCATTAAGATGAGGATTTGAAGTAATGCTAATGGTGGAGAGATTTTGTTGATGGTCTTTAGCATGTTGTATGCTCTCTCCTATTTTTCTTGAGAAATTATGTGTTGTTGCAAACAAGTCCTTGTCTTCGTAAGTTGGTGAAATTTTATATTTCAGGAAAATGCTTTGAAGGTTGTTTTGGGAGAATTCTCTAAATTCCTCCATTGTTGAAGATATGGTATTGTAGTTTGTGATTCAATATTTGTGATTTGTGGATGTTGCACTCCTATATTTTTAGGTCACCAATGTTGACAAGGAGGTTTTCAGTAATTGCAGAAGGTTGGTAGTTTTGTTGGTATTTTGGACTACTCCAAAAAATGCTCAGTATTTCTTCACATTGATGTTTCTACTCTTGCAGCTTGGTGGGCATGCTCTTAGTGCTTGTGCAAGGTCTTAGTTCATTTTTCTTGTAACGAAGTAGTCAACAAGTTGTTTATTAATGTTTTATCTCATGACTATGTATTTTGTGCTTTTGGGTTCAATTGTTCTACTTCTATTTGATTTGTGGTAGTTGTTTGTGACACATGAAAAATGTGAAACATGTTTGTAGAAGTGTTATTTGATGTTCATGGAACATCTCTCTGTAGTCTGCACATCAATGATTGATCTCTTTGGTGTCGCCTATTGAGTTGAGTTGGTTTTTTGGGGAAATTGTTTATATCTAGCTAACTGGGCTTGTTATCTTGCATGCACCATGTGTTTGGGTGTTTGCATGAGCATATGATGTGTTAATTTGTATTTGGGGCCTGATCTATTTGTTTGAGAGCCAAATTAAAAGTAATTTCAATTGAATATGTGTTTTTGGGTCGATTGATTTTGTGCTACACACTTCATCTAAACATTTCCTTGTTGTCAACTTGGGTTATTGTGCGCCAATGTGTGTGTTGTTTGGTATTTCATTGAAATATGTAATAAATTTTTTTTTGGTCCTCTCTATCCTCTGGATAGGACCACATTATGTTGTGATGGCCGACTTTTTAAATTTATTGTTTGCATTCTTTTCTAGCTAACCTAATTGATGTTTTGAGATCTTGTGAAGGATATAAATGCAAGAACAATTTAGTTTCAAGATTATTTTGGAGTGTGGTGATATGTGAATATGAGTTTAAGTAGTGTTTTATGAAAAGAAAAGATAAATAAGCTTTAATGACTCGGTCAACATAGTGTACTATTGAAGTATGTTATAATTTTATATTCTTCATGTATCCTACTATGAGATGGTGAATCTCATCAAGTCCTTGTAAATTTTATCTTTCCTTAAGGTTTTGTACCTCAATATTACAATCCCCTTGTATCTTTCCCTAATTTTGTGTGCCTTAGCTTGCAATTCCATAGGCAATGAGCTTTAAAATTGTAATTTTGTAAGCAATGAGCTTCTATATTGAGAGATTTCTCTTTGTGATTTTTTTCTTATTGGGTTTTCCACATAAATATGGTGTTATCTTGTGTATGTGTGTTCATTACATTACCTTTCATTATTTCTAATTGTATTAAGTGATGATTTTTGTATTAGTTTTTGATCTTGCTAAGAGTCTAAATTTGTATTTTATTAAAGGTTTTATGTTTTGAAAGGGTTTAAGTTTTCTAAGATACTAATTCACACCCCTCTCAATATTTGGGTGTTTTCAACATAACACTCTCTCTCACTCAAACCTTGGACTTCTTGCTTCACCCACTTACCAAACCACTTAGTGTGGGTCTTGTGTGGGTTAGGCTCTCAAACCTCCCTCTCCAATTTTGGGAATGGACTTGTTTTGAGGCCATTGGTAACTCTATCAGTCAATTTTGGAAGGCTGGTGACTCTACTTCTTTTATGGGGCATTCAACCTTTTCTCATATTTTGGTGGATATCGATATATCTTTGCCTCTTCATGAGGAATTGGTTATGTTTGTTGGGAAGTGGCCTAGTCTCAACCATTAGATTATGAAGGTCTCTCATTCAAGTTTCATCATTTCTTCACTACTAATCATTTTTCTTTGACTTGTTCTCTTCAGTGTCATTCTAGTTCAACTACTTGGTGGAAGAATGCTAATGATGATCTCCTAAATTTTTTAACTATATCTTCTAAGAACATCCCTTCTCTGGCTTCTAATGTGCATCCTTATCCTAACTCGGAATTAGTTTTCCCTAAGGGCCCTATTGGCATGCCTCCCCCATTGTGTACTTCTCCTTCTATTATAGTTTTTCCTACTCTACCCTTAGTTTCCTTTATGGATGGTGCTTTCCTTTCATATTTTTGTTCTCCTATTTACCCCTTGTGTGTTCGTGGTTCTCTCATAGGATTATCTCGTGCTCCCCCTCATGGTGGGAGCCCTAGTGATAGTATCACTTGGATAGTTATTCATAGAAGGTGTAAATGTCACTCCTCTACATCTTCCTCTTCTCAATACTTGTTGGTCAAGTTTGTTATTTAGGGTCACAACCCTTTTTTCTCGCATCTCTTTGGTTTTATGCTCCAATCAAAAGCATAGTTGGCCTTTGTTGGGGTTTTTAAGTTTTTTGGTTGCCTCACCTCTTGTGAGCTCCTTTTTCTAGACCTTTATGGTTGTTTTGTAACCCTTTCCATTTTTATCTTAATTAAAACTAGTGCATAGAATAAAGTTAGCTCTACCATTATGATTTTTTACTCAAGAACTATATTATGAAGAAAATTGTATAACCTAATGGTCATAATTAATGTAGGATTTTAGGATTTTATAACCCCAATTTTAAAATTTAAGACACTATATTTGAGAAAATACTACTTAAAGTAGATATTATTGTGATAAGGGAAAATAACAAGGAACAAAGAAAGCATAAAAATGACAACAATCACAAATTTCCTAGATCATGCTAAGATCCCCAAATCGATAATGAAGTGAAATGCAACAAAAGAATTCAATGAACAAGAACAATATCACCTAATTTCCATGCTTTCTTGACTCATCTCCATTATTCTCCTCAACTTTTCTTTGAAATTCTCAAATTCCCTCAGATCGTGAGTGTGCAATATTAACCTGTAAGTATTTTGACAACAAAACTTTGAATATTGTGATTACCCAAAGATAGAATTAAAAAGCTTCTTTTATAGAAGCTTCACAAATTCGATGGTTGAGATTGATTTGAATTTGAATAGTCCAGATCAAGTGTGAGGATTTGATTGAATAGTTAAGTGATTTGATTGAACAGTTAAGTGATTTGATTGATTATATTGATTAGATTGATTGGATAGTTAGCTAATTTGATTGATTAGTTAAGAGATGCAATTGAAAGAGTGTGTGAGTCAAAAGGAGATGATAGATTAGTTAGGTGAGTGAACTGTGAGAGAGTGTTAGTCAGGAATGGAGAGAATTATGCATGAGATATTAGATTAAAAATGTAGGAGATGTGTGCTCATATAGAAGAATTAATTATAAAATTAATCCCTTTCTTTGTGGAAGAAGTTGTGTACATGATAATATAATCAAAATGAAATATTCAATTTAAAGAAGCACTTTAAATGAGAAGATAAAATTAATTAATTAAATGGATAATCATTTATTTAATTAAATGTGGGAGAATATGAATTAATTAGATGTAGGGAGAATATGATTTAATTTAAATGACATAATCAAATAAATTTAGGAAACTTATTTAACTAATCAAAAGAAGAGATTAGAATTAATTAGCGACATAATTAAAGTAAATTAATGTATTTTACTTAATTAATCAATTTTATAAGAGTAATGGGTGCAATGTCTGTAGTAGAGAAGGGTATATACGAAAATATTTTTTAATGATATAAGGTAGAAAGAGAGTCATCAAAATGAGGGTAGAATTTTAGAAAACCTCAAAAAATAGTAAGTTTCTATTGTGGCATATGAAAAGCATGGGATAAACATTTAACTAATTTTTTCCATATAATATTTAAAGAAAATAGTAGACCACTAGTTATGGGAATGAATAGAGAAGAATCCCATATTGACAAAGCCATGACCAAGGCACTAGGATTGGCTATAGGTTCCTTAAATGACTATCAAACACATTTCTACCAAGAACTAACATGGAGAATAAATCAATGAAAAATAAATAATGTGAACCATGTGGTTCCCTGAATACAAAACAATGAGCATTCTAATAATTATAAAAATAATGTTCTTGAAATTATAGTAGAGGAAAATATCACAAAAATAGATATAGGGATTACCAAGGTAGATGAAGAGGATATAAATCAACTTGATACTATTGTGGTAAGATAGATCATTTATTTTTGATTGTATGGGAAAAATATGTTTTGAAGGGACTCGAAACCCTTTACAATTGTAGATACAAAATGCCCTCTAAATATGTAACACTAAACTATCAGTAGCAACCATTAGCAAAAAAGCAGCAAAATAACAGGAAAGAATTTGAAACCTAGCAACAAAGAAACAAACACAAAAAAACAGAGAACTTGACACTACTTCATGTTTCTTAAGGTGTTGGCCACCTCAAGTTCCTGCTTCCTATGAAGGCCAATCATGTCCAAAAGTTTTTTTCTCATCATCAAAGGACTTCCTCCAGTCACCCATCCCTCTAGCAGCAGGGCCTTTAACATCATCATTTCCACCTTTTTTCCCTTTTTCTTTAGTCACCTAATCCTTCTCCATCAGCTCAAAAAAATGCAACCGGTCTTCTCTAAGCTCACTAATCTTGCAGAACAAGACCTCCAAAGAATTTGCACTATTTTTAACAAAAATATGACAAGCATGGAATCGTTTCTTGATATCCATGTTGGTATCCAACACCTTGGCCTATAAATTAGCTAGGTGTTGATCACATAAGGACTTGAAATCAATGAATGAAATCTCAAGATCAATAATTCTATCAATCCGAATATCTGAGGTGGATCCTTTTAGAATATTCTACACATTCTCTTTCAATCCCCTGATTTTTATGTTAACCTTATTGAATTCCTGTAGAGTCCACTTTTCCAATTTGAAAGTACCTGTGGTCCCCATCCTCACCATGTCAAGGAGCTCAAACATTGAAGTGGTGTCATCATTAAGATAGAAGAATTCCTCTGACATGGGGTTAACCTTGAGAGGTTCTGGATTTGCATACTCTTGCTCAACACCCTCCTCCTCTTGCATAAGTTTCTCACCAACAGGTTCCACATTTGGTGTGTTTCAAACCAGGGACTCATCAATTTCCACCACCTTCTCCTCAAGAGCCTTCTCCTTGCAATGCATCGTGGTATCCTTAGCCATATCTTTTGTATCCTGATTCCTAATCTTAGCAATGCACTTAGAAGCCCTTATAGGCTTCTCCTTGACCTCCATGGTCACAAAATTCTCCTGTAAACCCTCCTCCTTACCTCCTTCATTAGCATCAACTTGACCAATAATCACAACATCGTCCTTGGATCCAGAATCCCCATAACCCACCTCCATGTCATTACCATCAGAATGGGACTCTGTCTCTTTTTAGAAGGGGCAACTGTAGGGCAAGAAGAGATAGATCATTTTGTTAATGAATGAAAAAAAGAATTAAAATTAGGTCATATATTTTGTAATGATAATTCAAATGATGCATTCAACTATCCAAAAGCCACATATTTTTACAAGAATGAACTATAAAAATGAAATAAAAATGAAGAGTCATTAGGTCCTAATGCACCACACAATGTTAAAGTATTAAGGAAAAATTCCAAAAGATAAAGAGTAAAATACTGGGAGAAGTAAAAAAAAAAAAGGATATAGAATCTAAACATGAACTAGGAGAACCTTATATGATAGAAAAAGAATTGTTAAAATAGAATATCAACAAAGAAAAATAAAATTGAAGAAATAGGCTATTGAAAAATTTAAGGAAAAAAATATAGAGTAGAAATTATGACTTATGAATGAATAAATACAAACAAGAATTAAAGAAAATGAAGGGGAAGATTAATATATTAATAAAAATTACTATGAATTGGTATTTATAAAATCTAAAAATATAACATAAAATCTATAGAAATAGGAATTTAAAAAGAAAGAAAAAAAGAAATACAAAACCTAAAAGAGATGGCTAATTCAATAAAAGAAGAGAAATTGTTGCAAAATATCAAGCAATTTGAAAAGCATTAGAAAAATAAAGGAATAGAACATTGAAATGCACAAACCAAATCTACTAAAATCCAAATGATATAGAAGTACAAAATGTATTATTAAATTTCAAAATAAATGATAGAATGGCTAAAGAAGTCTTAATAGATTTAGGAATGGATATAAATGTCATTCCTAAATAAATTTGGGAGGTATTTAGCAAATCCTAACTCCATCAAACACCTATGATATACATTTAGCAAAAATGGAAGGCCAATATATTCAATTGGTAAATGTTAAAATTTCCAAATAGATTTCATGGATATAAAGACCAAATTTGATTTTGAAGTCATTGATATGTATAAATTATCAAAAGTAATCTTTATCATACTACACATTTCATGGTTTATGAATAATAATATAATTTTCAATTCAAATGAAGAATAATTCATACTACATGGTATCAAAAGATTAGTACATATGAAATTTAATGAATGTATGAAATATGCCTATGGATGGAATGGGATGGGGATCCAAATTCTAATGAAGTGATATTGTTATATACTCAATAAATACATATGAATTTTTAGAAGTGTCATATAAAAGATAAAAAACAAAAAGAAGATCATAGGCCTTTGGAAAATTTGTATGGTCATTTTTTTATAATAGAATAAATATCCATACTATAGACCAAAGTATCCCATTGTAAGAAAAGAGACCAAACTACATCCAAAGATCAATATCACATGCTAAGTAACCCCTCTATTCTAGGGTAAGAGAATTACTATATCTTATTTTAAGGGAGCATACATTCACAAATTAAGATATTATAATGAAATATCTCTATGAAACCCTAATCCTAAGCACCATATTTTAGTGGGGGATTCATCAAGACAACATACCTAGAAAGAATTAAAAGCCTTGATAACAAAGAGATATCTTGAAAAGAAGGATAAATTGATGGAATAATGAAGTACAATGGATCACATAGAAGTTTATTAATGCTCATGGGATGAAATAGAGGAAACTAATAAGAGGTTAAGTTTGTAAATTTTCTATTAAACTTTAATTCCTACCATTAAATCTTGATATATCCATTAAGAGTAAAGAAAAGAAACTAAACATTAAAATATAATCTTGGTATATCCATTAAGAGTAAAGAAAAGAAACTAAACATTAAAATATAATAAAGGTAAATTCTTGCATAGATTTTGAATTATGGGAGCCAAATTCTTGGATAACTAATATTATATAATAGATAAAATAATTCATAACTCTATTAAAAGACGATCAATTTTTTTTTTAAAGGAAAAAAATCAATAAAATACAATTCAATGGTTACCACAAATCTTACAAAAATATGTTGCTCAATAAAATAAAATAAGATAAGGATCCTTAAAGAGAAGATTAATATCTAAAGAATTTGGATATATAAATAGTAGAGGATGTGAGAGAAACCTAAGATGAAATTGGATATATCAAAACAAATACCATTATCAATTGTTGAAGAATTAAAGAAACAAGACCTTGAACATGACCCTTTTCTAACAATATTTATAGAAAAATAATAGAAAATATGTCTATAATACAATTTTATTCATTCATGAATGGTTTTATAGTTAGTGTAGTGTCTCTCCGCTTGGGTCTTTGGGTCAATTGGGTAAGAGTTTATTTGTGTAGGTGTTCATTCGTTTTGGTTGGATTGATCAATTTTGATGGTAAATATTAATGTTGTTTTATTTTGAGTTATTTATTTCCATTGTTTTAGTAATTTGTGTTAAAGGTTTAGATTACGACTATTTAGATGTCATTAAATAATTGCTTCAATTAAATGATGTTCTTTGATGAAGATAGGTAATAATTAAATTGCATTTTTCGTAAAATGTCATTTATTCTTTAGAAAATAAAATATTATAGTTAGTGTTATTTATTTTAAGTAGACATTAATCGCTTTATTAATATTACATAGTTTAAATTATTTTGGAAATATCATTTAATTTAAATAAATGTAAATTAATAAATTATTTTATTAGATATTTAAATTAAGAGATTGAAAATTATTATTGTTATGATTAATTAAATTAGCATTAATATTTATATTTAAATATTGCATGGGTTATATTGTTTATTTATTTTTTTGATAATATTTATTCTCTTAAAGTTAATTATATTTTAACAATGAAATTATATTGTTTAAATTATTGAAGAAATAGTTAGAATAGGAAATTTGGGAGAAATGCTTATTTGTTTTTTGGAAAAAAAATGAAATTTAATGCAAGTGGCTATTTTCCATGTGGAGTGAAATTCGGAAATTGTTAGCAAGTTTCCGATTTTTGCCTTTTTTGGATTTTATATCCAATATGGTTTTTTTTTTCAAAAGGGAGGAGAAAGAAAGAAATTTGCTCTACAATTGGTATTCTTGATTTTGTCTAGAAAATTGTGTTCTCAGTATTTCTTTCAAAAATAATTAAAAGAATTTAAGAATTTTTAGTTTGCTCTAGATATTGTTTCTTCGAAATTGGTACTATAAGCGGTGGATTTCATAAATTAGTGAAGAACGTAGTAATCTGGAAATGCTCGACTTACCACTTTGTCTCTGAATTAATTTCAAGCGAAGGACTCTAGGTAGCACAGTAAACTTAAATATCTGTGTTCTATCCTGTTGAAAAGAAAAAAAATTGAAATTTCAAAATTGTATTGTGCTTGCTGGTCGAAATTTTTTGTGTAATGAATAATGTATTCTGTGAGTTTTGAATTGTTGTTATTGTGAATTTTTTGTTGTTTAAATGTCATCTGCAACCTTTGGATTTTGCTTTCCTCTTCATTTCTTGTCCTGTATCATTTTATTTAATATTTTAGATGTGTGAGTTTGGATGGCAACATTTGGAAGCTCTTTTTATTTTGAATAAATTATCTCTGCTTTGATTCGTCCATTGATATTTCTCAGCCAAATGCTCTATAATTTTCATTTACCAGAGACCTTCCTTATTTTATTTCGGTTGTCTTTCGTGTTTCAACTTTTGTATTTCGCCATTCTTGTGTCGATGTGCCTCCTCTGCAATGTGACTTTGTGGTAACGTTGTAGTGATTATTTTAATGGATTTTTGATATATATATATATATACATATATATATATATACATATACATGTATATATATGTATACATATACATGTATATATATGTATATATATATAAAATCTGCCTTATGCCTATACTATAATTTCGATTCGGAGTTGTGATGGCTTTTGATATTTTATTTTGTGGCTTTGGGTTTTGATGTCATAGGCGTTGTTAGAACCCAAAATTTCCATCAAAAAACTAAATGATTTTCCATTTTGAGCCTAATGTTTTCACTATCTTTCTATAAAATTTTGTTTCACCACCTTTCATAAAGCTAAAATATCCTATACTATTGCCACACTAATCACATTTCATACACCAACACACTTTACCGCTTTATCATGACCTTTTGCAAAGTGGCTTGCGGTATAGCGGTGACGGTTAGGCACAATCACGATAAGTTTTACCGCTATACCACACACTGTCAAGTCATACACCGCGGTGGCACGATAAACAGTCAACGGTCAGCGAGGGAAGTTAGCCTCAATGGGAGTTAGCAGTGTGGTAGTCGATGAGCGGTTACCGCTATACCATTGGCAGTTAGAATGAAGTCGGCGGTGGAGCGGTGAACACTGAGCAACCGATGACAGAGTGTTAAGCGACAGAGACAGTGGTAGTTAATAAGTAGGTCATCGTAGTGCCATGCACGGTGAGAATAGAGACAGCGGTAAGGTTAACAGTTAATTTCAGACACCGCTATACCGCAGATAGTTAGAATGAAGTCGACGGTGGTGAAAGGTTAGAAATTTGCAGAGTGGCTACCGTGGTACCACTAGCAGTCAAGCTAGTGATCATAGTAGTGCGGTGACGGGGAAGTAGCGGCTAAGCAGCAGTTAGGAGGAGACACCACAGTATCGTGGTGAGGCAACAAGCAGACCGCAGTAAGGCGATAAATAGTGGAGATAATCATGGTGGTAAGGAAAAGGAAGGTCATGACAGCGCAGTCAAATTCAAACACTGCGATACTGTGGGGAGAAAGTGTGAAGCCAATGGTGGAGCGGTAAACGAAATAAAATCCACGAGAAGGTAAAATATAGGCAGGAAAAAGTATTAAAGTAAGAAATAAAAAGAACTATAATTGAAAATATTTGATTTGCCGATAAGGCAACTTAATCAAATATTTTACTTTCTGATTAACGAATACAAATAGTTGTAACGAGAAAGTGAATGGTTGCAACGCTTGGTATGTATTGTATAAATACTTTGTAAAATCAGTTGCAAAAGGGAGAGAGAGAAGGAGTTAGATTTTTCCAGAAAATGGACTGGGCAATGCAAATAATGTACAAAGCCTTTCCTAAAACATAATCAATGGAGATACTAAATTTTAATTGGTGATTTTATTTATGGTGTTCAGATGTTGTGATGTATAAAATTCCTATTCTTTATTTTTTGTTGTCTCCAACTATAGGTATTTTAATCATTTAAATCAGCATATCAAGTATACCTTTGATTTATCATAATTCACTCTCACTTTGTGTGATTTAATTAACTAGTGTCTGCAAGTTGGAATTAAAATCTTTTAATAAGTCATAGTGATTTAAGGATTTCTTTTGGATTGTTGAAGTAGAACCTGATAGAGAAATATCCCAGACAATTTATGCAAGTCATAAATTTACCAAGGTTTTATGCCAGTCATAGAATTTTCAAAGTGCCTAACAACTAGAGTTAAGCCAGAGAAGGAAACACACATAATTCATTATTTTTGACTCCATTGCCCATGTGGATAGAAGGCACTGATTTGCCTCAACCCAGAGATCAAATTTCATATAAAACAATATTTTCAAATCCTTTCTTTTGTGTAGTAGGAGTAGGAGTAGTTATAGTGATTTTCATCTATTCACTTCCATTTGCCATTATGGATAGATTGCTCAATCAGGAAACACATTTCAATCTACATCATTCACATAGGTTCACCCGCCTTGGTCTAGCAAAACCTAAAGAGAAGAAGGTTCAATTGCATCAATTGGCCTTGTACGTTGGCCAAAAATGTTGTGAGAGCTTGACAACCTCTTGTGGTTCAAACCTGCATTTTTGAGACCCAACAGGCATCCCCACCTCCCTCACACCATTTTATCTTGAATGGTTGCACAACAACCATTAGGCTGTTATGCACAGCCATTCAAGACAGGTTGTGCCCTTATCCTTGTCGTGCCCTCTTAATATATGTAGGTTGTGAATTAAGTGTGGACTACTTTATTCGTCCAACATGAAATTTGTATTTTGTTTGGATATTAAAGTTGAATTTATATATATATATATATGATGTCACTATTCCTTGTACTTAGGAAAGTTTTCACTAATATTTTATTTAAGGATTTAAATTGTAATATATACATATGTAAATGTATATTTGTATTGGTTTTGTTTAGAAAATATGGAGGTATTAAATCTGTTGATTATGGTAATTTCTAGTAGTGTGAAAATCTATTTATTTTGCTAACAGATACAAACACACACACACACACACACACACACACACACACACACACACACACACACACATATATATATATATATAAATGTATATATATATATATGTGTGTGTGTGTGTGTGTGTGTGTGTGTGTATAATTAAATATATATCTGTAGTTGAGCAATTGTGATTTTTCTATTTCTGACATAATTGAACAAAAATTATATTTTTTATTAAATTCATATTTGAGTATGATTTTTATTAAACTTTTATCTAGAAAAGATTGCGTAAATTTAGATCCAACGATTATGAAAATTAGATTTAGAGATTATTTTTTTTGGAAAAAGAAACAAAATGAGAAAATAAATAGTGTGTAAGATTAGTTTCTAAAAATATACACAAATTAATTATAATTATTTTAATTGTTTAAGTTAAAATACTTTATTTCCTCTAAGAATATTTTGAGTTGGAATGAATTTTATTTACAATAGTTTAATCATATTTAATGGTTTTAAAATGATGGAATTGTTATTTGTTATGAAATATGTTTATTTATCTCAATTTTATATTGTTTGGAAACATGATTTAAATTGGAATAATGTATCGTTTAAGATACTTTTGCTTATAAATGAGAAAATGGGTTGTTGATTTATTTATTTGAGAAGAGCTATTTGTTGTACGTCTTGGAACTTTGATTTAATTTGGTTTGTGATTTTGGGGAAACTTGTGTCATTCTCGTCCTTGGGTAGTTGTTTACTTTCTTTCATAGGCTAGAGGAAGTTGCACGTTTGCGCATTTGTTGTTGTACTTTTATATCTATCTTTTTATCTTGAGGATGTGTGCATGGGTGGTACCTCCTTGGTTCATGGTTATTGATACGTTATGTATTCATGAGTTGTTCATGCCTCGTGCGTTTTGTTTTATGAATCTCCTTTATGTGTTTGAGTGATGAGGTACACCCCTTTGCTTGACTTTGGTTTTGGGTAACCGTAGGGGAGAGTGGCTCTTCATGGGGTTAGGTGTACAAGTGGTTGTCCATGGAAGAGTTCTCTTAAATAAGTGATAACCTAATTAAATTATCTAGTGGGTTGGTTTGGTTAACCACATAACAAGACTAAAACATGCACCTTACCCTTGTCGTTAGTGCTCTCAAAGGCTAAGGATGGGTGGGAAGACCTGGTTGGTAAGGTCACTGCCTTGTCTCTATGAAAGGTAAGTGGCTTTGCATGAGTCACCCTATGGGGCCACACCTTGAAATAGGTTTTCTGGTTAACCATAGATGGAGGCGGCTCCTAGTGTTACGTAGTCTGGTGAATCCATGTAAGGCCATGCGATGACACTCTCCCACTATACTCGGTTGTATTCACTTGTTCTTGTTGCCTTTGAAGTATTATTGTTGTTGGTTTTTATGTTTTTATGTGTGGTGTTAGTCCTTTATATTTTTTTGACCTTGTTGGATGAGATTCCTCTTGTCATCTCCTAGCACGGGGGGTGTTCCTTCAGGTTCACATGGTCAGGTGGAACATGCTACACACCCATTGGGTTCCCCATCGACGATCATGATGTTGCGGAATGTACCTGTTGCAATGGTTCTTGAGCTTTCCAAATTTGGTGTTATGACCTATATCTCCTTCAAATGGATCTCTTTATGTACTCTATTCATTGATGTTGTATCATTCTTGTATTGTTGTACTCTTCTTGTTGTTATAAGGGAAGCAAGATGTAATTGTATCATTGATTTTATGATATGTTATATCTGTGGAAATATGTTCCACGAATGTAATAAGGTACTTGGAAGTTGTAATGCAATAATATGATATTCATATATTTTTGTATCTATCTTATTTATGATTGAATGTATGTTGTATATTTATTCACACTTCTATGGTTATTTAATTTGGGTTTGTTTATCTATGTTGTGGTTGGGTTCGTTTCAAGTAGCACACCATGTTACCCCATGGGACTAGATTTTTGTCATATGGTTTATATTAATGTTGTTTAATTATTTAATTATGTTTAATGTAATTGTTTTTTTTTTTTTTAAATTGTTTTGTTTATTGTTAGTGGTTGTGTCCTATGGGGTTTGTGTGGCAAGGTGTTACAGTTAGCTTCATTATCTCTTTCATAGAATTAGAGCTCTATATAGTTAGTGTTATAGTTATAATTATCATTATTACCATTAAAATTAAAAAATACACCCATATTGTTTAGTAGAGTCATGGTGAATGCACTTAGATATTTCATACATGATTTTCTTGATGTATATCTTGATAAATGGACTATAAATGAGATTATCAAAGACCACATCCAAGTACTAAGGTTGATGTTTGAGAGATGTTGTAGGATCGCACTAAATATGAAGTAGTGTATCTTCACAACCACATTTGGCACTCTATTAGATCACATAACATATAAAGAAGGAATGATGATAGATTTAATTAAGACATATATTAGTCTAAATCTACCACTCCCAAAGACTATAACAGATATAAAGATATCATTGGGTTATACTAGCTATCGCCAAAAATTATTAAAAATTAATATCACAATCTCAGGACTCGTTGAAGAATTACAAAAGAATTTAAAGAACACTAAGAAGTTTGAATGGACACTCCAATGCTAGAAATTGTTTGATATATCATGGTGAATGTATTTATATGTTTCATACATAATTTTATCGATGTATATCTCTATGAATGGACTATAAATAAGATTCTCAAAGATCACATCCAATTACTGAGGTTGATGTTTGAGAGATGTTGTAGCCTTAAGATTGCACTAAATATGAAGTAGTGTATCTTCAAAACCACATTTGGCACTTTATTAGGTCACATAACATATAAATAAGGAATGATGATAGATACAATTAAGATATATATTATTATAAATCTACCACTCCCAAAGAATATAAAAAAGATAAAATTATTCTTGGGTTATATTGGCTACCACCCAAAATTATTAAAAAATGATATCAAAATCTCAAGACTCGTTGAAGAATTACTAAATAAAAATAAAACTAAGAAGTTTGAATAGAAATTGCAATGCTAGAAAGTGTTTGATATACTCAAGAATAAAATAGAAAAGGAACCAATATTAATATTCCTAGATTGGACAACACATTTTAATGTTCATCGATGCAACCAATACTACAATCAACATGGTTCTAGCACAACCTAAAGGAACAAAAGATCATTTGATCATTTTTTCACATAGGAAATTATTAGTATCCAAGAACAATTACACAACTATAGAAAAAGTGGCCATATCCATGGTGTTTTCCCTCCACAAATTCAGACATTATCTTCTAGTGACTTTATTCATTTTCTATATAGTTAATGAACCATTATATACCTCATGATTAAATTGGTAATACATGACTAGATATGAAAATGGTTAATTATTTTTCAAGATTTTTTTTTAAAATTATTGTCAAATTGAGGGAAAAATCAATGACTATATTGTCTCTCTAGAATTGCTAATGATGATGAAGACCTAGTTCAAGATATTAACCTTGGCATGCCACTAATTTTGAATAAATGTGGTACCTAATGAGTTGCAACATATCACCCAATTACTATCTACATATGCCTTCCTAGAAAGCTATACTAAGGAAGATAAAAGGAGATTAACCTAAAAATATATTATTTGTACAATTATTAATGGAGAACTATATATTGTAGGAAAAGATAAAGTGCTACACATGATAGTTACGAAACATAAATGAGAAGATTTTTTTTAAGGAAGAACATAAAGGCAAGGGTCAAGTCTATGATTATGGATCAACCTCATGACCACAAAAATAACCTTGGGTGGACAAACAATATAATATGGGTGTCTAATAATTATAAATATAGGTAGGTGTAAAAATACAGTAACAAATGTTTGAATAAGATGAATTTATTGAAGTGGATGCATATAAGGATAAGGTGGGAGATAAATATGTGGGTATGTATATGAATAAGAATGGTTAAGGATAAATAAATGAGTCTAGCTTCACAAAAATATGTCATTTATCAATATATACATATATTAAAATATTTCCTCAAAATAAATACAATACTAAATAGAAAATGGTGTATGTGAATTTCACTATTACAATTAGATTCATTCACTTCAAGATAAAAAATAATTATTTTTATCTCTAACAATAATACTTGATTAATAATTTGTATCTTACAAAATAATATAAATGATCATAAATCCCTCAACTCGCTCTAGTATCTCTTACCAAAATTGCTAGTCAACTTCTTGAGGATGGGAAAACTAATTAGGATAATATCA
Organism: Sequoiadendron giganteum; assembly: GCA_007115665.2. Lineage (NCBI taxonomy): Eukaryota > Viridiplantae > Streptophyta > Pinopsida > Cupressales > Cupressaceae > Sequoiadendron > Sequoiadendron giganteum. The sequence goes on from CM021105.1 coordinate 79,546,067, forward strand.
ATAGTGCTCTTATTCTTTGGGAGCCCATTCTTGACGAAAAAGATAATTTGGATGTGTGGAAGGAAAATGACTCCTCCTACTATTGGTTCTATTGTTCTAGATACTTAGTAGCTTTAATTTTCTTTCTAGTTGTGGTGTATAATGGTCTTCCTTTCTTATACTTTGACGTGTTAGTATCTCAGTCCAACCTTTTTATGATATGGTGTACGTATACTTTAAAAGACTTTTATAGTTAATCTAAATATATATTTCATCCAAAAAAATATATATTATTGTATATTAGTTAATATGATTCAAGGGTTACAAATTCATCACTTTTATCTAAGGGTTTTTTCAAACATGTCTTAATTTAACCTCCATGGTATCACAAAAGTTGTCATCGGTAGTTGTGAAGTAGTTGATATGAAATAGTGTCATTCTAAAAGAAAATTTATCTTCCTCGCTCTTTATATATTAATTTACATAGCCATCTTTGAAGAGGAGATATATAGCATAATTTTTTTATCATAGATAATGTGCACAAAATTAGAATAATACAACTCTTCTATTGCACTTCTAATTTGGTGATCTATTGTATTAATTTTTTCATTTTTCTTATGCACTCTACATGTTTGAACCTTTGTCACTCATTAAATTAGTTTTGTGTATAACCTAATTGAATCTATTTAATGGGGTTTTTCTACTGAGTTCTCCTGTAGGCCCCAAATCAACAAATGACACAATCTTATGTAAATTTAGGCACATTCCTCTTACATTTATCCATCCCAATACACACATATCCTCACACACTTAGCCTTACCTATTCTTACACATAAATTTTAATGCATTCACCTTATTTGAGTATTGATTGCACTTATCCTAACACTCACCCATAAATAGTCATTATCCATCCAAACTTGACAACTTTTCCACCCCTTTACATTTCCACAATTGTGGGGTTAACCCCACACTCATACTTTTCGTTTCCCAAATTTAAAATTTAAATTTAGCCAATTATCCCCCTTCATTTTCCTTCCCCAAATTGACTAATCACACATTTTGTGAAATTTGATGTTATGCACTAGTATTTAAAGACATTCATTAACATTCATTTTGATCATTTAGCATCCTCATATCCTCTCATCATCTCTCATTATAAGGAGATAAATATTTGGATTTGGAGCAATAAAAAGAATCTAGATCTACCTAATCATCTTAGGATCATTGCAAGATTGAAGAGTGATTCTTTTGAATCATTTTCTTGAGTTTTTAGGTGTTGACCTTAGAGAAAATGTCCCCTTGCAAGGCTAACAACAACCGTCCAAAGTTATTATTAAATCCATTTAATGGGGTTGTCCATTGAGTTCTCCTCTAGGCCCAAAATCAACAAATGAAACAATCTTATGTGAAATTTGGTTCATTCCTCTTACCTTTACCATTCCCCATGCACTTAACCTTACCTTATTACACACATATTTTAATACATTCACCTTATTTGAGTATTTATTGCACTTTTACTAACACTCACCCATATATAGTCATTATCCATCCAAATTTGACAACTTGTCCACCCTATTACATTTCCACCATTGCAAGGTTAACCTCACAAGCACAAACTTGACCTTTTCAAATTTTAAAATTCAAATTTAGCCAATTTCCTCCCTTCATTTTCCTTTCCTAAGTTGCTTAAGCACACATTTTGTGAATTTTAATGTTATGTGTTAGTACTTAAGTATATTCATTAGCATTCATTTTGATCATTTGGCATCCTCATATCTTCCCATCCTCTCTCATCATAAGGAGCTAAACATTTGGATTTGGTGAAATAAAAAGAATCGAGATCTGCGTGATCATGCTAAGATCATATGCATGATTGAAGAGTGGCGTTTTTGAATCATTTACTCAAGTTTTCCAAAGGTTGACCTTAGAGAATGTGTACCCTTGCAAGAATAATAACAACCCCCCAAAGATATTATTAAGTACAAATAGTCTTTAGATATTAGAAAAGGTAGGTGTTGAGGTGAACCAAGTGAAGGAACAAGTAGAAGTATATTGATTACCATATCAAGTCTACAAGTACAAGACATTTCAATTATCATAAACTCAACCTCCACAATTCAAACATAATTAGATCTAATCTCAAGGAAAAATACAAACAATTTCATCTTTTGTTTCTAATCTAAATTTTAATGCTATACAATATTTATTCACTTCAATTACAATGTTTAAGTACCTTTATTTTTATACTCTTAACATTTATTATCTCAAAATACATATAGCCACAATTTATCATATTTATTAATCTAAATTAATTATTCTCATGTATATACATATTATTAAATTAGCCTAGACTACAATTAAGTTTATTTTCCTCTACAATTTTAAACATAGAATAATGACCACTTTGTCAATATCAACCAAATTAACTAGTTAACAAATATTAATTATTTCAAAATCCCTTATAATTATATATATCATGATGTTATATATGCTATGATAGATATCTTAAATAAATCTATCTAAAAGATGTCAAGAGATATAGTCTTAAGGCATGCACATTGATTTCTTATGCAAGATAGATAGACACCTTAAGAATGATATATCTAGCATCTTTTATCAAGATTTATGCTAGTGTTTACTATCAAATAACATCGTAGCATTGTATTTATTATTGAATATTAATAATTTAGCATGTAAATAGGTTATGATATTGCTATCAAGATTCAATCGTGTAATTTTTCGAGCCAAACTCATTGACCCATGTTTCATGAGTATGGTTCACAAGAACCCATCTCTCATGATATTGAATGATTCTAATTAACATGATCATATCATTACAATCTATCTCATATCAACACAATAATTATATCTTTCCAAACGATAAATAATTGTCAAATTCAAGAAGTTTCTACTAACACTCACATCCACTACAATTACACCTCTCCATATAAGAATACAAACAATCACAAAATAAACAATCTGTCATAATATCTCCATTAAATACATTTCTAGATGCTAAGTAACTATTATGAAGAATTTCTTGACTAATAAGATCATTTACTGTAAATATAACAGAACTACACCAAACTAGTCACACCAATGCAGTTCAAAGAAGCACCACCATACATACTGACAACAACAATGCTCAGTCCACAAACTGTACTTTGTCAAGAAGCAAGTGCCAACAAACAGTCCACTTGAACTACTGTCCAACATACAGTCCACAGAGATTAACCACAAGTGACTGTCCAAAACGAAAAGAACAAAGAGCATCCACAGCTGAAAGAACAGCTGTAACCACTCCACCATACTAAAAGTCATATCTATTGTTGAAATAAGTAGATCGAATCTCAACAACCCACAAGAAAATCTCCAATGGGATTCTCTGTCCATTTTAGGAAGAACTTCATCTTCTTTCTTTTCAACCATTAAAGCATGTTTAATTTCAACTACAGGTAGGTTTATTTGTTGACTTGCTTCGCTCCGTGCGGTTCTCCAATTTAAATACAACTTTCTCCCACTTTCTTTTTTGCTTCATCATAAAGAAAGATAAAAAAGTTTTTCCTGCACACGGGGAGAACATTCCTTCTTAGTTTAAGAATATCATAGTTAAATAACTAAAGGCTAGGCCAAAGGCCAACAAATACCTGATAGGAAAAGTTTTGTCTACCATTTATATATATAGATTACAAAATGTTTTCCTCAGAAAAAGTTGTTGGAAAATGTTCTTATTATGAAATTTATTGGTTATAGTTTGATGGTGAAAACAATATGGTCCAAGTAGGAATTGGAGAGTAATGGTGATTACTAATATGTAGAGAATTGATTAATGTATTATGTTATATAAAGCATTTTATTTTGGCTTTTCATATATAATTCTATGATGGTTTAAATTGTTCATGATGAGTCTTTCTAAATCTAATCTTTGTTGTGTCCTTGCTCATAATGGTCCTTTCATGCACTTTTTGTTTCATATCAAACAAGACCAATCTATAAACAAGAAAAATCGAGAGAAGCTAGGCCTAAGATTGATGGTCATCCTAAAGCAATGCAATGCTTTGTTGTCCTAGCTTGTCTTAATCTTTCAATTGACACCATTCTCATCTAGGGGATTCACCTCTAAAATAATGCCTTATCACATGCATGCATATTGAAAAAATTTAGTGAGAAAAACTTGACTCTATATATCACTTTAGTATTAGGAGAAAATAGGATAAGTTAATTAATATGATACAAGTAGGTATTAGGAGTTAGAAAGCAGGCATAAAGCAGGGCAAGGTGTTTATAAGTGGTCTTCCAAATCCTTTACAAATCACTTTACACAAATCAAACATATCAAATGGCATTCACTATGCTAGTCTTGCGAAGGTCGTGAAGCTATTCTTTTTATTAACAACATAGTCTTGTATTGTGTTAAAGCCTCGTAATCTCAAGGGCACCTACTTAATTATACCTAAAATGTAGTCAACAAAGAAAATAATGATCTCATCAATATTGTGCATGTTTAGTACAATCCTACCCAAATTTTCTAAAACTGGTTATTAGACACCATTTGGTAATGTCACAAAACTACCAAAAGAATCACCAAGTTTCTTTAAAATATTCTCATTATAGTTTAGATTAATATATTGCTATAGTTGAGATATGTGTGATTAGGAGGATTCATTGTTAGAGTTGGTGTGGCAAAGGTTTGGGCATTGAAATGTATAAGTGTTTTTCAATCAAAGCTTTCTTTAGGATGACATATTTTCATAGCTCGTCTACGTTTCTTATGTCAAGGCTTTAATGCATAAAATGGGAATGGAATTTAGTTTTTAGTCAAATGTAGGTGTAGGTAGTGCCCTTGGTTGATAAAGTAGAAAATATAAAATGTAACCAAGAAATAGGTACATAAGAGACTTGGTCAAAATATGGAGCAAATTATTTTAAGTATATACTATTATATGTAGAGAGGGTATCAAAAACATAAATTTGAGGCATAGATATAAAATTAGGGGCATTTATTAGTACATACAAACTCATATTTTATTATGTTGGTTTATCGAGTGAACCCTTGGCAATTTCATCAACATATTGCAATATCTTCACACTCTAATTGGTTCTTCAAATTCTCTACACCTCAATCCCATTTTTTGTAGCCCTAACACTACTTTAAATACCTCTTCCTTTATCTCATTCATCAATAATGACTCAAATAGTACTATCATGACCTCAAACCTTAGCCCTAGGTTGCACAAAATATTAACAAAAATAGATCTAGCTCTTGATTCAACAAGCTCACCTCTACCCAAGGCGAGGAAAACAACACACACATTCATCTATGAGGAAATACAAAGGATAAAGTCGGTAAATTCCTCCTTCTTGAGGATATCTCATATCTATGAATGCAAATCTAAGATTGTTATTTTTTTGTTTCTTAGAGGTGTGTCCATTAAGCATGAAATCTACAAATGGGTTAAACTGAAATGGGAAATTAATGGCTAGATGATTGAAGGGTGAAAGTTTAAAAACTTTCCACCTTTCAAACCATATTTTTAGTACATCAAAATTTAAGCATGTTTAATTAAAATTTATTTTGAGTTAAAAATGCATTGATTGGATTCATTTTTAGCTAACATAGATCTGGGCCATAACATTGGAAGAATCTTAACCGCTTGAGGTAGATCCGTATGGCACACAAGAAGGAGGCTCCCTTGTTTGATGGGACAAATTATGCATTTTGGAAAATCGGGATGGAAGGTTTCCATGTTTCCCTAGGGTTTGCTATTTGGAAGTCAATTGAAGATGGATATACCATGCCCACTAATGGTCTGACAACTGATGATGAGATCAAGGCATATGAGAATAATGGAAAAGAAAGGAATTCTCTTTTGAGTGGTCTTGTTGATTCAAAACTTGTAAAGGTTATGAGCTCCAAATCTCGAAGAAGTTGGAAAGTGTTTATGAAGGAGATGATAAGGTCAAGCAAGCAAATATGTAGAATTGGAAGACTAAGTTTGAAACCCTAAGGATATCAAAAGATGAAGATATTGCAAGCTACATGCATAGAGTGGATAAAGTTGTGAATTCCATCAATGGCCTTGGTGGAAAATTGGAAGAAGATGAGGTGGTAAAAAAGGTATTAAGAACTCTTCCTAAGTCTTATAGTCAAAGCTTTTGCTATTGAAGAATTTTAGAATTTAGATCATTATTCTAGAGAACAATTGTTTGGTGGTTTAACTACTTTTGAATTGAGAGAATTTGGTCAAAATGATTCAAGAAAATAGACTGATTTTAAATCTAGCAAAACAAAGAAAGATGATGAATCATATTCGAATGATCTTGATGAGATAAAAGAAAATTTTGTTAGGAGATTGTAAAAGGGCATTGGAAAGTATAGAGGTAAGTTTCCTTTTAAATGTTTTAACTATGGAAAGATAGGTCATTATGCTTCAAGATGTCCAGTCTAAGTTTAAAATGACAAATATAAGGATAACAAAGGTAAATCTGTCAAGAGAAGTTATTATGTTAAAGAAGATGTTAGCATATCTAATGATGAGTCTGACTACCTGGATGATGAAAATGATGAATGCTTGTTCATGGCTCTAAATGTTGGAAATAATGCTACTAACTCTAAAAGATGTATGAAGGAAATAGCTCTTAAAATAGGTCACAACATGAAAGATACTACAGTGACTGATTTTCATGCTAGAGAGGAGAAAAATTAGGTCGGATAATTGACAACGGATGCTCAAATCATATGATAAGTGATAAGAGTAGGTTTGTTAAACTTGAGAAGTTTGAAGGTGGTCTTGTTAAGTTTGGTGAGATACATTTGCTAAGATATGTGGAAAAGGTTTAATTAGTTTTGATGGAAAGAATAATACAAATGATGTTCCTTATGTCAAGGGTCCTCAGCATAATCTTCTGAGTGTAGGACAATTGTGTAGGAAAGGATATAGTCTTGTATTTTAGGATGGTGGTTGTGAAATCAGAAAAGGAAGATCTAAAACTTTGGTTGTTGTAGGAACAAGGACAAATGGGAAAGCTTATCAGCTCAAAGGTGTTAATGGTAAGTGTTTTATGGCTTAAATCAATGAGAGTTGGCTATGGCATAGAAGAATGTGTTACATCAATTTTGATAGCCTAGTGAGGATCAACTCTACTCAAGCTATGATAGATCTACCAAGAATTACAAATCCTATCAATGTAGTTTGCAAGGAATTCTAGGTTGGGAAAAACAAGAAAGAGGTTCAATATCAAAGAAAATTCTACCACGAGACCTTTGGATTTAGTGCATACAAACGCATGTGGACTTACAAGAACAAGAATCTTTCAAGGTGGCAAGTATTTCATGTTGTTAATTGATGATTACTCTAGAATGGTTTGGGTAAATTTTCTCAAAGAAAAATCAAAAGCTCTAGACAAGTTTAAAGCATTTAAAGCTATGGCTGAGAATGAAATAGATGTGAAAATCAAGTGCTTAATATCTGATAGAGGTGGAGGGTGATCCCACAATAGTGGTTTACACTTTTGGCCAAACTTGACATTGAACTGATTTTTTTAACTAAATCTTCACTTTCGGGCACCTATAGTTGCTAAACCATGAAGAATTTGAAGATGATGCAAACTAGTGATTTGTGAAATTTTGTCTGTAGATTCTAAATATATATTTTTAAAAAAAATGGAATCAGATTGAATTTCTTTTTCCATCTCCTTCAAAAACTATTTTTTAACAGTACACCATTTTCAAAGAGTGATGTTCACCATAAACAACATAACTTTTTTGTATTAAGGATAAATTTATAAAAAAAAAAGAATTTAGATTTGTAACTACAATATATAGCACACTCATTTGGTTTCATAGTGTTTTATTCAATATTTTTTTCTTAATTAAGTTTTGAAGTCAAACCAATTACAATTTAGACATAGGCGAACCATATACAACATAACTTTTTTTGTATGCATCGAAATTCAATTTTTTCTTTTTTTTTGGATCAAGGACATCAATACCTAGCACAGACATCTTTTTCAAAAAAATTTTGATAATATACTATTTTTCCACATGTGCAAAATAGAGAACTTGATTTTCGGTGAAAAACCTACATTCACAAGAAATAAAAATAAATATAATAATCAAATTAAATATATTTAAAATTATAGTTTTTGGGAAGCTTATAATAAGGACTACATACTTTTAAAAAATGAATTCATTTGATCCCCCAAAAGGTAAAGCAAAAGTGGTTTTTTATCAACATTTTGATTGGTGTAAAGGAGACTCTGTTATAGGTATGGTTTAAAACTAGCAAGGTTCTATCCAAGGGGATTTGATCAAACCCTCTTCAATTGGAATAATTTAAATGGAACTTTTCAAGGCTTAAATCATTAATTTTATAAAAATATGTGATTTCAGCAAAAATTAGGATGTCCCAAAAAGTGTATACCACTATTGTGGGATCACCCTAGAGAGTTCACCTCCAATGAGTAACAATTTTTGTGAAGATCATGGAATAAAGAGGCATTTGTTAGCCCCTAAAACTCCTCAGTAGAATGGAGTTGTGGAAAGAAAGAATAACATAGTTCAGGAAGCAGTAAGGAAAATGATGAGGGAGGAAAATCTATAAATGTCTATTGGAGAGAAGTTATTCATACTGCAATATGCATACTCAACAGAGTACAAGAAAGAGTAAACAATTCCAAGACTCCCTATGACCTATGGTATGAAAGAACTCCACTATAAAGGAAATTTATCATAGCCTGTTTGTTTCTTTTATTTCTTATGCTCTTGGACTTTTGGGCTAGGCCCATGTGACTTGTTTTTTGGTTATTTCTGGGCACTACCCATGTGACTTTCGGGGTGTGCCTTTTTACCACCCACCCTTTTTTTGTGAATATGTACTCTTATCTTTAAATTAATATTGATAGTTGCCTATTCATAAAAAAAAATGTTATATCAGAAGAGATGAAGAAAACTTGGGAATGTTTGATGCAAAGTCAGATGAAGGAATATTCCTTCAATATTTTACAAGAAGCAAGGCTTATCGATGCTACAACAAGAGGATGAAGAAGATAGTTGTAAGTGCAAGTGTCAAAGTAGATGAAGAACCACATAAAATATCAGTACTAATAGAAGGATATGAATCTAGTGAGTCCTCTTGCAAAAAAGAAAAGGAAAAGGAAATGCAGGTTGAAGAGAAAGATGCACCAAAAAGGATTCCTAAGACTCCTAAGTATGTGTTGAAGAATCATTCTAAAGATCATACCATTGGTAATAAGAGCAAGGGTGTGTTGACAAGAAGAAAAGCTTCTATGATAGAAGAATGGGTAAATTTGTGTCTACTTTCCAAAGTAGAACCTAAGATAGTGATTGAAGCATGTAAGGATGAGAATTGGACCAAAGCCATGGAAGAAGAATTGATGCAGATTGAGAAGAATCAAACTTGTGAATTAGTCCCAAGACCAACAAACAAGAATGTAATAGGAACTAAATGGGTATTTCGGAACAAGCTGAATGAGAATGGAGAATTTGTTAGAAATAAGGCTAGACTTGTGTGTAAAGGCTACTCACAAGTGGAAGGAATATATTTTGAGGAGACATTTGCTCTGGTGGCAAGGATGGAGGCCATTAGGGTGTTTTTGGCCTTTGCATCACATAAGGACTTTAAGGTTTATCAGATGGATGTGAAGTCTATATGGTTGTTAATGATATGAGACAAGCTACGCATAAGTTCTATTCCTTGTTCATTATCAATAATTTTCCTCATGTTATCTATGACAAGAATTACAGTACCAACAATGTATTCAAAACTCACAAAGTTTTTCATTTTCTCTAATTCTTCATCCATTTATCTTAGTTCTTGTTGAGGGACATTAGCAACCATTGTGTCAATATCAGTCACATTGGTTGTGGGTAGGGTGGTCATGGGAAATGAGTATCAAAGCTATGGTCCATAGTGGGTTGACTAGTATCAACACTATGAGTGAAAGAGTTGGAATACTCAAGATCCACATTATGTGTAGAAGAGCGAGATGGAATGAGTCTCAAACTACATGTCACTATATTATTGGTAATAGGACACCAAGTTGTGAAGCTCATACAAGTTTCACCAAACCGAAGTGGACCTAAAATGGAGAATAGGCTCTATGTAAATGCAATCAAACACCCTAGAATATGAAGTGCAATGCATGTAAAAGAGAGCAATTTTTAGATTATAAACAAGATAATTTTCTGATTATACTATGCAAAAGCTTGAAAAAATGATGTCTTGTAATTCCAATTTTTATTTTGAAACAATGCACTTAAATAGAGCAATTATAACTAATGCAAATAATGACTGATTTTTCTAATTTTTGAAACTAAAACCCAGATTTAATTGTAGATCAGAGGAATGCAAATTGAGACAAATCACTGCTCAAAAGTTTGAAACATGACCTGTACAAGGACAAATTTTCCCTAGGTAAAATGGGTCCTAGGATAGGGGTTACAAAATTTGAATTTGAATTTGAGTTTGAAGTTCAGATCTAGGGTTTCCTGTTTTGGGTTATAAACAGTACTTTCAGTGATTGATCTTTCTAGAATTTGATGTTTAAATGCAAGTGCAATAATGATAAATAATGAACAATATGACACTTTTTGAAATGCAATTTTGATTCAATTTTTGAATTTGAATGATTGAACATACACTAATATGCAAACACTATGCAAAACTAATGCTAATTTTTGAATTTTTTAGATTTTAAAGGATTCAACATGCAAGCCTAAAACCCTAAATGAAATGCAAGTTAATATAAGCTAAAAACCTAAATGAGATGCAAAATAATGCAATGCAAGGAAAATTAATGCAAATCCTAGATCTAGGGTTGGAATGGACTCCAAATTAGAATTCCTTTGATGTACAATGTAAGGTTCACCAAAATAAAACATAGAAAAATAAGTTCTTCATTAAAATGAGCAGATCGCCAATAACTTATTATAAATAGAAAGGGAAAAATGGGGTATCATGCACCTATTTTCCTCTATTTCATTAGGAAAAAAAAATCCATTGAGTCAAGGTTGACTTTCATCCCTTAGGTGAGTCAACCTTGAAGGAAATCTTGTTGTTTTCCTTATGATCTAGGATGAGGCAGATATGTTGAAACAACACTTTTGGGAGAAAGACTAAAAATAGTGAATGAACCCAAAAATGTAATGCAACACTTGGAATCAATAGATTAAACTTTCATATAATGGAACCTACAACTTTCAAGTAGATCTGAGATGATTTAGTATTTTTACACCTTTCACCAAAATGTTATTCTAGAGCGTCCTCTAAGACATATTCGGCCTAGGGTGAATGGGTCTTTGTAGGGATCACTTAAATTTCTTTCTAGTTCCTCTACTCCTGTGTCTACACTCTCGAATTCTCCATATTTCACAATCAAAAGTTCAGAAACAAATCTTATAGGTGAGTTTTTCAGATGACAATTTTGACAACTTTTCCAATTTTGCACTTTAAGAGATCTTCAATCCTTCTTCAACCTAAGATTTGCAAAACACACATAAGAGGGAAAAATTGTTTGTTTTTGGCGAATAGGGGTTTAACTTGGTCAAATCCCATTTTGGTAATTAAACCTTGAATTGAAATAATGAAACATGAAAGGAATGATGAATGGACAATCGTTATGTTGCAACTCACCAAACCCTTGATTTGAAACCCTTGAAGGACTACAAATTAGTAGATATTGCATGAAATGGCTTGATTTTTGATGTGATATTGATGCTTGAAATTTGACTTGAATGCTTGAAACCTAGATCACAATGTTAGCTCCAAAAATATGCATGATGCTTGATAACTTTGACATGATGCTTGAGATCTTGAATGTTGCAACAAATTCTTGAGAAATTTTCTCTTGAACACCTTTTACAATAATCTTAGCTCTAGGATTGCTTGCATATGAAATCTAGATTGCTTCTCTTTAGTTTGAATTAATAAAAAGACCTTACTTTTAGAAACAATTTTCTAATTTCCCAAAAATTAAACATTACAAGCCAACACTTAAATCTTGAATTTAGGACCTTAAGATGTCACCAAAAACATTTTTAAAATTTGAATTTATGATCTTAAGGGGGGGCCATTTTCCCTAGGGCGAATGGGTCCTGACCTAAAAAATAAGACCTATTCATTTTGGGGTGTTAATAATGATAAATGCATTAATTAAGTCACACTTCCCCCTTTGGAAATTGCAATTAATTAGGCTTGTAAATGCAAAATTTAGGAAATTAGAGGCTTAATTAAGTCCATTTAAATTAGGGGACCCAAACATAGTTTGAAATGTAAAGGAGTACATTTTTCAACACTACACCATTAAATGGTGTATCACATACACAACTACAAATATTCAATGGCCTAGATAATAAAACTATTGTGATAAATTTTGAATCATGTGAAAAAATTATCAATGAACAAGAATGAGAGACACCTATATCATTAAACATGTCCACAAAATGATCCTCTTGCTCATGCATCTCATGATCGTCAAATAATCCAAATTATTAGATCAATTATGGTTATGAGAACAATGCACTCAAGATTCGAGAGTCTTATCAGACCACCAAATCAAGCATCTCAACCAAAAATAATAAAAAATAATGTTATGCAATAAGAGAAATCAAGTGTTTATTCATATGCAACTACAGGAGTACAATAATTTCAATGTTCATTATAGACTTACAACCTTCTCTTCTAATTTTGGACTTCCTCGATTCGCCAAAAAAAAACCCTAGAACCATCATCTCCCCCCTTTATGCTTATGCATGTGTAAATTCAACCAATGGAAGGGGAATTTCAACTAATTCAAAGTTTGACTGTTATAGCAATTGAATAATTATAGAAATGACATAGTATAGTAGCACATAGAAAACCTGCAAATACAATAGCAAGTAAACAATTTGCAAGGTTCAGATGACCTCAAGGTTCCTACAAGGTGCAATAGAAAACCAAAATTCTACAGAGAAAAATGCAAGTAGAAGCCTTGCAAACATCTTTTTGGCATCATCCTACATCATGATTACATCATCAAAGGGTAAGCAACCCTCGATCCTACTGATGTCATGCGTATGTCATGTTGACATCATCATTGAAACTATTTATCCAAACCAATTCTAAAGAAGTTTGGTTCACATGGTTTTACCTGCAAATCCACTCGGTTAAGTGATTCCCACAAATTCGACAAAATTCATTTGAACGGGTTCAAAAAACATAAATGTGCAACTTGCTTGCAATCTCTCACAAGTCCAAATGTATTGGTAATTCCTACAAGGAGGAATAATCTAACAAATCAAATTTATGTTATAAATTGACAGTTCAACACCAAATGTCCACAATCTTGAACCGGATTCAACACCCACATAAGGCAATTTCCATAGTGGCTCAAAAAATCGTAACTGCTAACAGGTTAAAACCCCACAAAACCACAACTAAGTCATTTTGAAGTCAAATTTCACCAAATTAGACCTTCAAGTACCCATTAAGATCCTCTAAAGGGTGACATCATCGTATTGCCAAATTGTTTTAGAAATCCTCCTAAATCAACTCACAAAAAATCCACAACAAAAGCAAGATAAAATAGAACTAAACACAGGGAATATTTTTGGGTGACATAGGATTACTCATGAACCTGGATGCTCCTACATTAGAGAAGGAATTATAGAAACCATTAAATTTTGGTTAGGTGAAGCAACTAAATTATCACCCCTATAGTTAACAACTTCAACTTCGATCATATTATTATCAATTATATCATGTAATTATGTTTCAATGCCATGCAATGTTGAGTATCGTGACCATTAAATCTATGATAATTACAAAGTACATGTTCATCATATCCATTAGGAATTCCTCTAGATATATCCAATGGTCTAATAGGAGGGACTATGATCATGCTTGCATTAAGTAAACTTTTAAGTACATTATTCAAAGGCTAATACAATCTTGTGTTTTTAAAAAAAAATTGAAACTTAAAAGTAAGAACATTGAAAGCAATAGCAACATGATGGGCATTAGGCCTTTCATCTTGTTTCTCACTAGCCTTTTGAAAACCATTTCACTTTTGAAATTTGAAAGAGTATGATGGAATAAGAGAATGTGAAGATTCAGACGTAAGTGCATTTTTTGCTAATAAAAAAACTCAAAATTCTTCACATGTACAAACAAATCCATAAATAAATCATAACTATTCTTAAAATAGACACTTTGTTGAGTAATAAATTGTAATACCTTAACATATATACTATGAAGTTCATCATTGAGAATTTTATGTTGCACTTTGTTACATAAGGATTGAAATTTTATGACACAATATTGTATATATTAGTTCCTTATAGAGAAGAAAACAACAAAAATAGTATTCTTCAATCCAACATTCATGTGGGAAATGCCTAAAAAATTATTGAATAATTATTGAAAAGTTAATAGAACCATACATGAAAGAAAATATAACCATTCAGTAGCATAATATTTCAGTCTATGAGAAAATATTAGCTAACAAATTTCATCATCATACAAAAAGTCCAAAAAAACATCTTTAAGGTACCTCAAATGTGTCATGGAATATCGTTTACCATTAAACATTTCGATTTGAGTAACCACATATCCAACTAGTACTTGATAAGACAAAATATCAAAATAAAGCAAATTGTATTGTGCTTTAATAGATACATCTTTATTGTTTCCATTAGGAAAGGCGTCAACTTTATACCCCATTTTATCATTCTTTGAGGAAGTGTATCAAGGGTAGAAAGGGATATACTATGAGTGGGGATAAAACAATTAAGAAGTGGGGTATAATAGATTGTGATATACTGGAAGAGGATGGGGTAAAAACAAGATGAGGAGTGGACATAACACTAGTGAGAGGAACATGAGAGAAATCGAAATCACTAGAAGGATGAGAGGTAGGCATGACAATAGTGGGATGGTAGGTAGTCTTAACACTAGTAGGATGAACAAGTAGGTGCAAAAATAATGAGATAAGCATTGGAAGAAGAAAAGTAAGTAGGATAAATATAATTGGTAGGCAAGAGATGAGAAGTGGGGAAAGAAGATGTTGAATACCAATAAAATTAGGAAGAGGACAAACATGGGGCATACCATATAGAGGAGTGAAATGAGGAGGAATAAAGGAAGAGGGGGCTTGGGATGGAGTGAGGAGACACTCCACACAAAGGAATTGAAAAAAATATCCTTTCACATATATCTTTAAGGACCTCCATACCATATGGATTATCAATCAACAAATTATGTAGAACATTAACCAAATGCATATGATTAACATTACTAGCCAAAATTATAAGACCAAAAGAAAGAATTGGTGTGGTTAAATAATTTTCTTGTTTATCCATTTTATCAATAATGGAATCATAATCAAATGTCTCTTCCTCACTAAAATGAGGATTATCATTCAAAGTTTCAACCATAATAAATTCTAAACCTGACTCATGACAGTTTTGGGATATGATCTAGGAATTTTTGTAAAGGGAAACAAGGGGGACAATAAGACATTGTCTTACACACACAAAAGAAAAACCAAAAAATAAATTTAAGGATCAAATAAGTTTTAGATATATAATCTAGAAATCGAAACATAAACCCTAAATTCCAAACTCTTTAAGGGGTGTAAGATCATATGGGTTCAAAAAGATGAAAGGAATAAGATAATTTCTTTCAAGTTATCTAAGATAAATAAATGGAAATAATCACTAACAACTAAGTTATTCTAGAATAAAGAGTTGAGAAAGTAACACTACATAAACACACCTTTTGAAATTGACAAAGAGGGTTAGGGTACTTAGTTTCATTTGTGACTAGAAGATTCTTTATTGTGGATTGTGATCTATGATCCGATTTAGTGTTTTGTGGAACTATGACATACTACTAAATGATTCACTACTTGTTTTAGCTCACCTCTACAATTATAAAACAAATCCTTGCATGTGTAGCTTTAATCCCATATCTATGGATTTTATGTTTTGCAATAGATTTGACCGACACACTATTGACCTTTAGAAACATGTTCATCTCTAAAAACATAAAATGACCTGATATCTACAAATACCATTAGATTTTTATGCAAGGAGGTTTGTATTAGTCAAACCCACAAGTTTGAAAATAATTAGCAATCATTCAAGATGCCTAGTCTATTGCTAATGATGTTGGTGTGTTATAATGATGAAATTATCTCTATTTTTTACAATGAGATTATCAAATAAGAGACAAATAGATGGATTGGATCCCTTTTAATGAATTAGTGTTGGTACTTCTATACAACACCTTAGTGTGTGTTTAGACATTTTGCACTCAAGCTAGCAAATAATGGCTAGTTAGAAGGGGTTAAATTGGGCCCATAATTAAATTTGTATTTGAAAGTTTGGTCGTCAGGTCCATAGCTAGGGATCTAAATCACCTATTCAAATCCACAACTGTGAATTAAACCCAAAATGGGGAATTTGTACATCAAATCTAGATCCTTGGGATGTGTGGAGTTAGGTTAAGTCAATACTCTAGTTAATTGCCAACTTTTATGCAAAATCATGTCACTTGTACACTAGTCATTACATTTGGGACAAATAAATCAAACTAAATCTAAAACAAAGGGGAAATATTGAAGTTTTTCATGAACTCAATTGAATGAATGAGTTAATATATAATTAAAACATATAAATGAACAATTGTAAGAGATGTATGTTCTAAGTTGTCGCTCTACTCTAAAAACCCTTTTTGAACATCATTACATATAATTCTATGATGCAAATATGCCCCAACCCCATCGCCTAAATTTGATGGTCAACTTTTTTGCATCAAAAGATAATTTTTTTAAGAAGATTGTATCACATGCAAAGGGAGATTTTAGATAGACCATAAAAAATTATGCAGTATTATACTTATATATATTATAATATATATTTTAAAATAGATGTCTTTGCATTTAAAAAATGTGCTTGATAAACAAGATTGACTGTCAAATTTAGATCATGCCCAACACCACTAGGAAATGTGAATTTATTAGAAAATTCAAATGAACACCACATTTGGTTGGGGATTCAACCTATAGAGATTTGATAGTGAGAATTGCATACCCAAGATATTTCCCATTTATTTTTGTGCCTAGTTTGAAGAAATGTCTTAGTACTTTGAATTTGAATTTGGCCAACTAACCTCCTTTATTTTCCCACCCCAAACCAACTAAGTATAAATTTTATGAAATTTGATGCAATGTGCTAGTATTTAAAGACATTCATTTACAATCAAAATACACATGTCCTCTCTCATTCTAGAGCATTAAAGGAGTAATTAATAGTGAAATATTTGATCTTAATATACTAAAAGGAGTAAGAAATATACAAACACTATCCTAAGGTCCTTTCCTATTATCTTTGAACTTTTGTATGTCTTTTTAGGGTTGACCTAGGAGAATTTATCTCCTTGCAATATAACAACAACCCTTTCGAGGTATTCTTAATTACTATCAACCCTCAAATGTTAGAAAGAAGCAAAAAGACGAATATTATCCATGCAAACAATTCGGTAGAGTTCTACATTGTGTAGAGGTGAATATGAACTTAGAGGATGAATCTGCAACTTCAAACCTACAAACTTGACCTCTAACAAAACATGAATCTGACACAAATTGTAAGATATCCATTGATAGAAAGATCACCATTTTCCAAATAGATACCAATCTTATTTTAAAATATTCTTCATTAACACACATTCTTCAACCATAAATTTAAGTACCATCCTCTCTCACATTTAATTTCCTAAACTAACTATTACTTTTTATCATATATCAATCCTAACTAGTATTAATTAATCTAAATTAATTTATACTTAATAAACCTGAATTAACTCTATACAAAACTTATTTTCCCTTTACAAGAGGTATGTCATACCCAATGTTTTATAAACCGGCCAAATTAAACCATTAGCCATCCGTCCTTTCATGAAAAAGGAATTTCAATGGTAGTAGCATTCATTTAAACATTATCTCACAAAAACACACAACAATATTCAATTAAAAAACAAGAATAGTAAGCAAGATGGTGACATTGGACCCTCATATTTTAGATGTGAAAAAGGGGACACTAAGATAATCCACTTTTTCCCTTTTTTTTTTTGTTAATTCTCCACCAAGCATGGTAACTAGTTGACTTGTTTTACTCGTGTATTTTCTCCATTGAAGGATTGTGAAAATCCTTTGTGAAACCGACCTTCCCCACGCCAACATGAAGAAAGTCTTGACGACGACCCACATAAATCTTTAGAAATAAAAAACAAATTCTAATCCTAGTTTAAGAACTCATCTAAGTTTGACTAAGTGTCCTACGAGGGTAGCCCGCCAAGGCACAAAGTCGACAAACTTTCTTTGATGGAAAATTTATTAGAAAACCTTGTTCCCCGGTCTTTTGTACTAATACGTAAATGCTTTCCTTACAAAAAAGTTTTTAAGTTGAAATCTAATAAGGGAAAAAGTTAAAAAAAAGGGATAGAATCTCGAACCTGTGACGACCGCTCCCACAAGTCCATGACCCATGTACATAGATGTATGCATCATGCGACATTCATATTGACGGATTGGCCGTAACGTTGCGAAAAACGTTCATCTGCCGTTACCGTTATTGTTAACTTCTCCTCCGTCAACAAAACCTCCTTCCTCACCGACGTAGTAAATGAAGAGTGGTGATACCACCACCAAGCAGTCGTCTACCACAGTTATGTTGGCGGCGCTTAACACCGACCCTGGGTTCAAACCTCGAGTTGTCTCTTAACCGTACCCAAGTTAAATGCCTGCCCTGCCCCGGGCAGCGTTTTCGGGCAGCGGCTGTGACAGCCCCTGCTCCGATATAGAGAAGCGTCAAAACCAAAATCTCTACTCATTTTCATCACACGATTTGATTTGAAGCGCGTAATCTTCAAGCGTACGTCTTCTGAGCTTCATAGCATTTTCTCAGCGCTGCTTGGAAAAAATTTGAATTTCTGCAGGGTTTGAGAGCTACTGTCAAAGTTGTCTGGCTTACGCGCTGCATTTTCATGTTTTTTCAGCCGCCTTTGGCATAAGAAGTTGTTGTAGCGAAGGAAGAGTTTGACCAGATAAAAATTTGGCCAATTTCAGCTAGCTTTGCAGTTTTTATAGGCAGAATCTGGAACACAAGCCTGTTCATGTCTCTTAGGGCTCCAAGTTTTTCCTGAGCAGAAATTTGGAGGCGTAGGGTTTACTTTTGAGCTTCTGCGTGCATTTCCTCTCTTCTCAGAACATGCAGTTGCCAGGGAAGTTTTATATTTCTGAAGCTTTTTGAAGCTGTTTACGGCACCTGTAAAGGCTTTATTTAATGTTTGCGAGAAATTTTCAGCTTGGAGTCGTCAGTGAAAAGTGTGCAGGAGAAGCTCGTACTTTCTTACCATCTGAAAGCTGCAAAGTGCTAAGTCCCTGCACCGGTTCGAAGCTTCTGGTTCCGTTATATTCTTCCACACAGAAGCCACTAAAGCCGCACCGTGGCCGTAGCGCTTGCAACAGAAAGGTAAAGGTCGGTGCCTTACAGGCTCTTCGCAGTTGTAGCATAAAGCTGCTGCCCTTGGAGCTTCATTTTCCATTTCTTATTATTTAAAGTTATGGCTTCCGACACAGGCAGCTGTGCTGACGGTGAGGGTTTTGTGATTCCAACCGACAAAACTTCACCTACTTTTCAAGATGAAGAGATATCTTCCGAAAGGCTGGATACTTTTCCAAAGCCGTTCACTTTGCGGCCAATAGTCACTTGCTTTTCTTCATCTTCTTCATTTTCTTCCTCGTCTGCCGCTTCATTTTCTTCCTCTTCTTCTTCCTCTGGTTCTCCTTGTTCCGTCTTCAGAGCTTCAAAGTCGGTGGAAAAAGCCAGCAGCACCGACAATATTGTGAATACAAACGAAGATGAGACATGTACTACGCCCAAGGCAAAGGAGTACAAAATACCAGAGCATTTGCCATGCCCTCCTGCTCCGAGAAAGCGCAGAGTTAGTTCAAGGTTTCATTCGGTGCCATTGACAGGGTTTTTCATTCCTCCGGACCTGGACTCCATGTTTTCCATGCATAAAATTCCTGTCAACATGTAGAAAGGGAGGATTTTATACCTGTTCTTTTTTTTCTCTCTCTAACATAGACTTTGTTTGCTGAAACGACAGACTTTTACTGTAATCTGTAAAACGGAAAGAGATATAGATGAAAGAAATAGAGCTAACCTTATACTGTATATGATTGTGGGGGAAGATATATGAGGTTGTGGTTGTGGTGTGTGCTGTTGAGCTGGGTGGGGGGTTGTTTGGTGGGAAGGTTAAACAGAAAACCAAGTTTTACTATGTATAATGTAACATGAATGAAAAGCTTCTTTTGGCTTGTATTGTATTTTCATTATCTCTGCAAATGGTTTTTATTTTTTTATTCCTGTTTTGATTTGAATGGGAATGGCTAAATATACTTCTGTCTTTACTCCATGAAAATAATGTCTCAATATTTCGTTATTAAGGAAATAACAATTTTTTTGACAGATTTTTGTCGGTTTGGTTAATGTATTACCGGCCGTACAACAAGGGCAGTCATGAATCTTAAATAAGGAGTGTATTTTTTAGTTTTTGTTTTTTCTTTAATAAAAAATAATTGGATTGTATAGGTAGATATTAATATTTTTGTTTTTATATAAAATATTTAGATTTAGGTTTGTTTTTGGTGTCAATATCATTTTAAACTCTTGGGACTCCTTTTATTCATCTGCAATCAGCACCATTTTATATTTTTTTAGCTATCTATTTATTATCGAATCATTAATAAGAATAAATTTATTATTATTTTTTAAGAATAGATTTATTGTTATTTTTTAAGAATAGAATGTTAGGATTCATTTAGATTTCATATTTCATATATATTGTGGATATAGGTTTTGATCACAATGAGTTGGTAATTTTTTGATAAAAATAGTAAGATTTTCAAATCATTGTAGATCAAATTTCATTATCTTTTAGATTTCATATTTATTGTTGACATAGGTTTATCACAGTGAATTAGAGTATGTTGTTGGTAAAAATTGTAAAAATTTTGAATGACATTTTAGATCAAATTTCATTATCCATTATGAGGGAGAGACAAACATATTTTTAATGGATCAATAAAATTTGAATTGAAATTTTGATTCAAAAGATCTTACCTAATTTTTACAAAAACATACTAATTCATTTACAATGGATTGTGAAAATTCCATCTCTCTAATTTTAATCATAGTGCTTGTTGCAACAAAACTGCATCTATGATAATTTGTTTTGATTGTTTTAATATAAATCAAAAAATAAAATAAGTACCTTTTTTTTTAATGTGGATTTGGGTGTGTTATTTTACATAAAATTAAATGTTTTGAATTGTTGAGTTCACCATATGAGAAGATAGGTGTATTTTGATTCCCATCGAATTGATATGTTGTTTTGGAATATGGATTTATATTATAAATATTTTTAAAAATTAAATTGATTTTTTAAAATTAATATAGTATGAGTTTATTTTTATCAATTTATTTGTGTTTTAAAAAAAATAGAATTGTAATGAATTGTATTGTGTTATTATTTTTGTTTGAAAAGTATTAATTGAATATATTTATTTAGAGTGTCTTGATATTCCAACTCTTCTATTATTAGTATTATGTATCTTTTAAATCTGATTCTGAGAGTTGTATTAATTAAATTGTATTGAAAATGTCTTTGTACTTTTATTTGAAAATTAAATTCATAGTATTAATTAAGCTTGATCTTTAATTACATTTCTCTCTCTTCTTAACATTGAACTCTTTAAAACAATTTACTTTTTTGCATAGAATTTTTGGAGTTATGACATTCATAAACCTCATTTTATATTATTAATTTGTTGTAAAAAAAATACTTTTTGTATCAATAAATTTGGATTAAACTTTTGTGAAATTACTTTTTTTTATGCAATTTCTAGGAATTAAAATTTCTTTTATCTATAAATTAAGATTAAACTCTTGCAAACATGTTCACTTTTTGTTTCTATCAATAAATTTTGGAGTTGTTAAAAATACACCAAACTTGTTCAAAATTTTAAATAGCTATCAATAAAAATGAAGGCATAACTTTATTTTTTAAAATAACTATTCATGAACAAACAACACACTCTTAGATCGCTACTACAAACACCCCCAAATCGTTGTTGGAAGCAAAATCTTTCCTACAAAGTTTATAGATCTATCTTTCAAATGGATATGCATCACAAAAATTGTTATCTTAAGAGTGATTGTATTTTGCTCATATCAACTTTGATGAGACAATGTTAACATTTTATATCTATGCAAATTGATTGTAAAACTTTTTAGCTAAGGGCGTTAGAGATGAGATACAAAAGATTTAATAAAAGAAAAAAAAAATTAATTTGTTAAGTAGATTTTAAGATTTGTAGGTAAATCTCAAACCTGCATATTCAACCCCATCTAAGACGTAAAATAATATTTTCTTAATGATGAATTGTAATTACCTAAAATTTCACTACATGAAGAACAAATAGCCCTTCAAGTTATAGAACTAGCATGGTTTGTTCTTTACTCAAGAAGCTTTTTTGAACTATTAGAAAAGTAAAAGTAATAAAAGGTTAGATGGAACTAACTTAAGATCTAAAGGTTAAACTTACTTTAGAAAAAAAAAAAAAAATCAGCATTTCATCAATATTCTATTCTTGTAGATAGAATTATTAACAAAGATTTATATAATACATTTTTTCTAACTTTTTTATTTATTTTTTAAACTTTTGACATCTTTTTTAAAAAAACTTTTAAAATGTATGATAGGCATATGAATTCCTTTGAAAAATAAGTTTTTAGTATGTATACTTCATATGCACGAGTTCTCAAACTTAAATCCAATCACAAATTATTTGAGAAAATTCATTGTGATATCATAATTATTTACAATGTTACACTATATCCCTTATTTTTAAAATTTTCATGCATCAACTAAAAAAGTGTGGATGAGTTTGGGTACATAAGCACTAACTAATTGCATCTCACAACACACCCCATTTTACTTTAAACAAAATGAGAACCCCTTTGTTTACTTAGCTTTAGGTTAGTTCTTTGTGCCAACAATTCTCATGCCCCAACAATTATTCAAGAGTCGAAAAGGACTAGGTTGAATGAGTTGATTCAATAGAATATCTAAAATGATCTTAAGCTCCTTTTAATGGTTCATTCAAATGTGTTATTAGAAGAAATAAATTGGCTTGTGGAGTTTGTCCTTCCAAGTGAACATGATTCTATTTCACTTATATATCTAGATGAACTTGCAAAATTTTGCAAAGTGTGAAAGAACATTAGAACACATTATATGTGGGTTTTTCACAAAAAAAATGAGGCTTAACTGAATAGGATATTAATCAAAAGATATGTCTTGTTCACATGAAATTCCTTGCAAACATCAAAGAAGTCAAAATGGTCCATCTACAAAATGTCCACATTCATCTAAAGAGGGCCTCAAGTTCAAAATTGCACTTCAAATGACTTAGGAAACCCTACAAAGG
The DNA here is from genome assembly GCA_007115665.2 of Sequoiadendron giganteum. Lineage (NCBI taxonomy): Eukaryota > Viridiplantae > Streptophyta > Pinopsida > Cupressales > Cupressaceae > Sequoiadendron > Sequoiadendron giganteum. The sequence goes on from CM021105.1 coordinate 79,569,602, forward strand.
ACACTTACAAAAATTTGATTTGGATTTGCACATTCAAAGTGATCTTCAAGCTTCACTTCACCTATGATTTCTCCTAAAGGAAAAAAAGATTTTTTTAAAGAACCTACAAACATAACTTGTGACATTGCAATAGCATACTGAACATTGTAAACTTCACCTACACTTTCATGAGAAACTCCCACAAACACCTTTTCCCACTCTAACCATTGATTACTCACCTACTTTCCCAACACATTGATTCTATCCACCTTTACCATAAATCATAAACTATAAGATAATTTTGATGATCTAATCAACACATTATCATTATTTGAAACAAAATTGAGAGATTTTTGAATTAAACTATCAAGAAAAATGCAAGTTTGAGTGAACAACCACCATTTCTACAACCATAAGTGAGAAGGAGAGAGTGTGAAAGGAACGGGGCAATGCATTTGAAGAAAGTGATTACAAAGACGTTTGCTTGCAGGTTAAATTAAGACTAACCAACAAGTACCCTATCACACCTTAATGAAATATTTTAATTAGAATGTCTTTCCAGCTTAATTTCATTTAAAATTTTAATTTTTTTTGCAAAATGAAATTTTCAATTAGGAGTTGGTTAAGGAAAAGGATAATTCAAGAAAAGCCTAGATTTAGATGAAAGGCACAATTAGGGTAAAATTATTGTTAAACCTCTAGATTGTTGAACTCAAACCCTATATATGCCCTAATTTTTCATGGATGACAAAAAGGAAAAACCAATAAAATATGTTTCCATTTGAAATGGATATTCCTAACTTGGATGATTTGTTTCAAATCACATAGAAAATCCTAATCTGAACCATCAACAAGCTCTCTTCTATGTAGTAACATGAACACTCCCAATCCAAGGTCTTAAAAATCAATGAGGTAGAAATAAACATAGAAATACCATATCTTAAATGCCCTAAAACTTCACTTAAGAATTGAATTTCCCACAACCCTTGCATATTTTTTGTCCTCATCTAAACAATTTTTGCTCACATGAAAATTCACTTCAATACCAAAAGCCTGCAACTAAATTGTGAAAGTGTGACCTTCATCAAGTATGAGCTCTTTCCTTAAATAAACAATGTTTTGGGAGCACATTCTTATAATTTCCTTGCATAATTTTCATGCACATCCAAACTTGACCTATCCTTGTATATAAAACTTCACTTCTAATGTAAATTCCTATAACCTTACAAAAATTCAGTTCTCAATTGAACTTCACTCTTAACTAAATTTCACTCCTAACATAAATTCCCACAATATCTAAAAGGTTAATGTGTCTAATTATAAAACCCTAAATTTTAGAGGCTAATATGGATTAAGTGGGATGATTTTAATCTAGAATTGTGGAAATTCATAACATCCAAAGCAAAAGCAATGAATTATGAATTCAAATGAGTCACTCTCCATTATAATATTACTTATTTATAGTAAATTATTTCACCTATAGACCTAGGACACATCAACTTAGCTAATTTTAAACAAAGGATGACTAATGCAAATGCTACTAGCAAAGCAAAGATGATAATGAAGAACGGATTGGACAAAGTTGCAGGCTTTCTAACTTCACTATAATGTCCAAAATTGGTAGTTGAATGTGTCAAGCATTACAACCTTGAGAAAAGAGTGGTGATTGGAAAAGGAAGAATTATGGTAGACTTGTCAACATATTCCATAAGAGACACTTTCAACATCCCATTTTACAAAAAGGTAGGGACCATTAAATGAGATGAGGTAGAGAGAATTAAATGTTGATATGGATCCATGTAAAATGAATATTAACATAAGATAGATGGAATATCCAAAGGTTGCTATCACCAAATTACATAAGAGCTTTCATAAGAATGACTTCTTGTACGAAATTGGTGACATAATCACTCTATTGAGAAAATTGATGGGACTTCCCATTGCTGCTATATTTGAACCATGGACAAGTACTTATATGTGACTACCATATTGATTGGAGAAAGTATTCTATACTGGTCAGAGATCATTAGTGACAACCTATACAAGCAATTGGCAACACTTGAAGAAACTAAAAGATTTTATATGACCTCGTATTTGGTTTATTTTTTGGAAAGGAACTTTACATTTCTAAGATTAGAAAGAAGAGGTAAAATGGGTTTGAAATCGGGATAAACACTAGTATATGAACACTACCTTTAGTTGGAATACAAGCAACCAATGATACATTATCGAAGGGCTAATAATGTTTTCTATGTGGTTGGTGAGATTGATGGAAGGGGATAAGTGAAAAATATTATCAACAATTCTACTTCAAAGATCATTAGTTACAACCTACTCAAGCAATTGACAACACTTGAAGACACTAAAATCTTCTATATGACCTCTTATTTGGTTTATTATTTGGAAAGGAAGTTTACATTTCTAGGATTAGAAAGGAAAGGTAAATTGGGTTTGCAATCAAGAAAAACACTAGTATATGAACACTACTCTTAGTTGGACTACAAGCAACCAATGATACATTAATGCAGGTTTAATAATGCTTTCTCTATGTGGTTGTTGAGATTGGTGGAAGGGGATAAAGTAAAAATATTATCAACATAAACTACTTCAAGGATAAGTAAGCATGGCAACTAGTTTATGCAGTTCCAAAAAATATATCTCAAAATAGAGGACTTTGTGAATGGATAAAAGTACAAAGTTATGTCACACTTTTAAAAAGGAAACGACCAACACAAATCCAAGTTTTTAACTTGAATCACTAGAAAGTGAAATATGTTTTGAATTATAAAATGATGTAAACTAATGAAATGTATTTTTTTGTGTATTTTATATTTGTATTTTTTTAGAATAATTAAAAGTTTTTGAATATTTTTTTATAAAATTGACACTATAATTTAATTGTCGATAAAATACTAAAAATGAAATTAAATGGGATGGTACTCTTTATATATTAAACTTTATTTTTTTCTTCAATTTTTTATATTGTATTTATAACTTGAAATTTTAGTGCATGGATTTATTTTTTCCTCATTTTGATAAATATATATTTTTTAGCTAAATCTTAAAATTTCCATGTACTAAAAACATAACTATTTCCATGGGACATCACCTTTTGTCTTAACTATTTATCCAAATTAGTAAAAAAATCATCTTGGCATAGAATCATTTCTCTAATGTGTCATATTTTTTTTGTATTTTATCTTTGTAACATGCCTATTGTTCTACCCATTGATTTTTACTATGTTTTACCCACATGTGAATGATTTATGCTACTAACTTTTAGGCAATAAATTTTTTCTTTTCTATTTGAAAACAAGATGCACATTTGAAATAATTTCATTTCAAACTTTCACATTGCATTATAAAGAAACATTACAAAATTCCAAGTAACAAATCCATATTACATGATTTCATGATGGCATTTTCCATTTACAATTTCTCAATAAGAATAGAGATACATGTTTACATACATAACTTCCTTGAGCTTAATGAAACAAATATACAATCATAATACAATGATCTATATGTCCCCAATTTTGGTGCATACCTCGTAGATGTCCCCATACTAGTGCATACATTCTAGGTGTCCCCAAAACTAGTTCTTACATCCTCAAATCTCAACCTCAAACTGTATGAGGGAGAGCATCACTCAAGAACTTTTCCGCCAACCACAAACTTACTGTGATCCCCCACACATCTACCTAACTAGTAAGATGGCCCTACCCTTAGATGAATATATTGGTTTGGTAACCTCATAATATTGGCCTTCCTGAGCATAGTGTTGTGTCATATATATCTAGAGCTACCATACATTGGATACAACCTACATGTATGACTTCCCTATCTAGTATGCAATCCTAGATCATAGTGAACCAACAATATAAACAATGGCTACTTACACTACTTTGGCCAAATAATTCAACACCTAGTACTTTGAGTGCAAGTCGTATGTTCACTCACCCCTTAGCTCAATTTGGTAATTGACCACTCATATTCTTTCACTCAAAACATAGTTCCAACCTAAAAAGGTGATGACATAACAAATGACTAACTAGGCTAATCCCTTTCCCATGGATTATCCTAACCCCAAGAATAACCAAGTTAACCATACATGTACACATACTAAGTGACCAACTAGGTTACGCCCTTTTCCATGGATTATCTTAACCCTAGGAATAACCAAGATGACCACACGGTAAACATAATGCCACAACATTAAATGACTCCATTTCAAAAGTATAATCTTATCAATGACTTCAATCAAAAATATAATCTCAACAATAAATGACTTCAATCAAAAGTGATGCAACAATCAAGTGATCATAAACAATCTTAAAACCTCTCTTTCATTATGCCTCAAATATTCACATGCTTAAAAAATTTACTACATTCATATCTAAACTGGAGGACATTATCTAATTGAGATGTGTTTGTGCTTCTAAACCTATAAGACTTCTTCACAATACGGCTTTGGGTTGTCAGAATGTAAGTCCTCTTCTAGAATTTTGTGAATAGGAATAAACTCTTAATCAGGTATAAGATAATATCATAATTAGAAAATAAATTTCTCAACCCTACTATTGAATATTGATATAACAATCAAGTATACACCCTAACCCTAGGGAAAAGAATATCTTCCTACTTTCAAGGAGATATGAGTAGTAAATCAAGTATAGACTATCAACATGGTTTGCATAACATCACAACCTATCAATGATGACATTTCTACCATGTCGTCATTCACATTGTATTATGAACCTCATTATGGACACAAAGGTTTACCTAGCATCATAAGCTAACAATTTCAAGATAGCACTTCAATGTAATATTAATTTCCATACTTCACAACCTATGAAGTATATATAATCTATGAAAATTTAGGTATTTTAATCTAATACGCTAAGATTATCTTATATAACCACATAATTTCAACAATTAGAATAGAGATATATATAGTATCAACTAATAAGATCTCATAATAAATCACCCAAAGATCAGGTAAGCTCCATAAATAAGAATGATCAAAAGATCAAACAAGAAAGTTCGACAAAAAAAATAATTCATCTTTCCACAAACAATGGAATTCATAGACAAATAACATGTCAACATAAAGAGATTAGAGAAATAGAAATCAGCATGCCTAGAATTATAGCTCCATTTTACATTATTGTTTTCCAAGCTCAACCTCCACAATTATGATTGCTACTCCTTCTAAGCTCAACCTATCTCCAAACTCTAGCCTCTTCACAAAGAACTCTCAACAATTGCAAATTCACAAACAACTCTCTTTCTCACAAAAGCTCTCAAAAAATACACTTGCACAAAAAACTACAGTAGAATAACAAATGAAGAAATCGGAATGAATGAGTGTAACAAAAGGTAGAGAATTTTCCTCTATTTATACTCAAAACCGAGCAACTTAATGGCATAAATAGGCTACTAAATTTGCCACCTTTTTCCTCCATTCTGCCACTACTACAACAACAACTAACAAAGCATCAACTCATCCATTTAGAATGAAATGTGGCTGCTACAAACTCTCAATATGCAACACATAAACAATCCAAATATTTCTAGCTTCTTAGAATGGATGAGTCACCCCTATTCAAGTGACAACAATGATTCATTTTACTAAGTCAAACTTAGAAATGCACACCTACAGGTTTCCTATTTGGTAAACAAGTCAACCACCTTCATAAACTACAACCAACTCTATTGAAAAAAGTCTATATGCTTTATTTAAGTTGTACGTTGGTCTTTTAGAATTCTAGTTACTTTGTTCCACCAATTATGGCATTGAACTTTCCACATCTTTATGTTGTGTGTTGATTCTTAAATTATCAACAACTCTTAAATGAAATGTATGCCTTCATATTAACACAGGTTTAGAGCTTTATTTGTAGCAACATTTAAATCATTCAATCAACATATACTTAACACTATATACTAATGCGCTTTGAGTTATATTCCTTCGCATGCACCTATGATGGGTGCAACATATACTCATTACTATGCTAGCTTTTATTTAAGCCTTGCTCTTTAATATGGTTTGTGCCATATATGCACCTGCATTTACTTTAAAACATTTCAAAATACTTGTACATATATATAATTAATATATAATATGTAATATAACACCCATTGCTATATTATATATATATATATATATATATATGTATATACTCATTTATTTAAACATTATTTTCCAATGCTAACGATTATATATATATACATAAATTAAAATTTATAAGTATTTATATACACATACATATATATTATATACATATATCATTATCTTAATATCCATATATACACATATATTTGCATATTCATTGATTGGTATATATACATAAAGAGGGGGTGAATTAGTATTCTACTAAACTATTTAACTGCTAATCATTCAATAATTAAAACATATGTAACTGCAATTGTAAACAAAAACATGAAAGGAATCATAACATCACATAACACATGAACACCAATATTTTTACGTGGAAAACCCAAAGTGGGAAAAACCATGGTGAGGATTATCTCACAATGTATTATAACCGATCATAAGATATTACATGGCACACTGCCAGGACGCACTATCCTTAAAGGCTCACAACCTAAAATGATTACAAAATAGTACGACTCATTGCTAAAAAGATGAACCGATGAAATACACCTTCAATGTGCTGAGTTCAGTTCCAATTAGGCTATAGAAAACCAAATTTTGTATTAGTTCGTAAGTACACAACAAATACATCAAGTGTATACAACTTCACTCACTATCACACTGTCACACTTCACTTCTTTTAGTATGTTGCACATGACACGCATATCTTATCTATTCCACACACTCTATACAAAAATGTTTCATACATATATACCAATCTTCATCAACGTTCATCAATTAGGTCAACCTAATTAGATGTAAACATACCCGATTTAAAATAGCTTGACGACACAAAACAAAAAATTATTTGGTGCTCAAAACAAAGTGTGCAAACACAAATCTGGTCGGCCTGGATCAAATAAAGAACTTCTTTAATCACCCATGAAGCAAACATCACTTAATCATGTTGGCCTGAAGAATATATAATGTCGATCTCTATCTTTTAAATTTGTTACTCGTTCATACGTGCAACTAATAGTCATGATCAACATATTAAAACCACATATATAGAAGTTATAACACGAACAATTTCGGACCAAATTATCGGATCAAAGTACCAAAATCACTATTTACTGGATAGACAAAAAACTATCACAAAACAATGTTGGCATCAATGACAACACATTGAAAGGCTTCTTCTTCATTCTTCCAACAATCTCCCCCTTTTTCATTGATAACAACATGTGCCAAAAATGAAACTTCAAAAATAACTTCACACTCCAAAGCCAAAAAAATATGTGAACACAACTCCCCCTTTCAGAACCTTCTCCCCACATATTCTTCTCCCCCTTTGACATCAAGGACAAAGGGTGTTCCAACAAAGAACTAAAAAATAAAAAGATGCAAAAATATTTCAACTGGAACTGGGGGCACCTTGTAATTCTTTGAGAATGGCTTCCCAAGTCGGTTTTTCATCATCCCAGATCCCCTTTGCTTTGACAAGTGCCAGATGTAATGATTCCAACATAACTAGGCATGTTTTTCCTTCTTTTGGATTGGATGGAATAAGATTCACTTTATCTATTTTCTCTGCACATCCACTAAGGCACTTGAAATAGGAATGTGTTTGGTCATTACTAGATCTCCTTGTCCAAATCATCTTATAGCATCTTCTTTCTGCCTCTGTAAGATGAAAAATTTGCTCTACAAGTCTACAATTGAACTCTAGGCAATATAACTTTTGTCATCTAAAATTTTGTAGGTTCCATAGGCATTGGCAAGTTGAGACTTGATTGAGTCCATTAAGTCTTTAATACCTTGAGTGGCATCAGGCCACCACATATAATATACAAACAATGTATGTGCTTCCTTGTCACAACCCTTTACTTCTTTCAAACTTTGCAACACTCTATTATGTGAAATTGCACATTTATATTGTAGTACAATTAGCCTTTTCTCCAAAAGCCTTGATTCTGCTTCTTTTTCAAGATTCTGCTTCTTTTTCAATCTGTATCTTTAGGCTGGAGGCGTATTCTTTGACATAATCAACTAAGAGCTTTAATTTTTCAATAGGTGCTAAAGAATTATCAATTGTGGCACTGGAGGATGTCTCCTACAAAGCCTTAATAGCTCCATTCACCAATTTAGTCCCTCTATGATAGGTATGTTCAATTTCCTGTACATGCTAGAGTTGAGAAAATTACCACAAACTTTTATTCTTTCAATTGGTGACATCTTACTTAGATCCACATAGCTTGGATGAGATGGAAGTTGAATCAACTGAGGTGGTAGCATAGGTTGGATCCTTGTTTCCCTTGTCAATAGACCCTTAATAGTACTTTTGGATGATTCTCCGGATGGCTTTGATGGCTCAGTAGTCTTGGGGAGATCTTCTTCACATCTTCTAATCATTGTTACTTCCTTTTTTTCTTCCTTCTTACCTTCTTCGTTTTCTTCTTCTTCGAAGGATTTTTATGATTGTTTATCTTTATTTTCTTCATCATTTTCATCATCATTTTCCTTTTTTCCTTTGTTTCCTTCATTTTCATTCATGTCTTCTTCTTCCCTATTTTTGGTATCCTCATTGTTTTCCTTTGAATTGTTATGGGTGTCACCTTTTTGTTGTTCTTTGGTGTGTTTACTGGTTATTTCCTCTATATCATTTGGAGGAGCAGAAGTCTCCAAAGCAACATGTGTTTCACCAACATTTTCCATAACATGATGATCAAATTCCTCCAATTTTGTGTGAATGTAGGTTCTTGTATCCTCAATGTTTAAAACACTACTCAGGATTTGTGAAAATGCACCCACAGGGTCCATTTCGTAAACCTTCTAGTAAAATCTTCTAAATTTTGGTCGGGGTCTTTTAGATGTCTCAACCACAGTGGGAGTGGCCATTTTCCTTTCAATTTTCTTGTGTATGCTTATGCAAATTGTTTTTAATTAAATCCTGCAAATTACAGATAGTTGTAAATACCTTTTTCAACCTTCGACAGAAACTACGGTTTGATGCCAAGTGCTCTAAATCACCTTCAAATCACTTTAGCTCGCTCTACTTCCTTCCAAATGTGTAAAAGTGATGTAACTCGACTTCAATTCTCACTATATTTTATCGATTTTCCCTAATTTCGTATTTAATACATTCTACCTTCAAAAAGATGATAGACACCTTATGAATACTCTATAAACCCTAAAATGCTCCATAATCTTCCATATTTGCATATTTTTATTTGGAATATTTTCCAACAGCTTCAAAATGATATCTTATAACACATATCCTCATGGCATAGCTTGACACCTCTTATATCTAGGGTTCATAAAAAATTTCTATAGAAGTTCCCCCTAAATCTAGCATTGGGTTTAGTTTTTAGAGGAAGTATCTACACCAGATGTAGGTAGAGATGTGTTTGATTCTTCCTTATTCTCGAGTTCTTCCTTTTTCTTCCAAATCTTCTCCATTTCCTTTTTGACTTCATTAGGATCAATCTTCTTCACAGTTTTATTCCTTTGTTCTAGATTATAATTCTTCCCATTTTTACTTTTGAAAAACTTTGAAATATGTCCTAGTTTGTTGCAGGTGTAGCACACAACATTTTTATGTCCAAATTGATTTATATTTAACCTTGATTTGCATTGGTTAGCTTTATGTCCAAATGCATTACATGTGTAGCAATATCCTTGAAAAGATGGAACCATTATATCAATATTGAATCTATTTGTCATCATTATCTTACTTCTACACTCAGTAGCTCTATGTCCAAACTTATTGCAGGCAAGACATTTTTCAACAAAGAATCCAACATTTTGATTCATTTTATTCCTACACTTTTTTGCTTTATGACCAAATTTATTGCATGAAAATAAAATACCATTGAAAGATGGGTACCTTTGATCATTTGGTTTTCAGATGGGATTTCTTTCAGTATAGCTTATTTGGTTCTTGAACAATCTATTCTTGCCTTGAGTTTTCCCTTGATTTCCAACTTTGTTGGGAGTCTAATTTTCCTTTGAAATTTTTCCTTCTTCAAATCCTAAACCACCTTTATCCTTAGCTAGTTTTTGAAATGCAATCAATTCATCAAGCATTGTAGAACTGTTTTTGAATTTGTCCTCATGAGATTTTACTTTCTCCAAGTCAAATCTTAGTGTTACCACTTTTTGTTCAAGCTTTTTACATTCATCAATCCTACTCTGGATTTCAGCTTTCTGACATTCTTCAATTCTTTTATTTTCTTCCACTTGCACTTTTAGTTCGGTAATTTCTTCATTTGTTGTTTTCAACAAAATTGACTTCCCTATGCCTTTCTCTGAACTTCTTGATTTTCTCTCTTAAATTTTTGATGCATTCATTCGCTTCACTCAGTTTTTCCTTCAAATTTTCTTTCTCATTTTCAATTTTGTTCAGGTCTTCAAGAGTAGCATGGATTTCTTCAATTGCAGAGATCTCTTTCAGAGGAACATGCTACTTTTTATCAGCCATGTGTTCAAACTTCAAGATCTTCCTTAAGCTATTAAACTTTTCCAAAGGAACCAAGCTTTGATACCAATTTTTGAACACCCAGAATACTGAGAGGGGGGGGTAAATCTGTATTCTACTAAACCATTTAACTAACAACCATTTAATAATTAAAACATATTTGACTGCAACTGTAAACAAAAACATGAAAGGAATCATAACATCACATAACACATGAACACCGATATTTTTACGTGGAAAACCCAAAGTAGAGAAAACCATAGTGAGGATTAGCTCACAATATAATAACCGATCATAAGATATTATAGGGCACACTGTCAAGATGCACCGTCCTTTAAGGCTCACAACCTTAAATGATTATAAAATATTAGGGCTCACTCCCAAAAATATGAACTGATGAGATACACCTTTAATGTGTTGTTCAATTCCAATTAGGCTCTAGAAAACAAAATTTTGTATTGGCTCGTAGGTACACAACAAATACATCTAGTGTATACAACTTCACTCACTATCACACTGTCACTTTTCACTTCTTTTAGTATGTCGCACATCACACATATCTTATCTATTCCACACACTCTATACAAAAATGTTTCATACATATATACCAATCTTTATCAACAAACATCAATTAGGTTGGCCTAGTTGGATGTAAGCATGCCCAATTTAAATATCTTGTTGGCACAAAACAAAAACTTCTTTGGTACTCAAAAAAATTGTGCAAGACACAAATCTGGTCAATCCAGACCAAATAAAGAACTCCTTTAATCACCCATGAAGTGAACATCACTTAACCATGTCGGCTAGAAGAATATACAATGTAGATCTTTGTCTTTTAAATATCTCAACCTATTCAACCAGAATTGTTGAAATCTCGTCCATAGGTGCAACTAATATTCCTGATCAACATATTAAAACCACATAGATAGAACTTCTAACATGAACAATTTCAGACCAAATTACCGGATCAGAGTACCAAAATCATTGTTTATCGGATAGACAAAAACTGTCACAAATCAATGTTGGCATCAATGACAACACACTAGAGAGCTTATTCTTCTTCATTCTTCCAACACATAAAGTATGCATGCATACATACATACATACACATATTATTTATGTTTGATCGGTATCTTCTTGCATATGATTATCCATGCATGGGTACGCATAAATATTTTTGGTTATGTATATGCATGCACATATATGCTCACATACAAGCTTATTGTTTCACATACATATAAATTCTATGTATATAATCATCGATTAATATATATACATAAATACACAAAGAACTCAAACTCAACACAAATTTAATCACATAATTCAAACATAAGAATCAATCAAGAAATCAAAGATTGAAACCAAAACTCATTTTAAATCATCTCCAAACAATGACTGAAGGTTTACTTACCAATTCTTGACTAATTTGACTCATCTTAACCAAACTAGGGTTTGAGTGTGTGATAGATCAAATAGGAACATCATGGTTACCAAACCAAGCTCTTCTCCTGAGTGATACTCCTCATCTCTTACTTAAGGGCTTGATTCCTTCTGCATCCAACTTAGTGCATCAAAAAGGAATTTAGTCATTCACATGAAATTCATTTGCATCATCAAATCATTAAAGTAATCATATTACAATACATATATTCATTCATCACATTTTCCATGTTCGTGTATTAAAACATTTAGTAACCCCACAATAAAGTGTAGCATATCATTTGAAGTCATCTTTTAACAACATATTTACTCATAACTTGGTAAAAGTAACCTGGTAGCTAAGAAAGGTGGTGTAATAGTATTGACATGATAAGCAACCTTATGTTTTGGTATTAATGAACTAATTTTAATAAAAAATAATATATTTTAACTCAACCAAGGGGTAATAAGGAGCATCCAATTGGATTTGCAAGTAGAAAATTGGTTGCAACATAACTTAATAATTACACAAATTTGGAAATAAAATCACTCACTTTGGTATATACACCACAAATTTAGACATTAACTATTGGCTACACCTTTTGTGTTCTTCATCAATCACAAAACCATAAGATACTTATCGAATAGACCATTTATACAAGGGCAGATATGTGGATGGTTAAGTTGTTTGAGGAGTTTAAAGCTAAGATCATGGTCAAGCTAGGCAAAGCAAATCAAGGCCCAAACTATTTAAGATCAATGTAAGGGAGGTTAAGGGGCCCATAGATGATTATTTCCTAGGCATTCATTTTTTAGGGTACAAGTGATACCACAAGAGCTTAAATATATTGCAAAAATATTGGCAACAACCTAGAATATCCACTAAATTTTAGTTAAGACTATAAAAAAAGGTTAATAGTTCAAGCATTCCCATACACATCAATAGAGGTGCAAACATGTTGGAGTATAGGACCACTGAGAGGGGGGTGAATCAGCGATCTAATTATAAATTATATTTCAATACTTAACTATTTTGTCTTATGCAAAGCAACCCATTGAAAACACTTCAAACATAATAAATACTGAATGTTAAGGGAGTCACAATAACATGCAAATTAGAACATAATACTTGAACCAAGATATCCAATCAAGTACAATATAAAAAACCACTAAGAGGAGACATAACACCAAATTTATGAGTAGAAAACCCTAAAAGGGTGAAAAATCACTCTAAAAATAGGCTTCATTAGGCCTCACTTTCCAAAATCTTACAGGTTACAAGTTGTGTGCCTCATTGGCTAAACAACAATCCTCACTAGCTAAAACCTTACAGGTTACAAGTTGTGTGCCTCATTGGCTAACAACAAGCCTCACTGACTACAATATGCCTCACTAGCAATCACTATGCCTCACTGGAAAAACTCCATGTCATGCTAACAATCTTTAAAAGGAAAATAAATGAATACAGAGGGTTACCCTGTTTCACTTCAAATCACTACCCTATCATCGTCTTTTCAATCAGAAATTTACAGCTCCTCTGTCAAGAATCTATCAAACCTTATCACAACATACCTCAACAAACTGAAAATACAATTCAACCTAGTTAATTTACTTTTTCTGCAATCACCATGCTATGTTCATGAAAGATCCATTATCTTAAATGCCTGAAAAAGGATTACAGTCATCTTTGCTTGTCATTTTTCAATCAAGAAAATTTATCCCATACTCACCAATCTCATTCCATCTTCAAACCAGGGCACATCACACACTAAATGTCAAAGAACCTATTCAAAACTCAAAATATTACACTCCCTTCACATCACATACATTCTATCTTCAAAAACCAAAAATCCAATTCAAAAAACTTACCATTGATCTTCAAAAATCATACCGATTGAAAACTACATCTTCAATATTTGGCACCAACCAGCAACCAATTCACCTTTTCATCTTCAAGCAATCGTAAAGAAAAATTGAAAAATACATGACTGTTGGACTCCCGTCAAATGAAGAACTTTAGGGAATAGTTATTGGAAGATTTAAATCTACACCTTTGATATTTAAATATTGCCACATTTCTCTTTAAATTACAACCATTGATTTTCATTCAAATGAATTAAACAAAGTCTTCAACCCGCTTGACTAGTTAGTGTAGAAGGAGTGGTCGATTTATGAACATTTTAAAACCCTTAATCAAGTTACTTAAAATATCTATAACTTGCTATAGCAAGTCACTTTCCAAATATAACAAAAATATTTTTATACTAACTTTGCACATTTGACCTCCATTTAGGGTTTTAAAACAAAAGTGTTAATCAACAAACAAACCCTAAACCAATTCAAAAACCCAATAAACTTGCACCTGTGAATGTTCGCACCTATGAATGTTCATTATCCCTATTATTTATCATATGCCCTTGATGCTAAATATTGTTCCATTGATATTTGATAATAAAAAATAAGCTTTGATAGGGTTTTGAACCTTTGATACTTTTAGGGTTTTGAACCTTTGGATATCAACTCATGATAAGTACCTATCAACATTGAACTACCACTAAACTATATGAGCTTTGTATGAGATTTTTATGAATACCACTGAACTATCAACACAATCATCAACATTATCAAACACCATCAATAATGTAATACCTTGAAGCAAGCATGAAATGGCATCACAACAAGAATAACTGAACTTCAACTTATGGCATCAATGATAAAACATCATGAAAATGCAACAAACTCCCCCTTTGGAATTGATGTCAACTTCTCCCCCTGTGATGATGAATTAAACTCCATGAAACCAACTCCATATCATGTCAATTTATCCCCCTTTGATATCAATGACAAAGGGCTATGACCATCATATTGCAATTATTAAGCCAAGTACACCACTGAGCATACTTCAAGATCACTATTATCACAACAAAGAGTATTTAAGTCTTATCACCAAATCTCTCAACTAAGAAAGTAGAGATGAAAACATCGTATACACTTGAGAGGAATACTAATATCCACAAAACATACCACTATCACTGAGAAGTAGAGAGATTCACCAAATCATTACCAAAGTCAATGCTAATACAAAGAACCGTTGACACTAAGATTTACTGTCACTCACTGTTTGGGCACATAACTTTGTCCAAAAACACTGCCCCAAGATCATTGCACCCTTGGCACTATACATTTTCTTCATACTGTCATGCCAAATTCATAATTCACTACTTGAGTAGAGAAAGATCATTGACATGACACAATCATAGACCACATTATACTCCTACAATAAAATTCTCTCAACACTACCAAACTGTCAACATGATTGTATTTTCATATAAAGATGGCATTGAACAAAGTACAAGTATACACAAATCTGCATCATAAATATCAATGAAATATGTAATATGAAAATTCACCCTTGACTGTGAAGTTGTCGATTGAAATCACCATAAAAGCATCTGCAAACAACCACCTTGAATTCTCACAATAAAAGACTTATAAAAAGTGCTCCACTCCATAATATACCACTGCATCACACAAACTATCATCCAAACCTTAATGTGCATACCAAAGCCACTAAAGGAAGAAAGCATTGCAAGTCACTGTCAATAAGTAAGGTCACACTATTCAAACATAATCAGTAACTAAAAACACTATTAGACTGTGATTAAAAACATTGTTCTTTGTCAAAAAAATTGAACTTTGACACTTGTAATGGTTGTCCCTTGCAAGAGTTTCAAAAATATTGTCCTCTGCCACTGTCCAAGCAACTATTACTATCATTGGCAACTACTACTCACTAGGTTGAGCATTATGCAAGGTAAAAATTATTGTCACACCAAGATGCAAAACAAATACATTGCACTACATGGTATTGTATCACTGATCATCAGGCAAAAAGACTCCACACTCTACATTCCATTGTCAAGTTACAAGAGCATATTTGACTGTCATGATTGAACTTCTACTATTCCAATAACTACCATTTGTATGAGGTGACTTTATATGCGTTGTCACTTTATTATGAAACTATCATTGTTCTATGACTTAAAGTGCACTATCACTATGAAGAAGGTGTCATTAAAGAAGATTAAAAAACCATAAAACGATCACTAAGGACACTGAACTTGAAGCTCATTGGAGCACATTGAATCACAACACGGTGACATGAAGTATCACTGAAATAAATGATTGAATCATTTATTTTAAGAACATCATATCTCATTGTTATTGCAAATATTAACAATCAACTACCACCAACACCATACTACAAGTATCAAATTACTAAGTATCCATGCCAGTCTCCCATCTGAGAATTCCACTAATGCCTAATACAAACATCACCCAAGTCAAAACTAATAAATACCACCAAACGAAGGAGCGAAACATCTACAAACTAAGAGCAAGGTATTCAATGAAAAGAACTATGTTTTGACTAAGTCACAACTATACAACATGAGAGATTGTTATTGAAATCACTGTTTAATAGAAAATTGTCATTTGAGAGTTCTTAGAGAAAAACACCATATCCAATTGCATATATGTCATGGTACTTGCACTATTACCATACCCATGCACCAAGAATTCCTCAAGCCAAAATATCACATTGTCTAAGCATCAAATCGGTCTCCAAAAGCCATGTTACACTGTCCAAAACGTATCTATGCTCCAACTCTTGACAATAACTTATAGTAATATAAGTACAATAAAAACCAGTAGGGATTGTGCAAGCTTATGCTAAATGTGCAACTGACTACCTTTTAGATTTGAATCACTATTTAAGCATGAATTGCATTTTAGAAAACTATCCATTGCTCTTGATGATTCTTTAACAATCTCTAATTATGTCTATGCCTTCTATTCCACTATAGTTATTTTATTTCCATAAGATGAACAACACAATAAGATGAATGACATAAAACTAAAGCAACTTTTTAACATTTTTGCACCAACAATATCAACACCATGAACATGACACCATAAATATCAAAACAATGAGTAGTTGCAAACTAACTTTCCATGAATTCATTTTTTGTTTACAGCCTCTTGGTTGTTGTCTATGGGGTTTGAATGATAAAACTATAAACATCTTCCCTTAGCCTCATGCTTCTCTTTTATGCACTTATAGATGTCACTTGTGCAGTATGCACAAGCTTGGATTCTTTCTTCTCTTTCTCTTGTTTCCTTCTCTAAATTTTCATAGTGTTTGTTTTCATGTGATGACTAAAAGGTTTCACCAAATTACTCTTGCAAAACAATGCTTTATGTCCAAACTTATGACACCTATAGTATATGATCTTATAACCAACATGAGGAACAAAATAATTATACCCTCTTAACAATCGAAGAACATCATTTTTTACTTGTGCCCCACAAAACCTTGTTGTATGACCTAGATGATTTCATTTATAACATATAATCTTATTTCTTCCATTCGACTACTCATAAGGATGCTTATTCCATCCAAATTTTCTTGCATGCATCCAACACCCTTTTTCTATGTGACCAAATTCATAACATGAATAACAATAACCATGAAAATAATTTTCAAACTTGGACATGTGACGTTGTCCTAAATGAAAATATTTTTTGAACTTGTTCTTGTTGACTTGTGTAGGAAAACTTTCAATTGTCTTCTTGTCTTCAGCCTTAAAAGCAGCAAAGTGATAGTTTAGATCAATCTTCTTCCTTGGTGTTTATCTAACCTTAGAACACTTCCCTTCTTCAAAGCCTAAGCCAGTAACATCCTTGTGACCTTTTTTTTTACCCACAAGATTTGCTAGCTTGTCACTATTGTCACACATCTAATATTTTCTTCAAGGCTACAACTTTTGCCTCTAAAGAATAACAATCCTTTTCTTTGGTGTCTAACTCTATTTTGGTGATTTCTACAATCCTCTTGATCTCTTCAAGTTAAATCTTTAGATCTACAACTAATTTCTTAGACTCATTAACCTTGTTGATCAAATTTTCAGTGTCCTTTTGGGCCTAATTTCTTTGCACTATTGCCTCCCTTTTGAGTCTTTTTATTTCACCAAGAGCACATCTCAATTCTCCCTCAAAATCAACCTCTCCTTCACTATTATCAGATTGAACTTCACTCTTTTCCTTTTAATTTTCACTTAGACTAATAGTAGTCATAAACAAATTTTCCTCTCCTTCAATTGAACCTTCTAAACAACTATTTGTTACACCAACATCCTTAACAAATAGACTTTTCTTCTTTTTGAATGAGTTTTTCCTTTAAGTATTATGTTTTTTCTTCTTTCCTTGTCTTTTATTGTCCTCTTCATTATTTTTAGAGTCTTTATAGGGACATTTAGCAGCATAATTTCCAATCTTACCACAACAAAAACACTTGAAAGGAAGCTTATCCTTATACTTTCCTGACCCTTTTTCAGTTTGCTTACAAAGGTGGACTCTTTATCATTCAATTCCTTTGAATCAAAATTTATTTCTTTATCCTTCTTGATAGATTTAAAGGTAGCCTCTTTTCTTGTGGAATCTTCATTATAAATTCTCATCTCAGAAGTTGTATACGTGTCATGAAGTTCATCTAAGGTGAGTTTATTTATATCCCTTTCTTCTATATCAGATATCTTGGAATCATACTTGGTTGTTAGTGATCTTAGAAACTTCTTGACAATTGTTTTCTCCTCCAAGGTCTCACCAAGACCACAGATAGCATTGGTTGTCTCTTGAACCCTTAAAAAGTAATCAACAATCTTCTCTTCTTCATTCATTCTTATTCCTTCAAATTTGGCTCTAAATTTTTGTATCTTGGCTTCCTTGACCTTATCATCACCTTGATAGATACTAGATAACCTATCCCACACATCCTTTGAAAATTTATAATCCATAACCTTGACAAGTATATCATTGGTCAATCCACAACAAAAGCACATTTTTTGCTCTAGCATTACACTCATAGGTCTTTTTTCTTATCTGCAATGGAAGGTGTTGTAGTAGCAGTATATTTAGTTTCAATTGTTGCCCAACATCATAACCTAGAGATGATAAGTAGCTTTCCATTCTAAATTGCCAAAAAGAAAAACCAAAACCATCAAATAGTGGTGCTCTAGAAGTGGAACAACCTTCTTGATTAGCCATGATAAGTACTCCACTACGAGGATCTCCCAAGTCGATTAAACTTGTGCAAAGGGACCAAATGCTCTGATACCACTTGTTGGAGTACATGACCACTGAGAGGGGGGGTGAATCAGTGGTCTAATTAAAATTATATTTCAATACTTAAATCTTTTATCTTATGCAAAGCAACCCATTGAAAAAACTTCAAACATAATGGATACTAAATGTTAAGGGATCCACAATAACATGCAAATCAAAACATAATACTTCAAACCAAAATATCCAATCAAGTACAATATAACAAATCACTAAGAGGAGACATAACACTAGATTTATGAGTGGAAAACCCTAAAAGGGTGAAAAACGACTCTAAAAATAGGCTTCATTAGGCCTCATTGGCCAAAACCTTAATGGTTACAAATTGTGTCTCACTAGCTAAACAACAAGCCTCACTAGCTAAAACCTTACAAGTTACAATTTGTGTGCCTCACTGGCTACAATATGCCTCACTAGAAATCACTATGCCTCACTGGCAATAACTTAAGCCTTAGTAGAATATTCCCATGCCTCACTGGAAAAACTCCATGTCTTACTAACAATATTCAAAAGGAAAATAAAAGACTATAGAGGGTTACCCTATTTCACTTCAAATCACTACCCTGTCATCATCTTTTCAATCAAAACTTTACATCTTCTCTATCAAGACTCTATCAAACCTTATCACAACATACCTCAACAAAATGAAAATACAATTCAATCTAGTTCATTTACTTGTTTGCAATCACCATGCTCTATTCATGAAAGATTTGTTATCTTAAATACCTGAAAAAGGATTATAGTCATCTTTGATTGTCATTATTCAATCAAGAAAATTTATCCCATACTCACCAATCTCATTTCATCTTCAAACCAGGGCATATCACACACTAAATGTCAAATAACCATTTCAAAACTCGGAATATTAGACTCCTTTCACATCACATACATTTTATCTTCAAAAACCAAAAACCCAATTCAAAAAACTAACTGTTGATCTTCAAAATCATACAGATTGAAAATTGCATCTTCAATATTTGGTGCCAACCAACAACCAATTTACCTTTTCATCTTCAAGCAATTGTAAAGCAAAACTGAAAAATGCATGACTATTGGACTCCCATAAAATGAATAAATTTAGGGAATAGTCGTTGGAAGATTTAAATCTACACCTTTGATCTTTAAATACCGCCACATTTATCTTTAAATGACAACCAGTGATCTTCATTTGAATGAACTAAACAAAGTCTTCAACTTGCTCGACCGGTTAGTGCAGGAGTGGTCGGTTTATGAATATTTTAAAACCCTTAATCAAGTTACTTATAATATCTTTAACTTACTATAGCAAGTCACTTTCCAAATATAACAAAAAGAATTTTCTATTACCTTTGCACATTTGACCTCCATTTAGGGTTTTAAAAAAAAAGTGTTAATCAACAAACAAACCCTAAACCAATTAAAAACCCAATAAACTTGCACGTGTGAATGTTCATGATCTTTGTTGTTTATCATATGCCCTTGATGATAAATATTGTGTCATTGATATTTGATAAGAAAAAATAGGCTTTGATAGGGTTTTGAACCTTTGGCTATCAACTCATGGCAAGTACCTATCAACACTAAACTACCACTAAACTATATGAGCTTTGCATGAATACCATTGAACTATCAACACAATCATCAACATTATCAAACACTATCAACAATGCAATACCTTGAAGCAAGCATGAAATTGCATCACAACAAGAACAACTAAACTTCAACTTATGACATCAATGACAAAACATCATGCGAATGCAACAAAATGTACATAATTGGTAAAGATGACATCATAAGAAAAATTATTTTAGGTCATGAAAGGGAGGATACATAAGAGAAGAACGTGAGAGAATGTATACCAACAAGGGAATGCATAGCAAGTTCAATAGCAAAATTTCTCATCAAAAACATCAGATCACAATATTTGGGTGCCTAATAAGCACAAATGATCAAGGGAAACATTGTGAATTAGACAATTAAGGAGAAATTGGATAACTTTATGACCACCCATAACAAGAGCACAACCTATCATCCCTAGGCTAATGGAGCAATATAAGCAATAAATAAGATAATGGAGAGGATTTTAACAAATTGACAATAATACCACTAATTAGGATTTGACAAAACCTAGAGTAATATGGACCTACTAAACCACAAATAAGAGATTAATTAAAATTTCTTCCAATTAAGTATATGGATTAGATCTAGCTTTGCTAATGCAATATGTAGTGCCAAACTTGAAGTTGACAAGAATGTTAATAGTAAGTGAAGAAGATTTAGTGAAGGAGATATTGTTAAATTGGAGAAGCTAGATGAAAAGTACATAACACCTTCTAATCAAACAAGAGATAAGATGAAGATTGTTTGTTGTACAATAACAAGTTTAAAAGAATAGGAAAACTAAAAATGAGGGGATTTTATAGAATTGGTCACATCCAAAGATCAAGGACTATGAAACTAAAAATCGTAAATAGTGAGATGTTGAATGGATATGTAAATTATGCAAGACTATAACCCTACTACATGGGAGAATGAAGAAAGAAAAGGGGCATATAAATAGTGAAGTAATCTAATACAATATGTAAAATAAGGTATCAATAATGATGAACAAAGAGAGGCAAAGTGAGTGAAGTATGGAAAGAGATGTAAGTACAAGAATCACCCTTGAAAATCTTATGAGGAAAAGGGGCATTCTCTAGGATCTCATGTCTAATTTTATATGTAGGGGATATCTAGAAATACATCTATGTCAAGCTAGCACAAATCAACTATTGTTTCATGGTGGAAGAATGACAATAATTGGAGCTAAAACCTACTACAAATGAAAAGAGCTATGCATGTTACATGGCAATAAAGAGGAAAAAACTAGATATATGGTTGCACTTCCCCATGTTCTCATTTTGATAATTGGGTTAGATTTTCTCTTAACCGCATACATGGAGACTTCTAATATCTGAACTTGACTAGATTATGAAATAAAAAAATAAGGTGATCACAAGAATACTAAATGAAGGGAAAACAATGTTAATAATTGACCAAACCAGAGCACTAAATGTTAAGCAAGAGATGGCACTCATATGCACAACTTCAGACAAAAGAAATTTGTTAATCGACAAAATAACAAATGAAAAGGTATGGTATGAAACCAAGGGGATAGTATATAGAATCTACTACACAAATAGGACTCCTCTATCACAAAGGCCATATAGATTTTATTTGAGATAGTACACAAGAAATAGCATGACCTCTATGAAGCTTTGAATAGTAAATAATGGATAACCTCACAGAGAAAAAATAGTTAAGCACAAATTCTACTATGTATCGTCGTTAATTTTCCTAGCACTATTTCATGTAAGATATTTTAAGACTAGAAGGGAAGAAAATATGGGATGCAAACCAAATGGTCAAGAAACAACTATTAGATAGCATGAAATCCTTTAGAAATGAAATTAGGTATGTCAATGTATATAATTTGTATTTGTATTTCCATACAATTAGGTTATCAAGAAGGATAGTCAATGAGTACAAGAAAATTATAACCTTCATACTATACATTGACTATATCTACCTATGGGTTGTTGAACCTAGAGCTACATTTATGTCACCTCTACCCTATGAAGAGTTGAATGTAGTCAATGCACTAGTGTAGGCTTTACTAGGTTATCCAAAGGATGCAAAATTGCCAAGATTTGGGACTTGAAAATAATTTTAGAAAATAAGGCATAAGGAGAAAAAGAGAAAGCTTAACAAAAGAAACAAAAAAATATAAAGGAGAGAAAAATCCTATAACGGAGACAGGAACCCTAGTTACAACCCCAATAATAAATATTGTTAACACCTTAATATATAAAAAGGGAAAGGAAAAGTTAGAAACAACCAAGAAGGTACACTAGACTTAGTTCTTCAAGTCTAGGGATACCACAAGATTCCCCATTATTTAAAATCAAGGACTCAAAAAATAAGGAAGACATTGGGCACTAAAGAGCTACAAGAAATATCATCACAGTATGTGATGAGTAGAAAAGGGAGAAAGAAGAGACTAAGACATCAAAGAAAGGTAAGGTAGCCAAGAAATTGGAAGAACATGAACCTTCACCCCTAAAATCACGAAAAAAGGCTACAATGGTTATTGCATATGAGTTCTTAAACGAGTAAGGTGGAAGAACCACCACAAAGAATGAGGAAGAAAGCCAAAGCTAAGAGAGATTTGGTACAATAATCAAGTAATGAGTCCTCTAGAAGAAATATTTCAAGACAAGAGAAAGTTTGAGAGGAGGTACAAAAAGATAGAAAATAGCCACAAAGGAAGAAACACAAGGTTTAGAGAAAAAAAAAGTGGCTAAAGAATCCATAAAAGAAAAACAAGAAGTGAAACAAAAGAAAAGAAAAAGATGATGAACCAGATGTAAAAAAATTTATACAAATCTATGTTTGCAGAAGAGAGAATACTTCAAGCAACTAAAATTTATCTCGTTGCTACCAAAACAAATAGAGAAATAATAGAAGCAATGATGTGCTATATTACAGGCAACCCATATAGACAAGAGTTATCTCATCACTACCACAAGTCATCGAAATACAAAAATAAAAATGGAAAATGGAGATATGTTGCATTAGAAATTAGGTCTCTACAAGGCAAGCAACTCTCAAAAACTTAGTTTAAGAATTACAACTTTCTCCCTCGACATAGGATGAGCTACAAAAATATCAAGATAAAGAATTGTAGACTTAACAAATAGTACACACATATATTGGTGGGGTACAAAGAATTAGATAATGGCACAACAAGACTGCAAAAGGAAGCTACAAACATAATAGGGTTACATATCACCTTTCAAGTGAAAGGGTTGTTCAAGATGCACAAAAGTTAATGGAAAAAGGAGATCCAACATGTGGCAACTGCATACAGAATAAAGTCCCAAAAAAGAAGTGCGGATATGGAAAGAACATACAAAAAGAGAAAAATAAGAGTAACAAAAAGGAAGATTCTCCCATTCAAATTGGCCAAAAAAAAGGGAAATAGAAGAGCTTGTGGAAGAAGAAAATGATAAATAAGTAGAATTCCAAACTGAATAGTAGAATTTTGATACCATATGAGGGATCAAGCTAAAGGAATTGAGGAACTACAAGAAGAAAACCAAACCCAAACAAAGAACATAGAGCAACATGTGGAAATAAAGGGAAATACAGAACATGAAAAGAAAGAACAAGAGAGATGCCAAAAGGATGAAGAAAAAGATATGACTACAAAGACACAAAAATAGATCATGGTGAAATATCCCTAACTGATTTTGTATGTAAAAGAATTTCATTTACACAGGCATTTCATCAAGCAGTTGTCTCTCTATTGTTCAGGAGCATGATAAATGTTTATGCAATAGATTCATAGTATCTCTCCCATAATTTCATTTATTGAATAATGGATATTACTAGTATTGTAACTAATAAATTGCATTTAACAAGGAATATACAACTGATATAATTTTTTAATAATTTGACATTATACAGTATTTATCACTACTACAACCATTACACAATAAATGGAGCTAACCTGAAAGTAAATAACATAATTTCCCTTTTTCCAAGACTCCTTAATGCAACTCACTACTTAGCAAAAGTACGATGTCCAAAACTGGAGGTATGACTACCATCATAAAGCATGATCTCCTTTGATGGTCTTCCCCTTCACATCACCCCCACGTATCCCAAACTAGGTACAAAACCCTCAAAAATAGTTGTGCCTCCCTTTAATAATGTATAACATAATTAATGAAGGTTACACTCAATCATAAAAGAAAGTATGGGTTTGTTTCAAGCCCACAATAACTCCATACACCTTGCTTATATCACTTGATAAATGGTATGGTAGCCAAGACAAGGCTTGGTACTAATAATATTATTTATTTCATCAAAAAACTCCTTGTATGCATAAGCAAATAACTTATGAAATTTGTCTTTGCAAGAGACTTCACAAATTTCAGATATATCCACTTGTAAAATCATTGTGAGAAATTTGAGTGATCTACCCCACAAACTTGCTTGGGTAGAATCATTTCACCACTATATCCAGTTACCCATAGGGTTTTCGTCCTAATGTTTCAAGCTCCAAGAATCTTTCCAAAATCCACACAATAGAATAATATTCAAGCACAGTGAAAATAAACCTTGAAAAGCACTTTTGTATCCAACTCCACAGCTTTTCAAATTCCCATTTTTTGATATTTTCATTAACTCAAGAATAATGTGACTTTATTAACCTTCATTCAATAATCCACTTAAAGTCACTTTACAAACTTAATTAATTTAATTAACATTACCTTTAAAATATGTTGAGATGAACAATATTAGATAATTAAATAAAATATTCGCTTATCTCTAACATTAGCCCATGAGAATAAAATAGGCTAATTAATCATTCATGCTTAGACATCTGAAGGGGACATTATAGTCATGCCTTCCCGAAATTTTTTGTCCTCAAGCAATTGTAGATTAGGATGTTGAAGAATTTTCTCTCCTTCCCACAAGGAATCCTCTACTAGTAAATCCCTCCACCTAATCAGGTACTCCTTGACCACTTTGCTTCTCAATCTCCTCTCTCTGGTATCCACAATTACCTCTGGAACCAAAACCAATTTGCCCTCCTCATCCAAGGGTGGAAGATTTGGTTAAGATGTAAGGTGTTGCCCTGGTGCCTTCTTGAGGCACGAGACATGAAACACATTGTTGATCTTGCTACTCTTTGGAAACTCAAGCTCATAATCCACTTTCCCCACTTTATGAGAAGCCTTGTAAGGACCATAGAAGCAAAATTTCAACTTCTCTACACCACTTTTCTTCACACAAGAAAACCAAGTCCCCTACCTCAAAAATTATCTCAATCATGTGCCTGTCTCCATACATTTCATGTTGATTATGGGCACTTTGAGGGTTATCCTTGAGTGACTTAAGGATATATTGGCTCTCTTGGATCCAATCCTTAGCTCTGGGAGCCCTGTTATCACCAAATTTTAAGTCCAAGAATGATGAAGCATCATAACCATATAATTCTCAAAAAGGATCCATCCTAATTGACATATGATAGGTGGTGTTATAACAATGTTCACCCAAGCACAACCACTTGATCCAAGCCCTTTGTTGCCTTGACACATAGTAACGCAAGTATCCCTTGACCCATTTGTTCACGATATTTGTCTAACCAAATGTTTGAGGGTGGTATTGGGAGTCAACTGTGTGCCAACTAACCTAAATAGCTCCTACCAAAAAGCATTGAGGAACTTGTTATCCCTATTGCTAACTATATTCTTTAGCAACCCATTGAACCTAAACACCTCTCCGAAAAATAACTATACTATATGAGTTGCCTTATACTTCGTAGAGATGACAAAGAAATGAGAAAACTTGGTCAACTAATCAAAAACTACAAAGATGCAATCCCTTCCCCGTACCTTTGGTAGACTAGTAATGAAATCCATAAACACACTTTCCCACTTCTACTTTGGAATGGGTAATGGTGTTAGTGTAATTAATTAATTAATTATTACACTAGCATAAGTTAACTTAGGGTTAATTAATCATATTAGTCCTAGGTTACTTTTTATCATTTAATAAAGATGTTGAGATAAGATTCCCTTCTAGAAGATGAGTTGTCTTTTCTAGAAGTTATCTCCATCTTGTTATCATTCCCTAGGTTAGGGTTTCATGTTGTCACATGAAGTGTGGTTTGTACACTTGGCAACATCTTATGCTTTTTAGGTTTAGCTCTTGCCTATTTAATCAGGCATATGTACTCTTTGTAAATCAATTCTATCATATTCTGAATATCAATCAGATAATCTCTATTTGCATGCCCTTAGTTGCAACACTTTCTGTGTGGTTGAATTTCTTCTTGATAGGTCCTCTTTGAAGTGTGTGCAATTTCATTAGATGATTCAACATCCATTATTCCAACATGGTATCAGAGCCATTCCATTGAAGGTTCATCCCAGTATCAAGAAAGTTGGGCTACAGAGATTTTTGTAGGCTTGAGGGTTTTCTTTGCAGGCTAGTTGGTTCTACTCGGGGACCAAGCTGTTCTCTAGTGCAGATCAAGCTCTATCTGACCTCTCCATTATACTCAGAAGGCCTCAAAACCCTAAGATCACCTGTCCATTCATCCGATTTGGACATATTTCATCCGGGAGCCATTTGAGGTATCTAGGGTTTTTTGCATTTTTGTACGATCAGAACAGTTTTTGCAGAAATAAAATATCTCCTGTCAGTCCTCCATCATGGCAAAAAAAATTTAAGTCATTGGGCAATTTTTATTTCCAAATTCGGGCAAAATTTTCTATAGTTTTGACAAAAATTTGTATCTACGGGTGACTATTACAAGTCGGAATAATTATTTTTCCGCAGACTATAGTTTTCTATCGGCATTTTTTTTGAATTGCTATTTTTAGCATTATTCAAAAAAATTAATTTTTTTGGGGGTCGGTTTACTTTTGAAAAGTCCGCAGACAATTTTTTGGTCGGCCGCTTTGATTTTGTTGGCAGGGGAAGGTACTATTGCAGGGGTCCCGTCACCGGCCATCCCATCACCGATGTCCGGCCACTGGTCTCCAGTCCGGCCCACCTGTGTCACCTGTCGTCCCATCACTGGCGTCCACTCCTTTCTGCCGACTGGAGCTCCTCCCAGCCCGTTCCCGGCCGGTGTCCGACAGCACCCCGGCCGCCACCCCTCCGCTCTATCCGAGCGATGCTGCTTGGTTCTACCGCCCAAGACCCGCTCCGCCACCACCATCAGGGTGGCGCCTTTTTTTTCTGCCAGCTAGCCCTGTGGTCATATCAGCGACCAGGGGCCGATATTTTTTTTTACCCGGAGGTGTTTGATTTTTGCACTTGTTTAGCCTGCAGGCCCTAATAGGGCAGATTTTTTCAAATCATCATATCTTTTCACCAGGGTATCAAAAATCTGCAAACGAGATACCGTCGGAAAGGGAATTCAGTGCTCTTTCGAGTGGTGACATCCATTCTGGGAAATTTTGCTTCCAGAAAATTCTACAGTCAACTGAAGTCAAAACCCTAATTTGGACATAAAGGCTCATATCTTCGCAACCGTTGATCGAAATTCAGTGATTCCAGCGGCATCAGGAAGGTAATTTAGAGCTCTTTTTCATCAATCCAATCACTTTGATCAGTTTCAGCTCCAGGTAATCTTGTATTTGTTTTGTTCAACTTCATGCATTTGTTCAATAACTTGGATATCCTGAAGCTTGGGAAAAGAATTTTTATTTGAGTTGCATCACTTTAGTTGCATATCAGTTTTGGGAGTTTCTATTTGTTGTTGAAGGTCATTATCTTTGTATTTTTGAGAATTTGATTGTACATTATGGGGCTTGCATATTATCCTTCTTTGACTATGCTACACACGGGAAACTATAAACAATGGTGAGATGGGATCATCCACCATCTCCAAACACTTGAATTGTTGCCACATTTGTATGGTACGGTTCCCCATCTAGGTCAAGGTATTCAGAAATTCGCTTGGAGTTGCAGCAAATATAATGTTTTAGCAGTGATTGCAATGCATGTTGATTGTGATGTTTTGGAATCTATTGATCATTGTGATAGTCCTCACATCCTTTGGACTAAGATTTGGGAGATATATGGAGATT
The DNA here is from genome assembly GCA_007115665.2 of Sequoiadendron giganteum. NCBI lineage: Eukaryota > Viridiplantae > Streptophyta > Pinopsida > Cupressales > Cupressaceae > Sequoiadendron > Sequoiadendron giganteum. The sequence continues at coordinate 79,598,385 of CM021105.1, forward strand.
CAGATACTCCACCCATCCTTGATGGTCATGATTCAGAATGTCAGGTTTTAGATCAAGTACCCCATGATGATATTGCTATGCAGGAGGTTGTTTATTTGGATTGCCTTGACTCTTCCGAAGAGGTTGACAAGGTTGCTTCAGATGATTCTTCTTCTCCATCAGAGACAGTTGGTATCCCTTCACATTCAGTGATTCCTTGTCCAGAGTCACTGATTGATGCTTCCATCATCATCATTCATCAGGACACATGCAGTTTTTCAGACTTGACATCACAGGATGGCTTTGTTTCAGGTATCACCGACTTGGCTACTTCTACAGGTTTGGAGGACATTCTTGAGGGGATATCACTCCTCTATTCAGATATTTCATTTATGAGACTTCCTCCATCTTCATCGGAGTTTCTTCTGCATCTACCATTAGATTGGATTCAATCTTCTTTCAGTGGTTTTGAGGACACTTCATTAAGGGGGGGCAATCAAGTCTCCATCTATTCCTTTCCTTCCTTCAATTCTTATCCGGAATGGGAAGCATCTCTGCACTTGCACTTGGTTTTGTTTCTTCCAAAAGGGAGACAAGTTGTTTGTCGACATTGGATCATATTTTGTCTACATACACTTACCTTTTTTGCAGGTGATCACATCTTTTGGGGGGGCTATCTAGTCTCTCTATTTCCCTCCTATGGGGGGCCCATTTATTGCATTTGTACATGGGTACCTGATCAGGCCTTGTTTTCGGGACTCATTCATGCTTTCTTGCATTAATCTTAGTTTTAGGTGCATGCTTATCTAGTCTCCCTAAGTTGCACTTATGGGGGGTGTTAGTGTAATTAATTAATTAATTGTTACACTAGCATAAGTTAACTTAGGTTTAATTAATCATATTAGTCCTAGGTTACTTTTTATCATTTAATAAAGATGTTGAGATAAGATTCCCTTCTAGAAGATGAGTTGTCTTTTCTAGAAGTTATCTCCATCTTGTTATCATTCCCTAGGTTAGGGTTTCATGTTGTCACATGAAGTGTGGTTTGTACACTTGGCAACATCTTATGCTTTTTAGGTTTAGCTCTTGCCTATTTAATCAGGAATATGTACTCTTTGTAAATCAATTCTATCATATTCTGAATATCAATCAGATAATCTCTATTTGCATGCCCTTAGTTGCAACACTTTCTATGTGGTTGAATTTCTTCTTGGTAGGTCCTCTTTGAAGTGTGCGCAGTTTCATTGGATGATTCAACATCCATTATTCCAAAAAATGGCTGATGTAATCCAACTAGAAAAGTGTGCTCTAACTTGTTTTGTTGACAAGTCATACACTCTCTCACATGTTGCAAGACATCTTCCTTAAGGCCTTTCCATGAGAACATTTCCCTGACCTGCTTGTAAGTCAAATTACCGAGAATGTTCTATCAATGGTGTATCGTGGATGGCTCTCAAAATTCTCTTTAAGCTTTGACTCAAGAACCAAGTAAATTATGTCCTTGTAGTAAATGATTTCATCTACTGCTCTATATATAGAATCATGTGTCTTCTTGTCCAATTTTTCACATGCATCAGTGTTCGTGGAATACTCCACCAAGAGGTGAGCCTTCTAATCAACTAAGATTTCTGCTAGAGAGAAAACAACAGGTTTCCTAGATAGAGCATCTGCAACCACATTCTTCTTCCCCTTGACATATTCTATGTCGAAATCATAAGCATGCACCTTTACTAACCCAATTGTGTTGCCTCATTCAAATCTTTCTACTCTGGAAAATGCCTCAATCTATTATGAACGATCCTAACCAGAAATCTTTGACCTACTAGATACTATTTGAGCTTCACCAATGCATGCATTATGGCGATCATTTCCTTGTCGTGGATGGAATAGTCTCTCATTACCCCTAAGTTTTTGGCTCTCATATGCAAGGGGGTGCATATTTTGTATTAAGACTACTCCAAAGCCCTCCCCACATGCATCACACTCAAGAATGAAAGGCCAAGTGAAAATTGGCAATGCCAGCATGAGACAAGAGCTCATCACCTCCTTGATCATGTCACATGCCTATTGGGCTTCATCTAACCATCCAAAATCCCCCTTCTTAGTAAGGTCTGTTAGGGTTGCACCTAGCTATGAAAACCCTTTTACAAACCTCTTGTAGTAGCTGCATAATCCAAAGAACCCCCACGGCTTTGTCAGTGACCTTGATAGTGACTAATCAATAATTGTCTATATCTTCTCCTGGTGAACCCTTAGCATTGATCACATGACCCAAGTAGAGGATCTTGATCATCCCAAACTCACACTTAGATGCCTTCACATACAATGACTAAGCCTCCATTATACTCAACACCTCATCAAGGTGTTTCAAGTGCTCCTCCCAAATCTTGTTGTAGATGAGTATGTCATCAAAGAATTCCAATAAAAACTTCCTCAATTGTTTATTAAATATGTGGTTCATATAAGACTAAAGAGTAGTTGGTGCATTGGTTAGCCCAAATAGCATAAACAGAAACTTGTAGTTCCCATAATGACACCTGAATGCAATCTTGTGGATGTCTTGCTTTGTCACCCTGATCTAGTGATACCCTGATTGAAAATCAATCTTCGAGTAGTATACTTCTTTGTGCAACTCATCCAATAACTCATTGACCCGAGGAATAAGGTACCAACTATTTATGGTCTTCTTATTAAGGGCATGGTAGTCTATGCACATCCTCATGGTATTGTCATTCTTCTTCATCAAGACAACAAAAGAAGCAAAGGGACTCGAACTAGGCCTAATGTGCCCCATATCTCTTCCTTGAACTTCTTAGGATGTTGATGAGGAGTGGTAATAACTAGTTTGTACCCCTCCTCCAACTCAATGGCATGCTTGAATCCCCTATTTGAAGGTCTACCTAGAGGAATCTCACCAAAAACCAAACTTGCTTATCCAATATTAGTTGAATGTCTACATGATACAGAGTGTTATCCTTAGTAGGGGTCTTAGATGAAATTAGACATTGTGCTACCCACGTTGCGTCACCATGCCTAAAGATATTTTACATCCCTTTTCATGTCCAAGCTCCCAAGGCTCCTTGCAACTGAAACACGGCTTCTTCCTGCATAGTTCGTTACGAACTTCATCGTCCATTTGAGGTCTCTTAGGCTCTTCCTTCTAAATTGGTTTCTTAAAATCTTTCTTAAACTAGAAGGGTTGTGGCTGCAATTTGTTCTTTACGGCTACAATCTCCATGTTCCTAGCCCTTTTGATAGCATCATGAAGGGTGTTAGGATCAAATGCTTTGATCCATCCATGAAGTGGCTATGTTAATCCGCTTATAAACAACACTATCAACATGTGTTTTGAAACATATTTAACCATAACCAACAACCTTTGAAACTTGGAAATATAAGCATCAACCGATCCAACCTATTTCAGTTGTGCCTAACTCCTTGAAATGCAATTTTGGATCCTTCATGTCAAACCTATCTATCAATCTGTGTGAAATATACATAGGAAGTTATACTATCATGACCCAAAGTCACTAGCCAATGGTACCACCACTCATGAGACTCTCTATCTAGATGCAGGGTTTCATATTTGATTGCTTCCCTTTCAATCATAGGGTTCAACTAAAAATGTGTCCAAATTTTGAACCCATGCTCCAGCAATACACTTGTTTGACCCATCATAACTATGGATGGCTAACTTACCCACCTTGTACTATAAATCTATGTTATTTTCTTGGCCCCTTTCCCCTCTAGATTTGTTTCTATATTTGATACCACAAAATTCTGCCAATGATAGAAGCATGAAATTCGTCACCTAGGGATTGGTATTCTCGTAAATAGTCACCCCATCCTTTACCACCTCCTTGTTGTCTTGCTTGTTCTCTAGGCTGGTCATCCAAAAATTGGAGGATTAAAGGCCTAGAAGTGGTTCTACTTGTTGTCTTAGGTGTGTGTATAGGTGCATTAATGTTGCTACCTTCACCCTAGATGACATTATGTTTTTTTTTATTAAAGAAACAACAAGTTTTGAAGGGACCCTGAAACCCTTTACAAGCAAATTTTGAATGGATTTGGAACCCTCAACCAGAAGGTTGTCAAAGCTAAAAGACATGAAAGCACAGACAACCAAGGATAAAAAGGCAACCAAGGCCAAAATCCACAACCGGCTACAAAGTCGTAAAGCAACCAGCAACCGGCCAAAAACCAACCCCCAAACAAGAACCATCAAGATTTACATTTAGAATTACTCTTGTGGGAGCGGAGAGTCATGTTAAAAGGAGGTTTTGAGGAAATTATGTTTATTGTTTCCATTATTTTCATTTTCATTGTGGTTATTTTTGTTATTGGTGTTCTTGGTTTGCATCATCTAAGTTAATGTTTGGACCAATTGCTACTGTCCCCTAGCCAAATAATTGAGCATACCCAAAATGCTAAGATCTTGTTGTGTATGTGTACCCGATCTATCCCCCATGATTTTCTTTGTCGAGTCAAAATAAGCAACACTTGTAGTTCTCTTGTAAGTAAAGAACTTTGTGTCTTCCAAATTCATTAATGTGCATCCAAATAGTTGAAAACTTCAAATTTGATCAGTCAGACATTTCTACTATCAAAATTTGACATCAAAACCCATTGGCTCGCAATATCTCCAATTCTAATGCCACTGAAATATCCCAAGCTAATTTTATATGCAAAAAAAAATCAATTTCCCAATTTCATTTGCACAAGCATTTCGTCAAACAATTGTCACTTTGTTGTTTTGAAATTGTTCTCAATTTTTTTACAAGAACATGATAAATGTTTATGCAATACCTTCATAGTATATCTCTCCCACAATTTCATTTACAAAATAATGGATATTACTAGTATCATAACTAATAATTGCATCTAACAAGGAATATACAACTAATATAATATTTCAATAATTTGACATTATACATTATTTATCAACACTACAACCATTACACAATAAATGGAGCAAACCTGAAAGTAAATGACATAATTTCCCTTTTTCCAGAATCCTTAGCAAAAGTACAATGTCCAAAACTAGAGGTACGCCTGCTAGCATAAAGCACAATCCCCTTGGTAGCTAGTGTATGCCTGCTCACATAAAACTAGAGGTACGCCTAAGGAGTAGCGAATGACTCCAAAAAGGGGACAACAACTCTTTCTTTGACTACTCTTCCCCTCCATGTCACCCCCACGTAGCCCAAACTAGGCATGACACCTTCCAAAACAGTTATGCCTCCCTTTAATAATGTACGACAGAATTAATGAAGGTTACGCTCAATCATAAAAGAAAGGACGAGTTTGTTTCAAGCCCCCAATATCCATGATAACACCATACACCTTTCTTATATCACTTGATAAATGGTACAGTAGCCAAAACAAGGCCTAGTACTGATAATATTATTTATTTCATTTAAAAACTCTCTGAATGCATAACCAAATAACTTTTGAAATTTGTCTCTACAAGAGACTTCACAAATTTTGGATATATCCACCTGTAGAATCGTTGTGAGAAATCTAAGTGATCTCCCCCACAAACTAGCTAAGGTAGAATTGTTTCACCACTCAATCCAATTACCCATAAGGTTTTCATCATAGGGTTTCGAGCTCCAAGAACCTTTCCAAAATCCACACAATAGAATAATATTCAAGCATAGTGAAAATGAACCTTGAAAAGCACTTTTGGATCCAACTCTGCAATAATTTCTCAAATTCCCGCTTTTTGATATTTTCATTAAACCTGAGAATAAAGTGACTTTATTACCTTTCATTGAATAATCAACTTAAAGTCACTTTATGAACTTAATTAATTTAATTAACATTAACCTTAAAATATGCTGGACAAAACCTGTGATTACAATTGTACCTAGTATAATCACCTACACAACTCAAGGACATCTAGTGGATCTAGGCAAACTCACTCTGCAAAAATAAAACCTGGTGGATGCATTGGAGACAAATGCACATAAAAACTGGATGGATAGATGCATAAAATAAGAATAATTAATAAGTAAATTTGTTACAAAAATTGCAGTGACACGACCACAAATCACATTTGATCTCACATTAAATACTACAAAGCAATTGGAAAGGGTAGTATGAAGTTTAATAGCACATGTAACTCATTTAGAGAGTGTGTAGACCCAAACAAGCAATGGGCAATTCAATAATACGAACAACAACAACAACTTGATAACACAAAACATAAATTGGTGGTGAAAGCAGAGATTTACCAACTGTAGTAAGGAAATTGAACACAATATGCAATAATGCCACAACATTACCAATACTCTCTAAGCTAGCCAGCAACCACCAAAAAGAAAAAGACGATGTTGGATGCCTTGAGAACAATTTTCACAACAGTCTACTTCCTATGACCCTAATCATGATACAACAAATAATTGATTTATTGTATACTCAATATCAATAGAAAAAGGAGTAGGTGGCCTAAATAATTGCACAAATGAAGGAATTGAATAGTATAGTTAACATTCATTTGGCCTAGATAAAAAATGCATTAAAAGAATCTCATCTTCACTTAAGGGGCTAAATCAGATCCATCAACACTTCAAGAGGCAAATTCAAATTTGATTGAGGTAGAAATCTTGTTGTGGCAAGCCAAGAAAAAGTCATTTTAGTGGGACAACCTATCAGTCCATTCAGGTCAAATATTAGAACATGTTACCTAAGTAAATGAGATTAGTAGCATAATTTCGTAGAATTTTAAAATTTTGAACCAGCTCAGAACATTTTGAAAAAAAAATCAGTTAGCAAATCAAAAATTGAATGTCTCAAGACAAGGTTTCAAGTCTGGGGATAATGTTGGCAAGATCAGGACTTGATTGATCAGGCTGGCAACCCACTAGGCACCTTATTCAATCTACTATTAGGTTGAAACCCTGCAGAGGTAGCCTAACAGAGACTTGAGGTGAAAGCCCAGAAGAGCACCACAAGTTAGTCTACATATGAAAATCCCACACTTGGTAATGAAAAGGGAAAAACCATAACCAATACCACACGTGCCAGAAAACAAGGACAAAATAGAGATGTGGCTACAAAGGAAGATGTGTGGCACCTACAAAAGGGTGAATGTATATGCGACATGTACAAGAGAAATGATCCTACCTCATGTAAAGCAAAATACAAATGTAAACATGTTGCAAATGAGATATAGTATGATACGGGATAATGAAGGATGATGAAGAGACAAGATATATGTGAACATAATAGACTTGTGAATATATGAGTACATTGTATGAGAGATTGTATATGATCTTGGAAGGAATATATATGGTCCTACCTTATGGTATCTATTAGTATGTGAATGTGTAAATTTTCTTTTGTCTAGTCTGTTATTTGCATACATAACACCTTCTTTCCTATTGCATCACACCAATCAACAAATTAAACATTATATAAACCAATCTTAGGTCTATTTTTTACCTGTGTTCCACGAGGACGTGTCCCTTGGGTTTTTACCCCCCTAGCCCATCCCGGAAATGTTTCGGGGAAGGGGGACGCCTGGGGGACGGCTGACAACCGTCCCCCAAAAGACCCCGAAAATCGGGTACGTCCCCGATTGGAGTAAACGACCCCAACTCAAAGGGGGACAGCCAGTCGTCCAAGGGACGGATAGGGAATGCCTAGCCATCCCTCGACCGTCCCGGGGACAGTCGACCGTCCCCCTTTGCCCAGCACGAATTTAAGCCAAAAAAATGACATAATTTTTAATTTTCTTTTTTAAATTTTTATCTTTGTGGACCCCACACCCTCCCAACCCTAATATGGCCACCTAAAACATCTTCTTACCTTCATTTGACCTCATTTTAACTTGCCAAAAACAAATTGCAACCAAGAGCAAAAGTGAAAAGAGAAAGAGGAGGGTTTGAAAGAGTTGTTGGAGAAGAAAAACCAGCATTTAAGAGGAAAAAGAAGAGCATTAAGGCAACAACCAGCAAGAGAAGTGAAAGAGGTAAGTTATTCTTCCATTATCTTTCATTTTTTTCCATTTTTTTCCAAGTTAAAATGATAAAATGTATGATTTTTTGTATTTTTTTTAATTTTCAGTTTGCAAAAATCAAAACAAAACAAAATGAGCAGCAATAGTGAAGTAGTAGGCATGTTGAGAGGGGGGAAGAAACCCAATCAGTTCATAGAGGGTAGCCTCAAACAAACCTATTTGATATCCCTTCTGAAGATTTGAAAAAATATGCAAAAGGCCCTTTTAATCCTAAAAAACCTCTTCTTCAACTAGCATCACTTATAGACCAAGGCAAAGGGAAAAACACTGGGGGTAGTAGATTGTGGCAATGTCACATTTGCAAAGATAAATATTATGGGAGCTATACTAGAGTCTATTCTCATCTATTGGGTTTTGGAGGCCATGGGGTCAAGGGTTGTACAGATATAAAAGATTTTGAGAGGATAGAGTGTTATAGATTGCACATGGAGGTCGGAGGAAGGCCTATAGATCAGCAAATGCAAACTCAATCAACACATTCAACCTCACCTATGCCCTCTATGCTTGATAGTCCTAGTGTTGGTAGTGGTAGTAGTGGTGCGGGTGATGTTCATATTTCCACAAGAGGGAAGAGGAAGGCTGCTACTTCTAGTGAGCAGCAAAATACAATTGCAAGTATGTTCAATGTGCAAGCACGAGATGTGGCAGAGTCTTCCATTGCCAAAAAAATTTATGCCCATGCCATCCCATTCCATGTAGCACGTTCTCCCTACTTCAAACAAATGTTTAGAGATGTGGCAACAGTTGGTCCCTCATTCGTTCCCCCTGGAGAAAATAAATTACGCACTACACTCCTTGACAAAGAATATTCTAAGGTGAGTGTGGTGCATGAGACAATGTTGACTTAAAATAGGCTGCTCTATAATCATGGATGGGTGGACCGATATTAGACAACGGCCACTTATAAACATCATAGTAACATGTTCAGCTGGTCCATATTTCCTTGGAGTCATTGATTGTTCTGGAAAGTGCAAGGATTCAGAATTCCAATTTAATCTTTTGAAAGATGCTATAGAGGATATTGGGGAAGCCAATGTTGTGCAAGTGGTTACTGATTCAGCACGTGTGTGCAGATTAGCAGGTTTGATGGTTGAGAGTGCTTACAAGCACATCTTTTGGACCCCTTGTTGTGTTCATGCGTTGAAAAACGCATTGAAAGACATAGGGAAGATAGATTGGGTGCAACAACTGGTTGTAGAGGGTAGAGACATTCAGATGCTTATTTGCAACCATCACACCTCACTTGCCCTCTTTAGGACATTTTCAAGGAAAGAATTTCTCAAGCCTGTAGCAACAAGGTATGCCAACTACTTTATTTTGTTAGAATGGATGTTTTAGGTACAAGAGGCTCTACAGTCGATGGTGGTTAATTCAGAGTGGAGTAGATGGTCTATGGCAAGCATTGCAAAAGGGAGAAGCGTCAAACTAATAATTCTTGATGATAATTGGTGGTCCAATTTGAGGTTAAAAATTGTTATTGATTGTTGATTTTATAAAAAAAAATATATGATTTTATTATTTTTTGGTTTTCTAAGTTCTAACTTGTCTTTTAAACTTTTTTTATTTTTCAAATTTTTGTTTGCAGATATATTTGTTCCATCATTTCACCAGTTGTGGATGTCATTAGATATGTTGATACAGACTCTCCAAGATTTATGAAACTTTTGACTCCATGCTTGCAAAAATGAAGAAAGCAATTTCTAATAAGGATCCTAATTCGGGATTATATGAACAAAAAATTAGGCCCATTGTGACGCGGCGATGGAACACTATGAACACCCCACTTCATATGGCAACCTTTGCTCTTAATCCCAAATGGTATGTACCTAGACCTAGTAGGATGCCTCCTTGTGATGATGATGAGGTGAAAGAAGGGTTTATGAGGGCCCTTGCAAAATAATATTCAATTGAGGAGGCCAGTCTAGTTCGTACACAGTTCACTGACTTTGTTAATCTCCAAGGTCCAACATTCGGTAAACCAGAGGCCAAGGTAGATAGAACTACAGTAGCTCAAAGGGATCCTATTGGATGGTGGTAATGGCATGGGAAGGATGCACCACAATTGAGGACGCTTGCTATTCACCTCCTTTCACAGGTAATACATTAGATTAACTGTTCAAGTTTTAAGTTTTTAACATAATTTGATTTAGATTAGTGTTGAAGTTTGAACATTTATATAATCATAATTTAAATTGAATGTCCTAATTAGTAAATTTAAAATTACTAATTTAGTTTTTTTCTCGTCTCACAGGTTGCTAGTTCCTCTGCTGCAGAGAGGAATTGGTCAACATACGGCTTTATTCACTCTATCAAGAGGAATAGGCTGACCTCTAGATGGGCAAAAAAATTAGTGGTTGTGCATAGTGCTTTGCAACTCCAAGATCGTCAGACTCCTGAGTATAGACAGACTCCAGCATTACGGTGGGATATTGATCCAGAGGATGTCGCACAGATTGATGAGGAGGAGGAGAGACAAGAGGGATTGGTTGGAGTTGCATTAGATGAGCCAACCCCTCACAGTGACAGTGACTCAAACTTTGAGTCTGATTTTGATGCAATGTTGGCAGATGTCGAGTAACGACAGTCATCATACTTTCTATTACTATGTTTTGGACACTTGTGACTGTCATTTTGACATTTGTAGTACAAACTTGTAGCCTTTTGGGCATTTTATTATTTTATATCATATGCACATTGACTATTTGACATGAGTTATGGTCCATGGAAGCAATTAGGTAGTTGTAGTATTAATTTGTTTGATAATTTGATTATATGATGCATATGTCAATATGATTGGTGATTACATTTGTTGTTTACAACTTTATGAATGTTCATTGTTATGATTATCATTACTTATATGAATATCTGAAATTTCCATATATTAATCTCTCTCTCTCTCTCTCTCTCTCTCTCTCTCTCTCTCTCTCTCTATATATATATATATATATATATAGTCATCCCCCCATCCCCTAAAATCCCCTCAAAAAATTGTCGTCCCTGAAACTCGTCCCCCCGTCCCAAAGACTCGGTGGAACATAGGTTTTTACGTCAACAACTGTTAAATTGGCATAGACCAGCTACAACTTAAGATCTCCAATTGCTGCAAAGTGCTCTAAAATTGAGCTATGCCTCTATGAGATAAACACCCCTCTCAATCCACACTTTTGTGCTTCATGTTTGTAATCTTGACTATGATTCCCTACTAAATTATGATGGACCAGCTAGAACTTGAATCTTGGACCTTACCCATTGCTGGGGTGTTTTACCACTGAACTATGTGTCCCTGTCTGTGGTCTGTAGATACAGTTCCAAAAGTTCAATAAGAGAGAACAATCCTCCATAAGTACCTTTATCTTGATCATTGACAACATTCATAGCCTAATAAAAACCCTCAACATCAGCACCTGGTGTATGCTTTACATAATCTTGTCTAGGGCTCCAATAAAATAACCCCAAAATTTAACCTATTTAATAAACTCAATCACATTTAGGGAAAAAAATGTGAAGATAAAAATGAAAAAACTTGTAGAATAAACATTTCTTGAATTATGACTATTAAACATACAAGGGAGAGTTATTTGCCTGGCATACAACTGTAACTTGTCATGGATAATGTATTTTAGATATAATCTACAGCAAATAGAGTTAATACCCACGCAGCAAAAGAAAAAAGGTAAGATAAAAATAACTTTGTTGCATTGCAGCAATATCTCCATGGCTTTTAAAGTTAGTTTTACAGAATGTAACAATTTTCAGTTAATGAGAGACAGTGCATGGCCTAAAATGCCTCATGATTTCTAATATATAATTTTATTTTTCTTAAAATCAACAATACATGCTTCTGCGAATGAAAACTACCTGCTTCTGAGATGGCAGTTAAAAACTATATGTTTCTATGATGCTTGTTAACAAATTCTTCGTGATCTGATTTTTTTAATTTTCAGTATCTGGACTAAATAAGTTACATCAAGGTTAATGGACCAAATACAAATTTGGTAAACCATTAATTTGTCAAATCTTATCTTTCAACAATAAGGAAAGCAGTTTAGAAACATTAGACTTGGCATGAGTATAAAAATATATGTATGTTATCAGCCAATTTGAGCCTCAATAGAAATTTAAATGCATAACCTATGTTGATGGTTTGGATTTGAGTTTGGAAATTGACAAAATAAAAAATATGTGCTTGGTGATTTGTAAAAAATAAAAATAAAAACCGGGGGAAATATCAATTAAGGTTCAGTGACCAGGCATATGGGCATACCCAGTTACATAGTTAACATCAAATGCAGTAGGACTAACAGCAGTTAAGTTGTGTTGTTCTCTATAATTTAGCATTTCAAATTTTCCTTTTTTTTCTTTATTATAAATGTCCTACCTGGACCTGTGTTGTTTTCTAATTATGTTTTTTCTCTGACAGACAGGTACTGAGTAATAGAAGAACTTGTGAAGTTCCCACAGTACCAGTAACAGAACAATACCAGCAAAGTGGGCATCTAAGGCAGAACCGATATCATAGTGATAACACTATATTCCTGCCATGGCTGTAATGTTCCCTTCCCCAGTTGCACAAAGCGAACTATAATTTCTGTCATGCCAAATGAACATCAAAGTATAATAGGTGCTAATTTGTGGGTATAGTGTTATTCCAATGAATCCAATGCAAGTTCAGGAATTAAATACAGTGCAGATTCAAAATTCCACATATATATTTATATATCTTTCTACAGATTTCTGGCACTTCTTATGTAATTCTTCAAGAACAAATGGAAAGTCGGTTACAGAACTACGTCATCACCAAGCAGCCCCAGATAACATTACTGAGTGCAGACAGAGCCTAGGCACGTTGGGAAATAAATTTATATTCTTCCTAAGACATCACCTACAGAAAATGCCATGAATTAAATAACATATTCGTATTTACTTGGCACCCAATGCATTCCCGTGAAGACTCTCCGTCCAACATATGGCGAACATTAACTCCCTTTCAAAGAATCTCCTCTCCTGAATACGGCGGAAGTCTTATGCATGGCATTGAGACGTCTTGGTTTCCATCGCGTCACATATACCAATCGATCATACAATCATATGAATGGTGCTTCTGTTGGTATCGACGCAAATACAGAGTGATGCTAATGCACAATGTTCATTCCCGATAATACTCTTTTCAGATCTATGATGATGGAAAAACTTCTCTGCTGGCTCTGGGCGAGAGTATTTGTTAGCCAAGACTCCCGTGATTGATATCCTGCAATGCCCGATAACAATGTCTCAATTCCGTCTCTAGCATTAGACTGGAAATGTTCGTTTGGTGAGAAAGGCCCAATATTGTGATCACCAATGCTCCCGCTAAACAGTTGATACAATATGAATTTCACAACCAACCGGGATCAGAACCAACGTATCTGTATAGATTCTCAAATCAAATTTCCTGTATGACTCTGTCAATTCCCAATGCAAACAATATGTTCCAACACGTCTGCAATGCTCTTCCCTCTATTATTGATCGATTACACAACCAAAAGCTAAGATCATGTAAACAACCTACTCAAGGGCTATGTCTTGAAAGGCTATCAAACTGCCTAAGAGTTTCCATTCCCAGTGCAAAAACAAAACCAGACATTTTTCATTCTTCCCTGATGATCTTCCCCATATCCGCCATCTTCTTTTAATTCCTCCCAGCCCATTATGTTAGCCAACTGATTTATTATTTACTTCGATAAAGTCTTTACAAAGGTTTATAAAATATTAAATATTTATTGATGACTTTATAAAGTCCAAATAATTAATTAATTAAATAATACAAAAGTCTTAAAAAGATAATTGAAATAATTAAAGACTATTTGAATATTCAATTAATTAATTCCAATTATATTTGGCACTAGCAAAGAGACGGGGACATCACAGTCCCCCCTGCTTGGCATTGCTTGTCCTCAAGCAACTGCAAACCCAGATGTTGTAATATTTATTCGTCTTCCCATGTGGCGTCCTCAACAGATAAATCCTTTCATCTGATTAAATACTCTTTGATAGTCCTGCTTTGCGAATATCAAGAATAGACTCAGGCACCAGTACCAACTTCCCTTCATCATCTAGTGGAGGAAGCTCAAGAGATGGGATACTATGTTGTTCTACTACCTTTTTAAGGCACGATACATGAAAGACATTGTGAATTTTGCTTCTTACGAGCAACTCCAGTTCATATGCTACTTCACCTACCCGCCTTTTGATCCGATATGGTCCATAACACCGCGGTTTGAGCTTTTCCGCACCACTTCGTTTCAAGGTGGATTGTCTGTATGGCTGAAGACGCAAGAACACCATATCACCCACTTCAAAAACCCTCTCAATCCTATGTTTATCAACATAAAGTTTTTGTTGATTCTGAGCCCGATGTAAATTTTCCTTTAGTGCCCTTAGAATGTCTTGATTATCTTGCATCCATCCCTTTGCCTTGGGTACTCTGCTATCCTCAAAAGCTAGATCCATGAAAGACATAGCATTGTATCCATATAGAGCTTTGAAAGGTGACATACCTATTGACATATGGTATGTTGTGTTATAGCAATGTTCACCCAAGTGTAACTAACAAACCCATGCTTTTTGTTTACCTGATACATAATTGCGCAAATATCCTTCAATCCACTTGTTGACAATCTCAATCTGCCCATTGGATTGAGGGTGATAGCTCGTATTGGGCAATAGTTCAGTTCCTACCAACCTGAACAATTCCTGCCAAATATGTTAAGGAACTTGTTGTCCTGATCACTCACAATATTCCTTGGGAGCCCATGTAATCAAAATATCTCTCTAAAGAATAACTCTGCTATCTAAGGTGCCTTAGATTCGATGGAGATAGCAAAGAAATATGCATATTTTGTTAACCTGTCAACGACAACATAGATGCAATCTTTATTCTGAACTCGTGATAAACCTGTGATAAAATCCATTGATATGCTTTCCCATTTCTGATTAGGAATGGGTAAAGGCTGCAATAAACTTATTGGTAATGTATGCTCAGACTTGTTCTATTGACAAGTCAAAGACTCCTTGACATACCGCAAAACATCATTTTTGAGACCCTTCCACGAGAATCTCTCCCGAACCTGTCTATATATCTTGAAGAATCCTGAATGTCCTGCCAAAGGGGTGTCATGTATAGCCCTCATGATCTTAATCTTCATTTTTTACTCTGGTACCAAAAATATCCTGTTCTTGTAAAAAATCAAATCATCAATCACCTGATATTTGTCATCCTATAAATTCCCATCTATGATATCACACGCAAAAACATTCTTAGAATATTCAACCAACACTTGAGATTTCCAATCAGCTAAAATCTCTCATAAAGAGCAAAGTGTTTGTTTCCTAGATAAAACATCAACTACCACATTCTTTTTTCCTTTAACATATTCAATATCGAAATCGTAAGCCTGAACTTTGCTTACCCGCTTCTGTTGATGCTGTAGAAGTTGAGAAAATACAACACCACAAACCCCGAAGATCACCTGCATGCAAATAACCTGTTACAAAAGAAGAGATGGAGACAAACAAGCAAGGGTTCTCTGAAAACTGAAAATGTATATATCAGAGAGAATGAGAGAATGAATTGATGTGAAATACAATGGGATCAATCCTTATAAAAAGGAGATCATGCAAACCCTAATAAAACCCTAATAGGAAAAACCCTAATAGAAGCCCTAATAGGATAACATTTAATAATTAATATAATTATTAAATGTCACTATATGCAAACTAACGTGAAATCTTAAGAAGGGAATAAAAGTAACTTAATCAACATAATTAAGTTAAAACCTTTACTCTAACACCCCCCCTTAAGATGAGCAACAGTGCAGCTACAAACAAATGCAGAAAAGCAAAGGTAACTACAATGCAAGAAGGCAACATGGGTCCCGGCAACTAGGCCAGATCAGGTACCCAAATACAACCAAATCTCTGTAAAATGGAGAAATAGAGAAAACCTCATGGGAAAAAGCTCTACTCCAAAAAGAGAAGAAGAAAGCCAAGAAGAGACATCACTGAAGCAGAAGAAGCTGCAAACAACTGTCGAAAGATGACTGCTATGGTGCTGAAGAACCTCCGCTGAAGATAGGATGATCAGGAACAAGAAGACAATAATCATGAGTGCCCATACGACACTACTTGAATCAGATGGCAAACAAAGGCAAACACCTGGAACGAAGATACAGATGGCACAAGAACCAATGAAACACTGATCAACTGAGAATGGAAGATTCCTTCCAAGGCGAAACCAAGGAAGCATTAGCACGAACAGTATAATACCCCCCCATAATGGTGAACTGGGAGCCTGACAGATCAACTGAAATGGTGTGCAACACCCTGTAGTGCATGAAGAAAAAGATACAACATCTGAAAGTGCACAAGAAAGCACCTGCAACAGAAAAAGTGGTGTGCAAAACAAAGCACACATGCATGAGGCGGGAATCATATGGATCCATGGTCGTCGTGGAGGGACACTCACTGGACAAAGGTGTGATGGCAAACAAAGGCAAACTACACAACCCCCCATGGTATGGATTCACTGTCGTCGTGGAGGGATACTCACCGGACAAAGATGTGATGGCAAAACAAAGGCAAACTACACAACCCCTCATGGCACTTTATAATATCAGTGCAAGTACAAAATATGGCACGACCTTATGTGCAAAATCTCCAAAAAATGCGTGTATAATAGTGTGACACTTTATCTCAATGCGTTTACATAAAAGATAGCTTACAAATGATGCTCAAAATGTCCTTAAAGGACAAAATGCTGGAAATACATGAAGAACAGCCAAGAACAAAGCATCCCATGCGAACAAAAAGTTTCCAAGAGCAAATATGTCCAGGTAATCCACCAGAGTGTGAAAACACAAATAACTGAATAAAAGATACCTGGAGTGAAATCTGGAAAAATAGAATGGATGAAACTGAAGAGCTCTGAAATATGGTTCCAACGCCGCTAAGATTGCGAAAAACGGAGAAACAGATCAAAAGTTATGAGCTTGAGACTAAAAGAAGCCCCTTTGTCTTCAACTGGCTGTAGAATACACCAACAGAAAAATCACTGAAAAACAACTACTCCATCAGAAAATTGGGATCGCCAGCTTTCCAGCGATATCTCGTTTGCCAATTTTCGACACCATGGCAGAAAGTTATGGCAAAAAGAAAAAATTAGCTCGATTAGGGCATTGTGGGGTACATCAAATGCTAACCGGGCGCAAAAGTGGAGCCCCTGGGCGCTAGCCCTCGGTCGGCCATATGACCGCGGGCGGCATAAATGCAAAAAAGAAACCCGCCGCCAGGTGGGCGGCGGGCGGGTGGTGCAAATGGCGGCGCCGCTGGTAGCACCGAACCGCGGCTTCACCCGCAGTGATAACCCCCGGACTGTAATATGACCGGGGCGGAGGATGAAGGGGGCAGCGGGGACCAGTGGACGGGCAGGAAAGGAGCGTCGGCAAGCAGGATACCGCCGGTGGACAAATGGAAACCGGCGGGCGGAAGAAGTCGACGGGCGATGGAACAGAGCCGGCCGGTGACCGGAGGTTGAACAAACACCGGTGAAAAGAAGTGTTGACCGGCGGGAGGACAGGTGGACCGGAGGTAGGTGGGGTCGGTGATGTCGACAGGCCTGGCAGAATAGGTACGATGGTACTTTGAATGTACAGGCCGTAGATTTTGAAAATTCAAACCACCGAATAAAATAAAATGCCACCGAAAAATATATGCCCATAAAATATTTATTTTGCAAATAGCTCGAAAATAATAAATATGCAAAACATAAAAAATTAAATAATTTTTTATTCTGCAAAATCGTACCCGACCTTGGGTGGGCCGTACGGTCGCCCAAGTAAAAAAAATTTGCCTCAAATTTTGACTTTATCCAAAATGGACGAATGAACAGTCGATTTAGGGGTTTTGGACCGTTGCGGACGCAATGGCAATGTCCGTTTGAGCTGAAAATGCTTCAAAATTGCAGGTGTGCCCTAGATCAAGAAAACAAGCCCCAAACCCTTGAAGGTCCAAGAATCTTCACAACAAGAACAAGAAGCAGCAGGTGTGGAGCTCTGATACCATGTAGGAGTTGAGAAAATACAACACCACAAACCCCAAAGATCACCTGCATGCAAATAACCTGTCACAAAAGAAGAGATGGAGACAAACAAGCAAGGGTTCTCTAAAAACTGAAAATGTATATATCAGAGAGAATGAGAGAATGAATTGATGTGAAATACAATGGGATCAATCCTTATAAAAAAGAGATCATGCAAACCCTAATAAAACCCTAATAGGAAAAACCCTAATAGAAGCCCTAATAGGATAACATTTAATAATTAATATAATTATTAAATGTCACTATATGCAAACTAACGTGAAATCTTAAGAAGGGAATAAAGGTAACTTAATCAACACAATTAAGTTAAAACCTTTACTCTAACAGATGCTCATTCAAATCCTTCTGCTCAAGGAAATATTTCAAACTGTTGTGGTCTATTTTAACCACAAATTTTCCTCCGACAAGGTATTGCATGAACTTTGTCAAAGCATGCATAATGGAGGGCATTTCCTTGTCATGAGTAAAACCGCTCCACATCTCTCAACTTCCGACTCTCGAATGCTATAGGGTGCATGTTCTGCATGAGTATTGCACCTATCCCCTCACCTAATGCATCGCACTCCAATACAAATGGTTGAGAGAAATCTGGAGGAGCCAAAACCAAACAAGAGCTCATCACCTATTTAAGCTTGTCAAATGTAACCTGTGCCTTATCCGACCATTTGAAAACCCCTTTTTTCGTGAGGTCTGTAAGGGATGTAGCTAATTGAGAAAAACCGTTGACAAATCTCCTGTAATAACTGCATAAACCAAAGAAACCTTGTAGATCAGAAATATTCTTTGGTGGTGGCCAATCCAAAATTGTTTGTATCTTTTCCTGATGAACCTTCACACCACATGCACCAATGACATGCCCCAAATATAATATCTATGTCATCCCAAACTCACATTTAGATGTTTTTGCAAACAATGACTGGGCCTCCGTGATGCCAAGAACCTTATCTAAATGTCGAAAGTGTTCCTCCCAAGTCTTACTGTAGATTAAAATATCATCAAAAAATACCAACACTGATTTTCGCAATTTCTTTCTGAACACATGATTCATGCAAGATTGAAAGGTTGTAGGAGCATTCGTAAGACCAAAAGGCATTACCAAGAATTCGTAGTGTCTGTAATGGCATCTGAATGCAGTCTTATGTATATCCTCCTCACGGACGTGAATCTGATGATATCTTGAACGTAAATCAATTTTAGAAAAATAAATTGCTCCATGCAATTTGTCCAACAACTCATCTATTCTCAGTATGGGATATCTATTCTTAATTGCTTTTTTGTTCAACGTATGATAGTCGATACACATACGCATCGTGCCATCCTTTTTCTTCAAAAGCACCACTGATGAAGCAAATGGGCTGGAGCTAGGCCTGATGTGCCCCATATCTAGCAATTCCTTCATCGTTTTCTCTATTTCATCTTTGAAGCGCTTTGGGTGCCGGTAAGGAGTGGTAATCACGGGCTTGGCCCCCTCTTCCAACTCTATCACATGCTCGAAACCAAGATCTGGTGGTCTACCAGGAGAGAGATCTCCAAACACCAAACTATGCTTGTCTAATATAGTCTACACCTCTATTGGGTAAATTCTATCTTTCACGGTGGTAGAATTAGAAGATATAAAACATTGGACTGCCCAAGCAACCTCCTCGTGTCCAAACAAGGCCTCCATACACTTTGCTGAAACTATCTTTGGAGTACCATCTGATAATGCTCGCAACACCACATTCTTACCACCCGATGTGAACTCTAATTCCATCTTCTAAAAATCTTGACTATATCGGCCTAGAGAGTGTAGCCACTAAACTCCTAGCACTATGTCAATGTCCTTGATTCCAACTACATAGAAATCGTCTATGACTATATAATCTCCCATCTGAATGCTCAGTTGTGGGAGCTTGGTAGTGCAACCCATCTGAAAGCCATCTGCTACAATGACATTGAAACCAACAAATTCCTCTACCTGTAATCTCCTTTTACCTACATATCCCTCATCAATAAAATTATGTGTGGCTCCGCTATCAAGCAAGCAAGTCACCCGTTGTCCATTAATATCTCCTCTTACTCAGAATGGATGATACTTAGGCACACCAAATAATGTAGCAAAGCCACCCTGAGTCTCCTCTCCCATGGGATTGTTATGTTCTGTCTGTTGCTTGTGTTCACTTTCGGAACTAGCATCAACCGTTGCCTCGTCCACATCAGATGTGACCTCTATATAATGTACCTTGCCCTTCCCAAGGCACTGATGATTACAATCCCATGGCTCCTTGCAAGTGAATCACAGCTGCTTCCTACGCAATTCATTCCTGCTCTCAAAATCAAACTTAGGAGGATTTGGTATGGGCTGATTGAAAGCTTTAATGAATGGTTTGTTATTCTTGAAACTCTTCTTCAATGGTTGTAAACTAGAATGTGAAGTCTCAAGATCCAACACCATCTGGATAGCATCCTCCAAGGTCCTTGGCTTGAAAGCCTTCACCAACCCTCTCAAATTATAATGTAGTCCATCTATAAATAACATCACCACCCGTCTCTTTGATATATCTGGGACCATAACTGCAACCTATTGAAATTCGTTGGCGTAACTGTAAACATCACCCCACTGCTTGATCAAGGCCAACTCCCTAAAATAAGATTCTTCATCTTTCCTATCAAATTGGGTAATTAATTTGCTACTAAACTCCTCGTAAGATTGGATTAGAGCATGATTTTGCATCACCAATCCATGATGCCACCAGTCATATGTTGCACCCTCTAGATGTAATGTTACAAATTTAATTGCTTTTGTCTCGGCCATTGGTTTTAGATTCAGGAAAGTATCTAAGTTGTGGATCCAAGAATGGGTTGTAGTTTTCCTACTCCCATCAAAATTAGGCAGTGTAAGCTTACCCAAAGCATGTTGGTAATCTTTGTGAGGCCCATGGGTTATTTGCTCCTGTTGTGTTCTCCTCCTATCCCTACGTTGATTCATATATTGATTCAGCGTAATGTATTGTCTAATAGCATGGGGAAGAGTATGATATTCATCGTAAACTTATGTCACCTCATTAATCAAAGGCTACTCTACTTTTGGTTGTACCACTTCCTCCTCATTCCTAGTAATGAATGTAGGCTGAAAAGGCCTACTAGATTCTCCTGAATTAGTTCCCCTAGGTTCATGGTTTCCAACATTACTCCCATCACCTGTATTCTGGCCCACTCTCATGCATTCATGTCCTAAGATATCCGACCAATAGCATCTATCAACTGTTGTTGAGACTACATAAATTGCTGCATCATTTGTGACTGGCCACGTGCTAAATCGTTCAAAATATTTTGGACACTTATCATTTCCACTCTTGTTACCTTTGTTGTGTGAACCTTCTCGATCTGAATCCCCCATTGTTTCAATATTTGGTGGCTCACCCCATAATTGTTGGGTTGCAAGAACTATGGAAAAGGTATCTTCTTTAGGATAAGGGTCAGCAATTTCAAATTGCCTCCGCCTCTGCTCTCTTTCAAAATATCTCCTAGCCTTGTCATTGATGCTCATGAACCCTCAGGCTGGCAGGATTTTGGGCTCCGATACCACATGTTCCCTTCCCCGGTTGCACAAAGCGAAGTATAATTTCTTTGTCGTGCCAAATGAACATCATAGTATAATAGGTTGAAATGGTCCTTGCCAAATCTGATCCAAAAAATTTGATTTTGTGCCTTGGGAATTTTGTCAAACAGTTTGCATGTAAAGTCTGAATTTGCTGATTTGGGTTTCCAGTTTGAAATGCTTTTGTTTTTTATGCTTCCAAAGATGCAAATAACTTGAAATTGAATGCTAAACAACTTCTAGAAGAGTATGAACAAAGTGCAAGATGTTTTTTGTAATTTTCTCATGCATTTAAATGGCAACTACTTAGAAAATATGTACCTACAGCAATAAGACATTTTGTCATACAATTTGCAGCCAAACTTCTTATATCTCCAAAATGATATGCACTAAAATGGAAATGTCTACAATACTGAAGATGATATGCAAATCAGACCTATTACATATGAGTTTTTATACTCCTTGCAACATGAAATATGACTGAAACTAAAGTGCCAACTTGTTGTGTAAACACCAGCATTACATAAGCATTCACTTAACTCTATTATGACTGAATTTACAATGCTAGATGGCTGACTACAACCACAAATGTTTCCTAGATAGAAAATGACACACAAGGGCATGCAAACTAAAAAAAAAAAACCTGGTTTCCTGTAGCAGCACCCACAAATAAATTTGTAACTTGCTGATGAAGCTATAAATGCCCTCCAAGATGGTGTGCCTATCCTCCTTGATGCCCAACAATGCCTTGGAAATTTATTTGGAATTTTTCCTTGCCTCCTATGCCAAAATCTACCCTCCCTAAAAAGGCCGCCCCTGCTGCTTGAAGGAAATAAAAATATAAAATAATATTCAGCTCCTCACTCCTCCAATCTACTCCTAAAATGATTGCCAAGGCACTAGCAATTGATTCCTCAAGTACCCACAGAAAAGACTGAAACAAAATTGCAGACCTCTTTTGTCACATAAAAGACCTCCAAAAATGCCACAAATGAGCTCTATGATGAACACTGATTGCATTCACCTCTCAATTTGGGAATGGGGCCATCTCCAAACCCTACAAACCAAGGGAGCATCACCTTGATCAAACTGAAACCGAGTTCCAGCAAAGAGAACTTCTCGATATGCAAAGATAATTCCAACTTCCAGCAAAGAGAACTTCTCAATATGCAAAGATAATTCCAACACATGATGCCAAAAGCCAAGCCCAAGCTTCTTCTTATACTTTTCCAAGGGAAGCCCACACACTTCTTGTTAATGTGGGATAAAAGATATATTTTAAACTTAAGTGACTTTATGATATATTTTATTAGTCACTTTTATAAATTAATTAAATATAAGGTCATCCCTTATGATATTATTTTAATTTGGAATTACTTAATAAATAATTAATTTAATATAACTCCACATTGCCAAATAATTAATTATTAATTCCCTTCCTTCCTTATTGGCAAAAATCACCAAAATAATATTCTCTTGGCCAAAAATACATTCCCTCACCAAAATGACTAGCTCACGGGAATGGTGAATGAGCTAGCACACAACTCCAACTATCAATTTGAAAGTGAGGACATTACAGTCCTCCCTTCCCGAGATTGCTTGCCCTCAAGCAATCGCAAATTAAGATGCTGAAGTATTTGCTCTCCTTCCCATGTAGCATTCTCCAATGGCAAGTCTCTCCACCTGATTAGATATTATTTGATTGTTTTGTTTCGCAACTTGCGCTCCCTCATATCAACAATGTACTCAAGCTCAACTATCAATACTCCCTCCTCATCAAGCAATGGAAAGACAGGAGAAACAACCACATGCTGTCCCAAGGCCTTTTTGAGGCAAGATACATGGAAAACATCGTGAA
Source organism: Sequoiadendron giganteum (assembly GCA_007115665.2). NCBI lineage: Eukaryota > Viridiplantae > Streptophyta > Pinopsida > Cupressales > Cupressaceae > Sequoiadendron > Sequoiadendron giganteum. The sequence goes on from CM021105.1 coordinate 79,621,960, forward strand.
TCCTACTGCCTGCTAGTAACTCAAGCTCATATGCCACCTCTCCAACTCTCCTCGCAATCTTGTAAGGCCTGTAAAATCGCGGATTGAGTTTCTTTGCACCACTTTTTTTCAACGTACTCTGTCTATATGGCTAGAGGCGCAAGAAAACCAAATCATTTACCTCAAATGTCTTTTCCACACGATGTCTATCAACATACATCTTATGCTGATTATGTGCTTGTTGAATGTTATCCTTAAGTACCTTTAGAATATCCTGAGTATCCTACATCAACTCCTTAGCTCGAGGAGCTCTACTGTCATCAGAGGCTAAGTCCACGAAAGATAATGCATCATACCCATACAATGCCCTGAATGGAGACATGCCAATCGACATATGATAGGTGGTATTGTAACAGTACTCGCCCACATATAACCACTTAATCCAAGCACGTTGATGACCCGCAACATAGTTATAAAGGCAACCCTCCACCCATTTGCTAACAATCTCGGTTTGCCTGTCTGACTGAGGGCGATAACTGGTGCTTGGTTTTAACTTTGTTCCTGCCAATCGGAAAAGCTCCTACCAAAATGCACTAAGAAGCCTATTGTCCCGATCACTAACTATGGTCTTAGGAAGGCCATGTAAACAAAACACCTCTTGAAAGAATAACTCTGCCACCTGCAAAGCTGAATATTCTTATGGTATTGGTCAACCTATCAACTAACACAAATATACAATCCCGTCCCTGAACCTTCAGAAGACCAGTGATAAAATCCATCAATATACTTTCCCACTTCTGCTCTGGAATAGGCAATGGTTGTAGGAGACCTGCAAGAAAAGTATGCTCAAACTTGTTCTACTGACAAGTCAAACACTCTCTAACATGCTGCATGACATCATCCTTGAGACCCTTCCAAAAGAATCTCTCTCTAATCATCCTATAGGTTTTGAAGAAACCTGGATGCCCTGCAGTAGGTGTGTCATGAATGGCTTGTAATATCTATTATTTCAATTTGGATCCAGGTACCAAGAATATTTTGTTCTTATAGTATATCACATCATCAACACTGTATCGATCATCCTGAATCTATCCATCCATGATCTCGCAAGAAAGTGGATTTGGAACACTCAACTAGAAGCTGGGATTTCCAATCCGTTGATATCTCACTCAAAGAGCAAAGGGTAGGTCTCCTAGACAATGCATCGACGACAACATTCTTCTTGCCCTTAACGTACTCAATGTCAAAGTCATATGCCTGTATTTTACTAACCCATTTATGTTGTCGCTCATTAAGGTCCTTTTTCTCTAGGAAGTATCTCAAACTGTTGTGGTCCGACCTAACCACAAATCTGCCACCCACTAAGTATTGCCTAAACTTGGCCAATGCATGCATGATGGCCAAGATCTCTTTGTCGTAGGTGGAATAAAGTCTTTCTACATCTCGTAACTTCCTGCTCTTGAATGCAATGGGATGTCGATCCTGCATCAACACAGCTCCAATGCCATCTCCCGAAGCATCACACTAAAGTACAAATGGTCGTGTGAAATCTAGTAATGCCAAAACAGGACAAGAACTCATGACCTCCTTGAGCCAATCAAATGTCGCCTGTGCCTCATCCGACCAACTAAATGCCCCCTTTTTGGTGAGATCTGTAAGAGGTGTTGCCAACTGTGAAAACCCCTTTACAAATCTTTTGTAGTAACTGCATAGTCCCAAGAAACCCCTCAAATCAAAAATGTTCCTTGGTGGTGGCCAATTCAGTATAGCACGGATCGTCTCTTGATGCACCTGAACTCCATCAACTCCAATCACATGACCCAAGTAGAGAATCTCTTGAAGTCCAAATTCACATTTGGACGCCTTAGCAAACAATGACTATGCCTCCATGATTCCAAGTACCTCATCTAGATGTCTAAGATGCTCCTCCCATGATTTGTTGTATATCAAGCTGTCATCAAAGAACACCAAGACGAACTTACGCAATTATTAAATATGTGGTTCATACAAGACTAGAATGTAGCAGGTGCGTTAGTTAGTCTGAAAGGCACAAGAAGAAACTCGTAGTGACCAAAATGGCATCTAAATGTTGTCTTGTGCACATCCTTCGCTTGTACCCGAATCTGGTGATATCCTGATCTGAGATCAATCTTGGAGAAGTACACGGCCCCGTGTAACTCATCTAATAATTCATCGATCTTGGGTATAGGGTACCTGTTTTTGACAGTCTTTTTATTCAAGACCCTATAATCAATGCACATCCACAAAGTCCCATCCTTTTTCTTCACCAGAACAACTAAAGAAGCAAAGGGACTAGATGAAGGTCGGATATGTCCCATCTCAAGCAACTCCTTAATTGTTTTCTCTATCTCCTCCTTAAAGTGCCCGAGATGTGTCTATGGTGTAGTTATAATGGGCTTAGAGCCCTCCAATTCTATAACATGCTCAAATCCACAATCAAGAGGTAAACCAGGAGGTATGTCACTAAACACCAGGTTGTGCTTATCCAAAACCCTCTACATATCCACATGATCATGAGGCGTATCATTAGAAGGAGATTTGGATGAAATAAAGCATTGGATTGCCCAAACTACATCTCCATGTTTGAATAATGACTCCATCCTCCTAGCAGAAACCACTCTAGGCTCCCCATCTGATAATGCCTTCAACACAATTTTCTTCCCATATGATACAAACTCCAACTCCATCTTCTGGAAATCCTGACTGTACCTCCCAAGAGACTGGAGCCACTGGATGCCTAGCACCACATCTATCTCACCCAAGCCAAGCACATAGAAATCATTTGTCAATGTGTAGTCCCCCATCTAAATGCTTAGTTGTGAAACCTTCCTAGTGCAACTCATGCCAAACCCATTAGCCACTATTACTTGGAACACAGTGAACTCCTCTGTGTGAAGTCCCTTCCTAGCCACCAAGCCCTCATCAATGAAATTGTGCGTAGCTCCACTATCAACTAGACATACAACCCATTGTCCATTAATAACCCCTTTCACATGAAAAGAATGATATCATGGAACCCTGAAGAGTGAAGCCATAATAACCTGTTGGGTATCTTCCTGCTCCTCATGCTCACTATACGACTGTTCCTCATGATCTCCACACTCTTAATCTAGATCAAGGATCCCCTTGTCATCAGATATAACCTCAATAAGATGAGCCTTGCCTTTCCCAAGATATTTATGCCCCTGCTCCCATGGTTGTTTACAAGTGAAGCATAACTTCTTCCTTCTGAGCTCATTTCTTTCATCGTTGATTGTTGAAGAAGAGGTGTTCTTGGACCTATTAAATGTTTTTTGTTTGGTATTTGATCCCTTAAAACTTTTCTTTTGACTTTGGCTAGGAACATGGTAGGTATCTAAGTCAAGTGCAAGCTCGATGGCATCATCCAAAGTCTTAGGCTTGTGAGCCTTAACCAATCCACGCAACTTGTCACTCAATCCCTCAACAAATAGCATAACCACTTTGTTTTCCGGCATCTCGAGAACCGTGACAACAATCTTTTGGAACTCAATAATGTAGGCATCCACTCTACCGTCTTGTTTTAACTGAGCCAAATCTTTGTAATAGACCTCTATATCTTTCCTGTCAAATCTGGTAATGAGTTTGCGTGTGAACTCATCATAAGAGGTGATCATATTATGCTTTTGCAATACTAGTCCATGGTGCCACCAATCATAAGCCACACCCTCCAAATGCATTGTGGCAAACTGGATAGCCTTCTCTTCACTCATGGGCTTGAGTGTAAGAAAAGTGTCTAGCTTATGTACCCATGCTCATGTCGTCATTTTACCGCTGCCATCAAAGTTAGGAAGTGGGACTTTGTTCATTGCATCCTTGTATTCTTTGTGCTCTTTCTTGCTCTTCTTCTCCTTTTGTTTCTTGAGCTTTTCCCTCTTTTGATTCATGTACTGGTTCAAGTTGATTGTTGTTTTCACTTCATCAAGAAGCATGTGGTACTCGTCATAGGCTACCATAATGTCGTCTAATACTTCTGTAACTTCCTCTTCCTCTTCTGAGGGTATCTCATCTCTCTCAGGTATGAATGTAGGTCTAAGAGGCCTATCGGAAGTGGTTGCTCCTGCTCTAGCTGCGTTGCTATGACCACCACTACTAATACTCCTTGATCTTCTAGACCTGGAATGGTCCATCCTCAATCATCCCATAGTTGCAATCATGTTATCTTGAAACTGTTGTAGCATTTGTGTTTGTTGAGCAAACATTTGTTGTTGCATTTGTTGCTGCTGCTGGAAGAATTGTGTTTGTTATTCTGCAAATGTACGGAGGTCATTTTCCACACCCTTTCTTTGAGAATTATTTCCTTCTTCACTCATCTTGCTTGCTGCACCAACCCCCAGATTATTCTGTCTTGCTGCTATTGCTGCTGAAAGTGTGTTCTGCTCAGGATAAGGTTGTGACCACTGTTTTTGTTTTCTATTTTCCCGTGCAATGTACCTTTTGTATCCATCACTGTGTTGCATCAAAGAGCACTAAAATGTAACCCAGAGGCTGACAGGATCTTAGCTCTAATACCACTGAAATGGTCCTTGCCAAATCTGATCCAAAATTTCTGATTTTGTGCCTTAGGAATTTCGTCAAACAATTTGCATGTAAAGTCTGAATTTGCTGATTTGGGTTTTCAGTTTGAAATGCTTTTGTTTTTTATGCTTCCAAAGATGCAAATAACTTGAAATTGAATGCTGAACAACTTCTAGAAGAGTATGGACGAAGTGCAAGATGTTTTTTGTAATTTTCTCATGCATTTAAATGACAACTACTTTGAAAATATGCACCTACAGCAATAAGACATTTCGTCATACAATTTGCAGTCATCTCCAAAATGATATTGCACTAAAATGGAAATGTCTACAATACTGAAGATTATATGCAAATCAGACCTATTACATGAGTTTTAATACTCCTTGCAACATGAAATATGACTAAAACTAAAGTGCCAACTTGTTGTGTAAACACCAGCATTACATATGCATTCACTTAACTCTATTATAACTGAATTTACAATGCTAGATGGCTGACTACAACCACAAATGTTTCCTAGATAGAAAATGACACACAAGGGCATGCAAACTCTAAAAGAAGAACCTGGTTTCCTGTAACAGCACCCACAAACAAATTTGTAACTCATTGATGAAGCTGTAAATGCCCTCCAAGATGGTGCGCCTATCCTCCTTGATGCCCAACAATGCCTTGGAAATTTATTTGGAATTTTTCCTTGCCTCCTATGCCAAAATCAACTCTACCTAAAAAGGCCACGCCTGCTGCTTGAAGGAAATGAAAATATAAAATAATATTCAGCTCCTCGCTCCAATCTGCTCCTAAAATGATTTCCAAGGCACTAGCAATTGATTCCTCAAGTACCCACAAGAATCTGATCCCTTAATGAAAATCAATGAATAAAAATGCATTTCCTTCCATGGCCGACCTGCAAACTGAAACAAAATTGCAGACCTCTTTTGTCACATAAAAACCCTCCGAAATGCCACAAATGAGCTCTATGATGAACACTAATTGCATTCACCTCTCAACTAGGGAATGGGGCCATCTCCAAACCCTACTAACCAAGGGAGCATCACCTTGATCAAACTGAAACTGAGTTCCAGCCAAGAGAACTTCTCAATATGCAAAGATAATTCCAACACATGATGCCAAAAGCCAAGCCCAAGCTTATTCTTATACTTTTCCAAGGGAAGCCCACACACTGTTCTTGTCAATGTGAGATAAAAGATATATTTTAAACTTAAGTGACTTTATGATATATTTTATTATAGTCACTTTTATAAATTAATTAAATATAAGATCATCCCTTATGATATTATTTTAATTTGGAATTACTTAATAAATAATTAATTCAATATAACTCCACATTGCCAAATAATTAAATATTAATTCCCTTCCTTCCTTATTGGCAAAAATCACCAAAATAATATTCTCTTGGCCAAAAATACATTCCCTCGCCAAAATGACTAGCTCACGGGAATGGTGAATGAGCTAGCACACAACTCCAACTGTCAATTTGAAAGTGAGGACATTACATAGGTGCTAATTTGTGGGTATAGTGCTATTCCAATGAATCCAATGCAAATTCAGGAATTAAATACAGTGCAGATTCAAAATTCCACATATATATTTATATATCTTTCTACAACTTTCTGGCACTTCTTATGTAATTCTTCAAGAACAAATGGAAAGTCGATTACAGAACTACGTCATCACCAGGCAACCCCAGATAACATTACCGAGTGCAGACAGAGCCTAGGCATGTTGGGAAATAAATATATATTCTTCCTAACACATCACCTACAGAAAATGCCATGAATTAAATAACATAACCGTATTTACTTGGCACCCGATTCATTCCCCTGAAGACTCTTCGTCCAACATATGGCAAACATTAACTCCCTTCCAAAGAATCTCCTCTCCTGAATGCGGCGGCAGTCTTATGCATGGCATTGAGACGTCTTGGTTTCCATCGCGTCACATATATCAATCGATCATACAATCATATGGATGGTGCTTCTGCTGGTATCGACGCCAATACAGTTTGATGCTAGTGCACAACGTTCATTCCCAATAATACTCTTTTCAGATCTATGATGATGGAAAAAATTCTCCGCTGGCTTTGAGCGATAGTATTTGTTATCCAAGACTCCGTGATTGATTTCCTGCAATGCCCGATAACAATGTCTCAATTCCGTCTCTAGCATTAGACTGGCAATGTTCGTTTGGTGAGAAAGGCCCGATATTGTGATCACCAATGCTCCCGCTAAACAGTTGATACGATATAAATTTCACAACCAACCGAAATCAGAACCAACGTATCTGTATAGATTCTCAAGTCGAATTTCTTGTATGACTTTGTCAATTCCCAATGCAAACAATATGTTCCAACACGTCTGCAATGCTCTTCCCTCTATTATTGACCGATTACACAGCCAAAAGCTAAAATCATGTAAACAACCTACTCGGAGGCTACGTCCTAAAAGGCTCTATCAAATTAACTGACAGTTTTCGTTCCCAGTGCAAAAACAGAACAAGACATTTTTCATTCTTCCCTGATGATCTTCCCCATATTCGCCATCTTCTTTTAATTCCTCCCAGTCCATTCCGTTAGCCAACTGATTTATTATTTACTTCGATAAAGGCTTTACAAAGGTTTATAAAATATTAAATATTTATTGATGACTTTATAAAGTCCAAATAATTAATTAATTAAATAATTCAAAAGTCTTAAAATGATAATTGAAATAATTAAAGACTATTTGAATATTCAATTAATTAATTCCAATTATATTTGGCTCTAGCAAAGAGACGGGGACATCACAATGACAGGGACTAATACCCTTGTATCAAAATAATTTATAATTTCAAATGCCATAGCACAATATATCATCACAAATAGGGTGCTTAATCGTTTAATTACAAAATACATTTGTGTCTCGGTCTCCAGAAAGAGCAAATATATATTTCATTTAAAAACCATCCTTTTGTCTTAATGTAAATAAAACATTTGTAGGGCAAAGCAAAGTGGATACATGTACAATTCCATCCAAGTTACATTTATATCAGTCATGGAAGTATTTGTTGGCAAAAATATTAGTTTCAAATTTGAGTACACTTTCAACTTTTACACATCTTCTATTGCCAAATGAATCTGCCTCTTAGGCCATATCAATGATACAACTGAATCTACATCATCAAAGTTATTTTCAGAGCTAAACTGGCATTACATCTGTTTGTGATGTAATCCCTAAAGACATTGACTTTCAGAAAGGAAACTATTCCTCAGCGCAAGGTATTGCAATGATCATATCAACCTTTTTTCGCAATTTATAAGCAACATGTTTACTTGATGATATTAAAAAATAATGGTAATTCTCATGGTAAAACGTTTGGAACTCGCATGAGGCTGTACAGTCCAGAAGATTACAAAATTTGGAACTGATTTAAATTGTAGAATTGTCAGTATGTGAAACAATTATCACAGTACAACTTAGATGAATCAGTCACACTGTTGATCTGATCAATTCCACAGGAACATTTAACCAAGTTCTTAGAAACCAAATTCATGAAGACCATATAATACAGTATAACCAACTTTGTATAAAACTTTCAGAATTCTGAACCGTGAAATACTTACTCAACTGTGCTGTGGTTCCAAGAACTTGGAGAAGAAAGCTAAAAATTATTATTTTTAATTAGTCAGATAAAGATAATGAAGCAACTCTCTCTAATCCTTACAGAACTATGTGTGATTCTTGAGTGTCTTTTCTCCTTACCAAACCATGCATGATTCAACATATCAAGTTACACTGGCACCCTTCTCTGCCTCGAGCCAAATAGCTATAGAGAAATTAAAACTATTGATCAGTACATTAATACATAGAACCCCCAAAACACTTAGTATTGGCAGAGAATTTTGAATTAAAAGTTTTCCAGAAGTAACTCTAGAATTTTAGATAAGTGAATGTTACTTACTGATTTAATGAATGGTAGTTGGAATACCCAACCGAGTACAGGAATCCTGTTCAAGAATACCACAAAAGTAGGCCAGAAACCACTGCCAAGACCAGAATAGTAGGCAAAAGCATAATACATTAAAATATTAGATAAAAACGTTTTCCTCTATAAATAGTTTTGAGTGGTTAACAACGTGGGATACAGAGGATTTGAATGAAATGATGAAAAGGCAGCAAGCAACAAAAGGATTAACCTGAAGAGAAAAATAAAGCCATAGATTTCCAATATCATCCCGATGACAGGCCACCCAATAAGAACAAAGAAGAATCCAATCACAAAAGCGATGGATCCCTGCAGGCAGCAAGAAAAAATTTACTTCATAAAGAAATACATTGACGTCAACACTTTTAAGATTATAAAGCTAATCTTCTGTAGCAAATATTTAAATATGCTCTATTCTTCTGGTCAATCTTCAGCATATAAATAAATTATTTAGTCCTGTAATATTATTTTTCACAAATCAAAAGCATATCAATATCAAGTTAATCTTCATGAACCCTATATTTCACAAGAAGCCGTCTCTTATGAGATTGAAGGCCAGCTTTGCACTCAATGTATCCAGGTAAATATAATTACCTAGGAAATTGCTGATTTTTTACTATTTATTACTGAGTACATATTTGATAATGCCTAGAAGACTGAAACTACTAGAACTCGATTCAAGTTTAACACCCAGATGATTACAGTTGACTAGAAAACATAAGATTTTATACCAAAGATATGCCTTTTATACAAACTTAAGTTTAAAAAGATCAGTTTTCAAAGTTTTAGTAACATATGCGAACTACGAAAAAATGGGTATTTATAAATTATTTTCTGTTTGTAGCTTGGAATATTGATAGTACTGCAGCAACACATAATGGATGTCTCACAGTTGTGTGCTATAGCCTGAAACATAAACTAAAACTATCTTAATAAAAAATACTAACTTGGCAACTTGGAAAACTTCATACCTTGTAATGGCTGCGTTTCATAAAGAATTGTGCAGTCGACTTCACACCAATTGTTAACATAACGCCTGCCAAAAAGAGGATCTGATAAGGATCACAAGTTGAGCATTGGCTGAGTGAGCATTTATATCGACATCTTGAAGAAAAGTGTCAAAAAATGGAAAAAGCTTTATTAACTTACATTGCCCATTGCCAGTAGACCCTTATCAAAGAAGAAGATAATTCCCAAGAAAAAGAACAGAACACCAAAGCCTGTTAGGCCCATCCCAATTTCTGTTACATGGCACATCACAAATTGTGTTAAGTATGTAAAATGTTAAAAGCCTGTAATCTATGTCGAATTTGGCTAAGATCATGTCAACCAATATGTCAGATCAAAAAAATTTAGCATACAATATCTTCAAGTATGCCAAATCAAAATCACTGCAATGATAATGTGCCAATCATATGAGAACCCTAAATCTTAACATTTGCATAAAAATGTCAAAGAGATGATCAAGCCAAGTGCATTTCATTCTCTCATGAGCAATTTCCAAAAAAACCACCAAAAGCACATCTAATCAGGATCATAGTGTTGAGAGTCAGACAAGGCAAGAATTTGATGATTCGATTTTTGACTCGGTACCAAAACTTGGTGAAGACTCAGCAAATTTAAAATGTCATTGAAAAATAGTGAATTTTATCAGAAAAAAATTACTATATTGCAGCATTTCATGTCAAAATAACTTCAAATATCATAGTAGCATTATTCAGAATCATGATTGACTAGGCAAACCAGAAGTATAAATGGAATTCAATTACTCAAAACATTGCTGCTTTTCCATTCGCCACAGCATGAAACAACTTCTGTTGGGTCTGTATAATCTCACAAGCCCTGAGTTTGGACTCACAAGGCCTGCAAATCTAATCCACAGACTCACCAAGGGTACCTCAGACTCAGGCTTGCAAGGTCAGGGTGAGTCACAACACTATGTAGGATTAGTTCTGCAACAATCAGACCATGGTCTAATGCAATCATCCTAAAAGTAGAGAAAATGGAAACAACAAACTTATAATGGCTTCTTTGTCAATTTTAGCATTCCTTATGATTCTTTCCCATGGTCAATATAACAGCCACAGGAATTATCCTTTCATACCAAATAATTGAGATCACTGGGATGCATTGCATAAAAGAATAAAAGAAAGAAAATGCTAACAGGCTGAAGTTTTGCTGCACCTGAACACCACAAATATACCATACCACAAATCAAAGATTGATACAAACATTACAGAAAAAAGCATATTAACAAAGCAGCATCATTATAAAAACTGCTTCATTATGGTAAGTTCTTCTATAATCCAGAACTTTTCTTAGCCAAGGGATAAGTTAGTTGGAATTAATCTAAGACTCTGGGTTTCAAATGGGTACTGTCTTTGGAATGTTCAGGAACATTCCCAACGTGGAGTCGCCAGATGTTGTGACCTATTTCACACATCGCACCATTGCAAATGGGGACCCCTAGTTTCTTTTGGTTTCGCCCTCTGCGTTGCAATTTTGTGAGTTCAAAAGTTGAGTTTTCGAGAGTCACTCCGGCCAAGTTGAGATTTTGAACCCGTTTATGTGCCTAAACATCATGGAAGTGCTCGGAAGGTCCGAAAGACGAGGATCGCCTATGCTTTCGGTCATTTCTGACACTTCCTATTTTCTAGGGATTCTGTTTTTTTGTTTTTTGTTTTTTTGATTTTTAGCATTTTTAGCCATTCTGAAGTTCCTATTTTTTAGGGATGCTTTTTGTTTTTTTCTATTTTTAGAAAATTTCAAGGTTACATAGGGATGCGTCCCCTGCCCCAAAACCCCCTGTACCCGTCCCCATCCATCCCGAGGACAGGAGGACACAAAGGGGACAATCCCCGGCCGTCCCCGATTAAGGAATTTTTTTTGGGAAACGGCAAGAAACGTTTCCTATTAGTTGGGAACGGTCCCTTGTCCCCGGAACGGCTAGGGGACGTTGGAAATGTCCCTCATCGTTCCGGGGATGGCTAATCGTCCCCCGTGGACATAAACCTTCCCAACGTAAAAAAAATACAAAAATTTTTGTTTTTTTAAATATTTTTCTGATTTCTCTGATGCGCGCGGGGCCCACCTTCTATTGCAAGTTACATTTTTATAAAAAAATGTAAATGAAACTTTATGAAGTTTCATTTTTCCTAAACTTGACTGCAAGTTTGCAAGTGACGGACGGACGGCTCTCTCAAGCGCGTGCACGGAAGTATTTCCCAGGCTCATGTGAAAGCTCCAAACGCCTAGATTTTTCCCCAAATCGACTTCTTTTCAATCGTTTCTGCATTTTGAAGAGGCGTTTTTGCATTTGGAAGAGGCGTTTAGCAGATTTGAATGCATTGTAGTTGTGGTTTCTTCAAATTTCTCACGCCTAGGGTTGAGTTCGAGGCCAGGGTATTTTTGCTCGTGTTTTTCTTTGCGTCAACCTGCATTTGCTTTGTGTTTGGATGCCTAGGAGCTGCACTTTCTCAGCTCCATTTCCTACCACTTCCAGGTTTGATATTAAATTTATTATTATTTATTTTAATTTTTTATTTATTTTTCTATACAGTATAACTATACACAAAGCTGCATTATTTTTATAATTTTTTTATTCATTTTGTGTTTTCAATGTTATTGTTCAATGTTCATTGATTTGGCATCATTTTTACAAATTTTCAGATTTTCAACCAGTATACAAAGTTTCATCAAAAAAACTTTTTAGCCATACAAATTTCAAAATGAGCAGCAATAGCAGTGGTAGTGACAGTCATGAGGGTGAGGATAGTGACAGTGAATATGAAGTTCAAAGAATGTCAATAGACCCTTCTTCTACCTCTGAAAATGCAACCCATGCTTCTTCAAATCATTTTGCATGCCCTATACCCACTCTTCAAAGATTTGCAAAAGGCCCTTTCAACCGCAACAAACCATTGCATCAGTTTGCCACAGATGTGACTGTCAACAAGAAGAAAAATTCAGGGGGTAGCAGAAAATGGTTTTGTCATGCTTGTGAATCTAATTACCATGGGAGCGACACTAGGATTAGAGGCCATCTAGTGGGAGACACTGGAAAGGGTGTTAGAATTTGTGCTAAAATAACATTGGAGCAACAACTTCAATTTGCAAAATTGGCTGGACTAAGTGATGACCGAATCATTACCATTCAAAATAAAAAACGAACATTAGCTGATTTGCAAGCCTCTTCCAATTTATCAGTTACAAAGAGTTGTGATAGAGGGAAGAAGAAAGCAAGTGAGAAAACTTCAATCATGGGGTTAATGAATGTGCAAAAACGTGAGCAAGCTGATGATGCAGTGGCCAAATTCTTTTATGCACATGCTCTTCAATTTCATTTGGGGAGGTCACCTTATTTCAAAACTATGGTGAAAGAAATATTGACAGTTGAACCCTCTTATGCCCCCCCTGGAGAACATAGATTGCATACCTCCCTCCTTGACAAACAATATTCAAAAGCTACCTTGTTGATGGAGGAGATGAGGCAAACATGGCTTAGGACTGGTTGTTCCATCTTCATGGATGGGTGGACTAATATTCGAAATAGGCCACTCATTAATGTTATTGTTACATGCCCTACTGGTTCATACTCTCTTCGAGCTATTGATTGTTTTGGGAAGCGTAAGGATGTTGATTTTCAGTTTGGCATTTTGAGGGAGGCCATAGAGGAGGTTGGGCCTTCTAATGTTGTGCAAGTTGTGATAGATTCAGCTCGTGTTTGTAAGCTAGCTGGTTTGATGATTGAGAGTGCTTGCAAACATATTTTTTGGACTCCATGTTGTGTACATGCTTTGAATAGTGCTTTGAAAGACATTGGAAAAATAGATTGGGTGAAGGCAGCAGTTGCAGAGGCTAGAAACATACAAATGTTTGTATGTAACAATAACACTTCACACGCACTCTTCCAGTCTTATTCAAAGAAAGAATTCCTCAAACCAGTTGAGACTAGATATGCTAGTTACTATATTTTGTTGGAGATGATGTTGGAGGTTCAAGATGCTCTACAAGCCATGGTTGTTTGTGCAGATTGGAAAAGGTGGACTCTATCAAAGACAAATGAAGGCAAGGAAGTGAGAGATAGAGTACTTAATGAAACTTGGTGGGCCACTATCAAGTAAGAAATCTGAAAATTTTAATTGTTTTTGAATTTGTTACACTTTGTTTAACTTTGTAGTTTGTATTTTCAAAGTTCTAATATTTAATTTGTTGCTTGTAGGTATATTTTCTCTTTCATATCACCAATTGTGAGGGTAATTCGGTATATAGATACAAACTCTCCTAGCTTGGGAGAGATATATGAGACTTTCGATAGCATGCTTGACCAAATGAAGCAAGCTATTCGTCAAAAGGAACTTGAGTTGAGTTTTTATGAGGACCATATTAGGCCTATTGTGACAAAGAGGTGGAACACAGTGAATACCTCTCTTCATATGCTTGCCTACGCTCTTAATCCGAAGTGGTATGTACCTAGACCTGGCCGAATCCTTCCTTCTGAGGATGACGAGGTGATAGAGGGGCTTATAACAGCCCTTCGTAAAATGTATAACAATGAGCTGGCAACCATTATTAGAGAGCAGTAGCTTATGTTTGCTGATCTTCAGGGTCCTACATTCAGCAAACCAAAGGCTAGGACAGATAGGGCCACCATTGCACAGAACAACCCCATTGGATGGTGGAAATTTCATGGGAAGGACACACCGGATTTGAAACAACTTGCCATTCATTTGCTCTCACAGATTGCTAGTTCCTTTGCTACAGAGAGGAATTGGTCCACCTATGGCTTCATCCACTCCATTAAGAGGAACAGGCTTACTTCAAAACAAGCTGTGAAATTAGTTGCAGCTCATAGTGCCTTGAGACTTCAAGACCGACAGACTACTAAGTATCGGCAGACTCCAGCAGCACGATGGGACGTTGATCCTGAGGATGTTAAGCAAATTGATGAGGATGAGGTGCAACCAGGATTGGTCAGGTTACCATTGGATGATCCACTCTTTCCAGAGAATGATAGTGACTCAGATAATTCTGAGCCTTTTGATATTCATAGCCCGAATGAGGCTTAATTTCATAGACTGTTAAACAATGTATTTAGCATTTTGATTTTCATTTTTGAACTTTGAGACTTTTTGATGCAAGTTTGAAACATTTGGCTATGATAAAGTTTATATTATAATGCTTTAATGACATTTATAATTTTATTATGTTGTTATACTACTACTCTCGCTATTTATTTATATATTGATATTGTTGTTATCAATTATTAATTTATTGACATATCTCTCTCTTTCCCTCTCTCTGTCTATAATATATTAATAAATTTTGAAAAAATCATACATATATATATGTATTTTGTATGTCGCCGTCCCTTACCGTCCCCTAAAAATGGCTCCCTAGGAAACGTTCCGGAAACGCAACCCAACCGTCCCCCCGTCCCTGTCCCCAAAAGGTTGTGGAACATAAGAAAATTTCTATTTTTGGAAAGTTTCTATTTTGAGGTCCCACTGGTCATGAAGTCGACACACCTCCAGAATGAGAGAAATCAACAAAAAAATCAAGGCAAATGGTGAAAGATTGAAGAAAAATGGCAGAGTCTGGGAAGCTCGCCCATGAGAAGGAATGGCAGACATCTTCTCAAGTCCGCCCTTGCCTCTGGCAAGCCAAAGGCAGGCACTAGTAGACCAAGCTTCAAGTTTGCCATAGGCAAGACAAGGCCAAAGTCCGCCCTGGCAAAGCTAGCTTCAAGTCTGCCCTTGGCAAAGAGATCACAAAGTGCGCCATAGAAGAGGAGTGGATGTCAAGGAAGAGCCTCAAGTCCGCCATGTCAAGTGGAAGCCAGATCCACCCTTGGAAAAGTCAAGTCAAAGTGCGCCCTTGGCAAGAAAAGCCTCAAGTCCGCCATAGGCAAGAAAAGCACCAAGTCCGCCCAACTTTGGAAGAGGAGAAAATTTTCTAAGGCATTGATCAAAAATACGCCTAGGGTGAGAGATGACCAAGCCAAAATGAAGTTTACCCCTCAACATGAAGAAAATCTTCTAAGGCACGAAAGAAAGTATGAATGTCTAGGCAAGTATGAAGTCTGCCCCTCAACATGAAAGAAATTTCTAAGGTATGGATAAAAATATAAAGTGGCAGAGAGGCCTCCAAGTCCGCCCAACTCAGAAGGAGAGAGAAAATCGAAATTTTGACTAAATATTCAATGTCTAGAGAAGCCTGAAATCCGCCCAAGAAGTTGGAATTGGCAAAGAAATCATAAAGTACGTCTTGCCTAGACGGAATAAATCAAATGATTGGAAAATTAAATATTTAGCCACGGATGAATAAATCTAGCCAAGAACCAATATTTTAATGGGTTGGAAATATTTTAAATAGGTTGGAAATTTAAATACTTCGGATATTTTAAATTATTTTCCAACACTTAGGAAAATTTATTTTAAATATTCATTGTTTGGAGAAAAATGAGAAATAACTTGGGGAATCCGAATAATCAATTCGCCTTAGACGAAATTAAATTTTGCCGCGATTCGAAGATTAAACGAGTTGGAAAATTAAATTTAATGATTAATTTAATATTTTCCAACGATTTTTAAGTGTTCAACACTTAGGCAAAATTTTAAAAGGAAAGAAAATCTAAAGATTTCGGTTGAAGGTGGCACCTGGATAAAATTGGAAACTTGCCTCAAGGATTTCGAAAAAGATTAGAAACTTGCCAAACGAAGAGAAGAAAACATTTATAAAATTGAAAAAACTCGAGAGAAAAGAAACCAATTACTAAGGAAAATCGCACTTCTCAACCATATAATGAGTTTCAACAACTCATTCTTCACAAATTCGATTGAGAAGAAGTTTAGCTCTCTCAAATCTGCAAGAAATGAACTTTGGAAGAAGAAATATTGAGAGCAACGTCGATTTTTCTCAATGGAGGAGATGATTTTAAGCTGGAGAGTGTGATTTTTGAAGAAGTAAATTATTTCTTGGCTGAAAGGTGTAATTCTCAGCAAATTGGCGCACCTTTTGATTAAATTTTCAGAAGTTGGAATTAATTCGCAGCCAAAAGATATTCTCGAAGGTTTGGAAATCAATTAGCGAGGCTCTTCTATTTTTTTCCAATCTTCTGCAATCATTTTGGCACAAGATTTGACAAGCACTTAGCGAATTTCTCCACTTTCAGCTTGCTTTTTCGCAGAAATTCATATTTTAAACAAGCTGAAAGTATAAATTTATCGGATAAAATCCAGGAGTAACCAGATTTTGAAAGTTTTTATATTAATGTTAATTATTTTTGTATTTATAGGTTGATGACCACCCGGGGAGAACCATCCAGACAAGCACAGATGAAGCTCGCTAGTAAAGGGCTACAGCCGGAGTCCAAGATTAATTCGAAATGGAAAAATGTCACGGACACCAACCTTGGACACGTCGACTTCAAAGAATTTAAAAGGAGGATTGACGGGCACGATGGATTCTTGCCAACACCCATTGCCAGACGAATGATGAGGAACGAAATTGTTCAGGCTACCGGATTCCCACCAGCAATTGAGTGTGCCGAACTGATGGTAGAGTGTGTCCTTCATTATAATGCGCAAGACAGGCCGATTGTTGCGCTTGACGGGAGGATACTAGCTCACCTCGGAGATTTAGCTATACAAGAAGCCTTCGGCATCCTGACATATCATAGAACTTCCTACAAAACTAAGGAGGATGCAAAGAAATTATATGATGATAAACTTGAACTTTGCGCCGCAAATGTTAATAGATCGTGGCTTGAAAAACCAAGAGCTTCCGTCAAAAAGATGCCCAAGAAGCTGTTGTGCACGGACTTTAAAGAAGATTACGGAGACATCATCATCTTGTTATACAAAGTAGTTGGAAATCCTCAGGGAGCGCCTTTCAAAACATGGATGTACTACTTTATGGAGGAAATCACTGAAGGGGTAAAGATGTTCAATTGGTCTCATATGATAAGAAATAGCCTCCATGAAAAGCTGGTCAATCTAGAAAAGACGAAGACATTTTATATGAGCTCCTACGTCATTTACATGCTGGCTAGGACATACTGGTATGCAGGCTTGATTTGCAAGGGCATGGTTGGCAATGGAGAGAATGAGTTGAAGTCCTACGACCATTATCCACAGCTGCAACTAAGTGAGAAAGCCCATTTCAAACGGGCACATGACGCTTTCCTCATGTATATAACAAGAATACTTCAAGGAGGGACACACCAAAGGCCAACTCACGAAGCCAAGAGTTTGATCAGCAAATATGGATCTTGGTTCATCCAATACCCAAGATATACGTACATCAGAGTCCAGGGATTCACTGGGAATCCCTACAGATTGCCCATCTTTCCTACCAACAAGATGGTCTTGCTTGAGGTACTGAGACAGTTGGAAGAGTATCAGAGCTTCTAGAGAACAAAACAGAAGGTGGTAGTTACTTTTCCTTTTTTCATTAGGAACATGCTGGAATCATGTCCATCGGCACAAGTAGCTGAGAGTGCCAGACTCAAAATACAGCGGTACCCGTTCACTACATATCAATCTAGAGAGAACTTTGACTTGCATCATCATATCAAGACCGTGGATGAGAGAAAGTACAGGCATAGAGTCGAGTTAGAGGACTTCCGGGAAAACGTTGTGGACAAATACGAGGTCAGACGAAGGCTGTGGTCCAAACTATCAGTGAGCTTGATCAGGACGACTGAACATTGTCGAGTGTCTGATCAACTCAAAGATGATGGAGAGCAAGTACAACCATGCTTTGACGAGAGATGGCCTCTGCCTGCTGTAAAATGGTCAGAGTCCGAACATGCAGATTTGAACACCTTGATGAGACCAGTAATCAAATACTCTCAATGGTGGGTTGATCAACAGGTCCAGGAGCTGAGGCGGAGGAAGGTGACGCTTACCTCTAATAGGTTGAGCAAGATGGAGTCTTACTCCTCAAATGCAGAAACCTCCCATGGCATAGAGTTGATGGAAGCCACTACTTCCAAGAAAAGAAAAGAAGTAGTTGTGGACAAGGAGCCAGTTCAAAAACAAACAAAGATAGAGCCCTCATGCTCTGCCACGTCTAGGAACATTAACAAGATATTGGCCACCATAGATGATTCATTGGCCAACATTGGAAACCCTCCCCCAATTTTCGAGGAGAATGTGGAGCCCATTCAGCTGGATGATGATGAGCCACCATCCCCCACCTGCACAGAAATACTTGGATCAGAAGATGAGATGGGCGCCCAAAATGATGATTTTCAGGAGGGAATGATTTCAGCCCTCAAAGGAATTTTGGATGCTTCGAACGGAGAAAATGTGTAGGGGGAAGATGGCATAGAACAACTCACGATCCTTGACTGGTTGAAGGAGAGAATGAAGATACAGGCACCAGTCAAGAAGCAGGAAGAAGACAATGCTACAGATTTCTTAGCCAGACTTGAGCAAGTTTCAGTCAAGAAGCCGGCTAAGAGGTTTTCGACTATGCAAAGGGATGAAGCTGGCAATCGGTTTGAACAGATTGCAGTGTCAACGGTGGACAAACCTCGGGCGGATATAGCTCCACATGAATATGCTATCACTACCATTGACTTGGGCCCAACCACAAAAGGCCAAGAAGTTAAAGATTTAGACAACTCAGTGTCCACTATCAAGTCAAGGTTGGCAAAGGAAGTGGAGAAGAGGAAAGAATGCCAGAAGGAGATTGAGCACCTAAAAGAGCACATACAACATCTGACCAAGCCGCTTGATCAAGATAATATAACAGCTCCTCCTCTCTCGAATCCTTCACAGGAAACAACTAAGGACACGGAGGGAGACATGGTCACGGCCAGAGAAGCCAAAGAATGGATAGTGGTTAAGGGCGCAAAAGCAAATACATTCCTGGGAAAGTTGATATTAGACTACGGTCAGGCCACCTCATTGCTCTCCAAACTGACTGCCATGGCGGAAGTTTGGGATAGTCTTCCAAATATACAGGAGAGAATAATTTTGTGCCTTAGAGTTCTGAAAGGAGTCCTGAAGCAGGAGCTAATTGACGAAGACATCATAGCAATAGGCACGGCTTATGATTTCCATACTTGGTACTGGGCTTTGACGGCACGAAGTGAGGTCTTAGAAAGGGTGAAGGCTGATGGAATCAGAGTGGAAGAACAGGTTAAGGAGATCCAGAATAAAATCTTCAACATGACTGCCAACATGTTAGACAAAGAAGTCATACGGGAAAATGATTTACAGCTAGAAAGTTTGAACAATAAAGTTCAAGAAAACTTATTTTCTATCACAGGACCTATCTTAAGACAAAACTGGGTTAGAATGACGAATTTCTCAGCCATCCAAGAGGTCTTTGTGAGGATTGAGACAAAATGGGAAGACATCTTTGCTAGGTGTGCCGAAAGCTTGGACGGGCTAGAGTTTAGGATCGGCATGCTCCTGCAGGTCACTATGGAAGAGGTTATCTCGATTGTGTCCAGATTCATCAAACACACGACAACTCAAGGGGATAGGGATGCACTTCCTTGAAAGTAGCTCCAGATGCCACCTCACTCTTTGTCAACTCATTGTTTATTGATGTCATTTGGGAAACCCTAATTAGGGTTTATTTGTTTTAATCTTGGTTGTTGGCTTGTTTTAATTTGGGCCATTCATTTATTTCTAAAACTCTATATAAACTTGTGTACTCTCATTTTCAATTTGTGAAGTGAGTAGTATGAAATTGTTGTGTTATGCCATTTTCGTTAATAAGAGCTCTTATGCATGATTTGCTTAGAAACACTTTTATTTTCAAGTGGTGTGCAAGGTTTACATATTCTCCTTCAACACTTAGATTAAAGTTAGATTAGAATTTTCATTTGAATGTTCGTTAGTGAATGAAAGATCTCATAGTGGTGATTGATGAAATCTAGCTCATACTTTCTTTGGATAGATGATTTGTATCCAATGCGTAAAGTTAGCCTAAGCTCTTAAATTGTGGATGCTTAACTTCAATTTGAATAATTATTACTTCAAATATGAAAATTATTATCACCTCTTTTAAAGATTGCACCCACTTTGCGTAGTTGTCCCAAGGAGGCAAAACAAAGTGTGGTTATTTCGTTTCATCCAATCATTGTCGTCTCTTGAGTTCTTAGGCGTAGTTTAGACTTCTAAACCCTCATCTTTTTGCATTTTTTTTGGAAATCTGAAATACCCCAATGGACAGAGCATCCAGTGACAAAACCATCTAAGTCCTTAGCTTGTGAACAAATTCTAACATAAGTCCCTTTGTGATACCAGCACATCACAATGCCCACTGATCTTATCCACATGTCATGACCTGACGAAAGAAACCTTGGAGTTGCTATATGATCTTCTTTGCAATCTTAGCATACACAACAACTTTGTTCAAGAGAAGATAGAATGTCTTTGGGCATTTTATTCTGTGTTCGGTGAGTATTAAAACGCACACCAACACGTAGAGCCTAGTTTGAGTATTTAGTTAGATTGAAGCAATGCTCAGTTTGTGATTAAGTGCAGGTTGAAGAAGTTTTGTGTTTTGTATCAAGAATTTTGTGAGTTTGAAGTTGGTGCTTCAGCAACACTATAGTTGGTGCTTCGAGGGAGAGTTGGTGTTCTCAAAGAATTGGTGCTCACTTGTGTAAATTGGGTTGGTGCCCTTTAAAGATAATAAAAGCAATATTTTGTCGTGATTTTTTACCCAAAAGGGTTTCCACGTGAAATATCGTGTTCTTCATACTTGATGGTTGCTATTAATGTTTTGATTTCTGATTTATATGGTTTTATGTTTTAAAGTTTGAAATACTGATTCAACCACCCCCACCTCAGTATTTCTTGTGTGCTCTTCAGATTAGTCGTTCCAAACAATGAGACCTTCACTTATATGAAAATGGAAGTCATCTGATTGTGTAGTTGGATATCTTCGATGTGAAATAGGAATTATTTATATTGAATATTTGGAGGGGTAAGAAATACAAGTTTTTTGAAGATATTGGCGAGGTCTAACAATTTTGTCCTCATTTGTTTCCAATCCAATTTTTTTTGTCTAATTGTCTAAATGCACGTTAATAAAGATTACAATAGCTAGTGTATTAGTTTAGTAATTAATTAAAGATGCCATTAGGGTTAGTAATTCAATAACGAATATTAATCAAGTCTTGTGATTATATACCTAGCAGTTGATTATGTATAAATATGAAATCAAACTTTTACTAAAGACACCTTATTCTCTGTTTTTTTTTAATGTTAGTCTTAGCTAATTTTTATTTGAATGGTCTATTTCTATAAACATTTGGAAAACCTAGACTTAGCATGGGCTTGGGAGCCCAAAATTTTGATTCAAACTCAAGACTCGACTAAAAGAAAACACAATGACACAAAGAAAAAGAAAAAAATAAAAGTCTAGGTTTGTTTTTATTTGCAATGTAAATTAATGATCGGAATATTGTAATCATGTAATGCATTTAGTGTTTGTTTCTGCTAACAGTATAGTTGTGTGAATTTGAACTAATTTTGGGTCCACTTCATCCTCTACCTACTGAATTTCCTTTCACCCATGATTGAGCAATGATGCCCTTCTACCTACAACCATAAAAAACTTTCAATGCAAAATTCATTCACTTGCCATAGTAAAAGCTCCATTTGTAGTTGTCGAGGGACATTTAGACACCTAACAAGAAATTAAAAACCCTTGCGACTATTCGTGAACTACCAAAAACCTTCACAATTTACGCGCCATGAAAAGTACAATTCCTACTACAAAATTTGCACATCTTTTTACGAAACTTGGGCGAGTCCCATTACATAGACAAAACAGCCTCAATGCATGGATATTGGAGGATCACTATAGTTAGATTTTGGACTTGTCGGTCATGGCAAGTTGATACAATTCCTCTAGCTATGCCTATAAACATCATCATATTTGGAAGAAAAGGCAAGTACCCCTTGACATAGAGGCTCAATGATCTAGGATGGAAATCTCTACCTTTGAGTGTTCATTGGCCTAGGGTGTTAGAAGATGTTTTGGTGGGAGTACCTTGCTCCCTCCTAGAGTTGTCTAGATGGGCCTCTTATTCCAAGTCATTGCCCCATGGACTTTATCAAATCCTATATTGGCCCTTTCACAATAACTAAGTGAAGAATTTATTGGGCATTCTTTTACATACTTGACATTGAACAATGTAACTTGTCCAACCTATCAAGGTTTTACTCATTTTGGGTTCACCTCCTCTAGTCACAAATTTAATGTAAGTTATTATTTCAACTATTTGAGTGCTAACACACGACTTAGTAGCTTACTATTAGAATTTAATGCACTTTTGAGTTCCCCTAACCTACTTTGTTGATTGTGAGCTTTAATGTAATTTATTTCTAACAATGGATAAAACCTGTTACCAATTCACTAAGAAAAGCCTCCAAATCTAGATCTGAATCCTACTCAATCTAGTTCCTAGTTTGAATCCCTTGTGGGACTGGCCACGATCCTACAAAACAGACCTAGATTTAGTCAAAATCACTCTATAGCAGACCTAAGCAAATGCGGATCTGTTTCGCATAACCCATGGAGAAATTGAACCAAGGAAATCAAGAAATGCATGAAGTCAATGGAAGGCATGGTAAAGTTTGTATTGTCTATGTTGGGCTTAATGGTGGAGGTGCTCACTCTAATGCCCACTCTTGTGTTTGCATTGTGTACTTTTCGATTCTTATGATATATGTTGTATTGAGTATTTTATCAATCAATTATGTGATTTATGTGCTTTATGTGCTATGATTCGTTACACTCAACTTTCTAATGAGATCTATTGTGCCATCAAGATGTTTTGATGGTGTATTTTGAATGCTTTTGTGGAGATGCTTTGTTTGACCATCGAAGTGTTTCTGATGAGGTTTTATTTTGGCATTGTGTTTCCAACTATGCATTATGGGATACATATGTTGTGCTTATGTATGATAGATCATTTAAGTGTTATTGTTGATTATGCATTTTGTTACTAGATCATGCTAGCCGTAGAGGATTTACAATAGATGTGATCTGATATTATATTATGATTTACACTACGTTGGTTAGATTTTGTTGCTCTGGCTATTATTATGAGTAGATATGCCTAATGTTTGACATGAGTGTGCAGGAAATTTATAGGTATTAGATCAATGGTTTGTATGTGGAGAAGTTGATATGGATTCCATTTAGCAATCTCACCCTGCTTAGTCCTTGTGAATCCTTGTGTTGACCAAGATTCAAATTGGTGGCAAGTCTGAAATCCTTGTTTACCATGTTTGTGAATATCTAATGCTTGTGTTGAAAAGAATATTTATGCCTTAGTAGGAAATAGTTTGTTGCATTATTATATTTCAATAGAAGAAATATATGAATTAACTATTCATCAAAATGAACTAATTGGCTTAGTAATATAATTGTTAAATAAAAAATAATGTAATTTAATTGATTCAATTTCTTAATTATTGGGAAATATTAATTAAATTAAATAACTTGTATGTGTATTTTTATTTTTATTATAATTGTAATGCTACTTTTATGGAAAGGAAAATGGAAATAGAAAAAGAAAAATTATGGAAAAGAAAAAATGAAAAAAAAGGATAAAGGGAAAATAGGCTTCTTATTTTCCCAGAAAGAGACATGAAGATCGGGAATGGCACCTTCACCTAGTCTAAAATAGAAGAGATAACGTTTTTGTGACTGAAAGGCTGGACAAATTCTTCCTAGGGGTGACTGGACTTGAGTACATATTAGTGGAAAGGCAGAAATTCTAGCACTATGCGCTTCGGATCACTCCCCGGTCCAACTTTCCTTCTCTCAAGATTCCAAACCTATGCGATGCCCATTCAAATTTGAAAAATCGTGGCTAAGGGATAGATACGTTGAGTCAAGGATAAAAGAGTGGTGGAATCAAGGGCTCCATGTCATCGGATCAAAATCCTTTAAAATTTGTAAGAAACTTGCTTACAGAAAAAGGATGCTAAAAGAATGGAACCTAAGACTCTTCAAGAATATCTTTGAGGAAAAAGAAAATCTAGAAAAGGAATTGGCTGTTTTAAATGAGCAAATAATCAAGAAAAGTATGATCTAGGAAACAAGCACCAAAGAAAAAGAATTAAAGGAAAAGTACAAGGAAATTTTGCGTAGAGAAAAAATGTTTGAAAGTTGGCTAAGAGAAGGGGACAGAAAGATGAAATTTTTCCACCACATCACAAAAGCAAAGCAATGCTTCAACAGAAAAAAAAAATGTGAGTCTTGGGAGGAGATCAGCAACAAAGCTGTTAGATATTTTGAAAATCTGCTCAACTCCAATAATGCTTCTAATGTGGTTGTCCAAGAGGCAGTCATAAGCAAGATCCCGCAAATCATAACTGGTGACCAAAATCAAGAACTGCATGGTCCACTGATGGAGGAAGAGGTGAGAAGAGCAGCTTTTCAATTGGATGGGGACAAAGCCCCAAGCTTGGACGGGTTTCTAGCTTGTTTTTTCCACAAATTTTGGCATATTATTGGTAATGATATCTATCGAGCTATCGAGGATGCAAGGAGAAAATCCATAAGAATAATACCTTCATCACTCTCATTCCCAATAAGTAGCAGGTGGACAAAATGGAGGACTTCGGGCCCATTTCGCTTTGCAATGCCATCTACAAGATCGCGGCAAAAGTTAACACCAACCATTTGAAAAAGCTACTCCCTTATATCATTTCCGAAGAGCAAAGTGGGTTCTCCCCTAGGAGATCCATTTCTAAGTGTATCATCATTGCACATGAGGTTATTCATTCTATTAGGAAGACAAGGAATGAACAAATGATTGTGAAGCTAGACATCCATAAAGCTTATAACTTGTTAAATAGGGATTTCCTCATCAAAGTTCTTCAAAAATTCGAATTTTGTGAGGAATGGTGCAAATGAATTCAGAACTGTATTAACTCCCCCAGATTCCAAGTTCTAGTAAATGGAAGCCCACACAGTTTCTTTCCCTCTTCAAATGGGCTAAGACAAGGTGATCCTATTTCACCATTCCTCTTCATTATCATGGTCGAAGCTCTTGGTCACCTCATTAATGATGCCAGCATTATAAGAGATTGGAAAGGTTTAAAGGTTTAAAGGTTGCTTTGAATGTGGATCCAATCACTCATCAACAATTTGTTGAGGACACCTTGCTTTTTAGGGTTAACTCCAAAAGAGAAGCCAAAATCATTAAGAACACTATGGAAGCATGTTGCTAAGCCTTGAGTCAACATGTCAATTGGCATAAGTCAAAAAAAATCTTCTACAACACGGCCGTGTGGAAGCAACAGGAGATTGCTAGGGTCCTTGACCTCAAAATCAATAAATTGTCAGGAAAATACTTGGGTGTACCGCTTTTTTCCGGATCTTGTAAGGCAACTGTGGGAATCTCTAACGCAGCAGTGCTTAAACAAGATTGAATCTTGGAAAAGAAAATGTTTATCTTCGGCGAGCAGGATCACAATGCTCAAATCAGTCATCTCGGCCCTTCCCATCTACTTAAATGTTGAGCCTTACGATGCTCGCTAAAATAGGTGACAATCTGGTGTGTAAGATGAAGGACTTCTTTTGAAGGGTGCGGTGGACTGCAAAAAATGCCCCCTTGTTGCTTGGGACAAGATTAGCCTCCCCAAAGGTGTTGGGGGCCTTGGAATTAGAAAGTTGGACACATTCAATTTGGTGCTAGGTGCCAAATTGGTGTGCAATTTGTACTCCAACCCCCAAGCCAAATGGGCTAGAATTCTTCAAAACAAGTACTTGGATAACCAAGAACCGGAAAGAATCTTAACCATGTTAACCCTACCAAAAGATTAACAATATGGAACTTCTTTTTAAACTGCAAAAAGCTAATCGTGGAGCATTGCAGTGAGGATATCAAGAATGGAAGGCATGCCATGTTCTGTGAAGATTCATGGGATGGGGCTCTCGCCCTAGCAACTATTCAGGAACTAGATGACATTAGAGCCCCCCTCAAAGCCTTGTGGGGTTCGAAAGTCGGAGATTATTTGGAGCCTTGCCTAGTGGAAGGGAGAACTAAGTGAAAATGGTGCTCATTGGAGGGGCTTGACCTCCTAGAAGCTCAGGTTTCTCGACAAAAAAACCAACTTGAGAAAAGGTGTTCTCATCTTAGATTAAGAGGACGTAATCAAATGGTGTGCCACCAAATCAGGCACATATAAAGTCAAAATCGGCTATCAAGTGGTTGATGTGGTAGAGGAGAAAGAGGCTTGGCCATCTTAGTTATTGTGGAATGAAATTTGCTTCCCAAAGGCGGGTGCTTTCGTGTGGGTGGCCATACAAAAGAGAATCTCACTAGGGATAGCCTTAGGAAGTTGGGGGTGGCTGACCCGAACCAATGCATCTTGTGCAAGGCTAAGGAGGAATCAACCAATCATCTTCTACTGGATTGCCAATTTGCAAAGGAATGTTGGAACTTCATCCTATACAAGTTAAACTAGCCCAACCCCCTCCCAAATGACATCTTGAAACTCTTTGTTGCCTAGCCAATAATCTACAGGAAATCCTTTTTTGCCAATCTATGGATCACAACGCCTTCCCTAGTGATTTGGTAAATATGGAAAGAAAGGAATCGCAGAATCTTTCAAGACAAATTGGTGGAATTGGGTCCTTTCCTAAACAAGCTTGAAGGTGTAGTGTGGGTGGCCATACAAAAGAGAATCTCACTAGGGATAGCCTTAGGAAGTTGGGGGTGGCTGACCCAAACCAATGCATCTTGTGCAAGGCTAAGGAAGAATCAGCCAATCATCTTCTACCAGATTGCCAATTTGCAAAGGAATGTTGGAACTTCATCCTATAGTAGTTAAACTAGCCCAACCCCCTGCCAAACGATATCTTGAAACTCTTTGTTGCCTAGCCAATAATCTACAGGAAATCCTTTT
This sequence comes from Sequoiadendron giganteum, assembly GCA_007115665.2. Lineage (NCBI taxonomy): Eukaryota > Viridiplantae > Streptophyta > Pinopsida > Cupressales > Cupressaceae > Sequoiadendron > Sequoiadendron giganteum. The sequence goes on from CM021105.1 coordinate 79,649,379, forward strand.
TTGCCAATCTATGGATCACAACGCCTTCCCTAGTGATTTGGGAAATATGGAAAGAAAGGAATCGCATAATATTTCAAGACAAATTGGTGGAATTGGGTCCTTTCCTAAACAAGCTTGAAGGTGCAGTTGTAGAAGTACTCAACAATGTGGTTTGGAAATCAATCCATGAAGAGTAAAGCTTTCTCCCTATAGAACAATGAAATATTGAAATATTGGGCTTGGCTAGCTATCCCCCCTGTTCATGAGGTTGGTGGAATCAAATCCACTATGGCCGCAAGGGAAAATACAATGTGGATTCCCTTAGAGGAAGGACAGATCATATTAAATTTCGATGGCGCTTTGCAAGGGAATCCAAGGGTCTCGAGTGTCGAGTGTATCTTCAAGGATCATAATGGGGTCATTTTAAGCAAACTAAGTGTCACATTGCCTCTTGGGACAAACAATGAGGCAGAGATGTAGGCTTCATGGCATGGGTTAACTGAAGGCAAAAGACTCAAGATCAAGAAATTATGCATTGAATGAACACCTAGAATGCCTTGTGTAGGCAACAAATGAATACCTAGAAATTAAACAAATGGTTGTCAAAATGTGTGAAGCTGCTCAATTCCTTTGAGCACTTCACTGCATCACACATCTATAGAGAAGGTAATATGGAGGTTGACACGCTTGCCAACGCAGCAATCTATGGGGCAAAGGTTCCATGATGAGTTGATGGATGACAATATTCTTTTGTGCATCGTGATGGCTTCCTCTCTCTTGGCCTTTATCTAACGATAGATGGGTATCATTGGGAATGTGGGTTCCCTTGCGGCGATGGGATGAGTGCAGTCACGACACCTTGGTGTCTCTGTGCCATGTGGATCTCATGCATTATTGGACCAGCCTACATTTATATATAGGACTCCCCGACTCATGGGGTGATATGCAAAGGATTATTTTGGGGACAATGCAACCTTTCCCCCAATGGCTCTATTATTCACCCCACATGCAAAGGAGAGACACGACCTACTTTAACTCGCACAAGCTCAATGTGGAGCATTCATTCAGTGTGGTGGTTTGGCTCTGGCTTTGTATTTATGGATACTCCGATACAGCTGACGTGCTCAATGGGACAAATGGCCTTTCTTGGGGCCATATCAAACTAGCACCTGAAGGTGATGCTCAAGAAGCATAATGGTCTCATCCTACAAGCGATTAAATGGGTTTTGGGTGTTGATTTATTGGAGGATGATGGCTGCCACCATTTTAACATGAACATTTCATCTCACTTTGTAGCATCTTTACTAGACCTCAATGAGCAAAGCGAGATGGTCTATGTGCTAGCTTTGTAATGTCCCCATTCTCGAAGTGAGCGTGGAGATGTGTACTAGCTCATTCACCATTCCCATGAGTTGGTCATCCTGGTTAGGGAATGATATATTGGCCAAGAGAGATATTTTGATGATTTTGCAAAATGGAGAAAAGGGAAATATTTTTTAATGTAAAATAAAATATAATATTTATTATATTTTATTATTATTTAATTCCCACTTAATGATGCCAAAATAATTTTATTAAAAATAAAGTGGAGCCTAGGAGGGGGTCATCCACCTTGGGAGTTATAAGGAGAAGATATAATATTACTTATTTCCCTCCTAGTGGCTGCCTAGACCCTTGGGCAAAATATTAAAAAAATAATAATAATAATAAAAATTATTATTATCTTATTTGGGTCGGCCTTGTCTTGGGTGGCTAGGAAAAAAGTTTATAAGGTCTTGTGCTTCATTTTTGGCATTATGTTTTGGCTTGGCTTTGCATATTGAGTCTATCTCTTGGCTGAAGACAAATTTCAGTTCATTCCAGGTGATGATCCCTTGATAACTAGGGTTTGGTGATGGCCCCCTTCCCATATTGAGAGGTGGATACAATCAGTATTCATCACAAAGCTTATTGGAGAGATTTTTGCATATTTCCAGCAAGGGTTTTGAATGTGGATTTTCAGATTCAGACACTTACAGATTTTTCTTGAGCAAGCCACCTTGGGCGATCCATTCTAGGGACTGTTTGGAGCATTTACAAATCAGTTTCAGAATTTTTGGAGGTCTCTATGATTTTTGGCGAATTTTCTAAGGAGAAGGGCAACTAGTATTTGAGACACATTGACAGAAATTTGCATTTTCAGTCTTGAACAGCTATCTTCCAACATTGGCATTTGGACACCTACTTGTAGGAGCAATTTGGGACACATCATTGGAGGACAAGTTCATTTCAGTCACAGCTGAAAGTGTTTGCAGTCTTTTACAGTCATCTTGGACCAAGCTATTCATCTTTTCCATCAACACTCGAGTGCATCAAATTACGGGTATGTTTGTAAAACATTGTGGTCTACCTTAGACCCTAGATTTGTAATTTTTTGAGCATGGTAAGGTCTGATTTTGTAGGGCAGTCCTAGTCCATTGTAATCAGCTGTGTATGACAGTCATAATCAGAATTGTAATGTCAATGAAGTCTTGCTATATTTCATTAGTTTTCAGTTCTATTTCCTATCTGCATTGTTTCTTTATTTTATGAACATCTTTTGGCATCAAAAACAATCCACAAACAATTCAAAACAAGTCAGAAAATTCAGTACAGCAGTTTGCATGCAACATGTTTGACGAAATGTCACACAAGGGAGTTTGAAAAATTTGGGTCAGATTTGAGTGGGGATATTTCAAACTTTGAAACTATTCGTGTTGTGTGTCGGTGTTCCTCGGTCAGGTGACATTCCTAAGGTTCTAGTAGCTGGGGACTTCGTTGCGTGGTTCCCCTTCCTATCTAATTTTGCACCATGACCCTAATGCAACACATGGCCAAAGCCAGACAAGGCTATTATTTTCTCAAACAAGTCACCAATTTGGAACCCATATTTGACTTGGACTGGCTCAACAATTTTGCCCACCTAGTTGTGGATGATGATACTATATGCAACTAGTTGTCTGTAATAGTGATTAGGCATTGTAGTAACTATAGAAAGTATAGTAGTATTTTTCAATCCCGGATTTTGTTTCTATCCGATGATAAAAACACTTGTTACCAGGTTGATGAGCACACAATTATACTGAGAGGGGGGGCGAATTAGTATAATACAATCTTTTGCTTTTTCAAACTAACAACCACAATAATATCAAGTTCACAATATTGTTCACATAAGATCTAACAATTATGCAACACAAGAACACAATATTTATGTGGAAACCCTTACGAGAGAAAACCACAACAAAATATTGCTTTAATATAAATCTCTTTTACAATCATTGTAGGCACCAACCTATAGGAGACACGAATCCCCTTTTATACAATTTGTGAGCACTAACTTACTAGAAACACCAATCCCAGCTTGAAGAATTTGTAGGCACCAACCCACTAGAGGCACCAATCCCCACAATTGAGCACCAACTCAACAAGAGACACCAATCTCTTTGATATGAGGCACCAATCTCGTCAATATGGAGCACCAACCTCTCCAATATGAGGCACCAACCTCTTCAATAGAATCTTGTCTTCTTTGGAATAAATCTTCTTTACAAATATCCTTTAATGATCTGTTTTTTAATTATCCTCCTCAAAATCTTCACACAAATCTGCATATATTCTCTTTCTTAAATATTCATAGACAAATCTGCATATATTCTCTTTCTTAAATCTTCATACACAGATCAGCATATAATAATATATTCTTTTTCTTAAATCTTCTAGTTCTTGATTGATATATCTTTGTGTCTCACACACTTCCCTTCACAAATCTGCTTGTCTGATGTTACATTTTTTTCCACTCTCCTCACACATTACTTATTCCCTTTTATATCTTTATATTTCTATGAAGAGATGCATCCTTTCAAAGATAATGACCCTTCAAATAGTCATGACTCCTCTTAAATAATAATTGTTGTCTTTTCAAACTTGATCGCTGCCTTTTCACACGCATCCACAATAATATATATTTTTATCCTCCACACACTTCTTTCTTCACTAATAGATCTTCCTTTCTATTCTACACACATCTATTTATATCTTTACATATCAATGAAGACTTGCATCTCTTTGAAAAGAGATAAATCTTTAAAAGGATGTCTTTTTGTTAAGACTAATTGTTGCCTTTGAACACTTTTTCTTTCTCCTTTTTATTTCTCCTTATTGGCTGCCTTTGAATGATCTTCTATTATTTTCTTCATACTCTAATCTGCTGGTGTATATATGATATATTTTTATTTTTACACACTTCTCTTTTCTACTCTTCTTATTTAATCTTCTCACATCTCACACTTCTCACTCACATCTCCACCCGTTTCTTATTTCCTTTTATATCCTTATGCCTCTACATGCTTCTAATAAGACATAACCTTTGTTATTAATTCCACCTTATCATAAACATCAACCACTGCCTTTTAAAATTAATTATTAATCCTTTGTTAACCTTTATAATTTCTATTGCTTTCTTTATAAGCGCTAGCCGCTACCTTTAAACATTTTATTTATCCTTCATATGCCCCTTCACTTGGATCGCTGCCGTTTTACAATGAATTGCTGCTGTTTTAATAACAAGCGCTGCTCCTTTTTCATTAATTGTTTCATAGTAATTAATTCATTTTATTTATTAATGAAGTCACGCCTCCTCTAGTATATTCGCAGCCTTCAAACAATAAATAATCATTTCTTTCTTTTAATGTCTATGTCCCATTTAACATTGGCAATTAATATATATTTTTATGTGGCTTCGAACATGGTCGGACTAGTTTGGCAATTCAAAAATAAAATAAATACTCCCTCATATAGTCGGTTAGCCTTTGTATAGGAATTGTTATTATTTTAATATAAATCTTCTACCATTGAAAATGGATAACGATTAGTGACCTTTGGCCTTAACGATTTACCTCATTTTTTCTTTGACATCAATGACAATATGCTTGCCAGCAATCTTATCCATACATCTTTAATTTTCTTCAGCAACATGATCCAACAATCTCCTTCATTCGCTTTGACATCAATGACAATATTCTAACACAAGTGAAGTAGCCCCTAGTTTTGTATTGCAAAATCTGTAAATTCTCTTTTTGATTAATAGAATGGTGCAGACCTAGCTGCAACTCACTTAGCCAAAAAAAAATAGGCTTCTTATTTTCATTACGCATTTTACTCCAAAACCCTCTTTCTTTCTCTTCTCTTCAAAAAAAGAAACAATACAAAATGAAATTGAATTTGTGGAAAAATGGATTGCTCAAAGTGGATTTGGCTTGAGCTTGGTGATTGCTTAAGGGAGGAAAGGATTGCTTGAGGTGTGTACCATTGTGATGAACCTGACTCAGATTTGAATTGTTATTCCCAACTCTTTCTGTTCTGCAAATGTATCCTATCTGGTTTTATATGATTCATCGGATTTTCTCATGAAATGTTCACATATTGGCAAACCTCATAAAATGTTTGATGAGAAGAACAAACTAACTCATAACATACAGAAAATAATAATTGCAGACTAGTGGGTGAATTGCAGGACAGATTTATTAAATCAACCATTGGCGTATTACAGAATCATTATGATAGTTTCCAGAAATATAAGATGTAAGCAACATGCAGATAATGCAAAGGATATTCTGAAATCCTAGTAATATTTGCTTCCTTAATGAGAACAATATATTCAGCGCAACAGCAAGACTAAGATTCTTGTATTCATAAGAATCTGCAAATGAATAGACATACCCGTAGATAAGAATGGTGCCAAAAATCAACGACTTCAGCATATATACAGGGTCCAAGCCTGATCAGCATTAATATAGAATTCTAACCCGATCTGCATAGGTATAGTCTGGATGGCAAATAATTCTATTACCGTGCGCGGATTCTTTGAACACCCAGAAATAAGAAGTGATGCCAGGAGTATGAAGAGCACAAAGATTTACTGAGAGGGGGGGGTGAATAATAAATCAAAACAATCTTTTACTTTTCAACAATCTTACACTTTTGTCAATCTCAACTTCTGATATGAATCAATAAAACAAGTTGACACCACTTTATTGAATTAATTAAATGATTTTTATAAATGGAACTACGCACCAACCTACTTGATTTATAAGTGAGATAATTTTGTAGGCTACAACCTACAAGGAGCACCAACCCCTTACAATTTTGGTAGGCACCAACCTACAAGGAGAATTAACCCCCAATGCAAGGCACCAACCTTGACTTGATGGATGAAAGAGAATTGCCTTCAATCAGATCTGCATTCTCCCAATCCTCCAATCTGCCTTTGAGATGAATGATCTCACGCTAAGCCCACACAAGAAGATGGGACTTCTGATCTGAACAGCCCACAACTCTACAACCACACACCCACACTTGAAATGAATGTCAAATATATATTTTGATCAAAGCTTGCATCCCTTGGAGAGAGCACACAACTCTTGTCTAATCACACCTCTTCATTTTGTGTGTTATTAGTCTTAATTTATCTTTTCAGATTTTTAAAACATCTAACAAATTTTCTCTTTAATTATCTTGCAACCACACCTGTAGGTTATCAAAGAATATGTCCTTTGAGAAATGTGGTAACTTTTGAAAACACATCCTTTAGAAAGAAGTATATCATTTAATTGTGAGACCACGTCATTTCAAGGTTCACACTTGGTTGTTTCTGAAAAACACGCCTCTTGAGACAAAATACGTCTTTTTAGTTAATCACTTATTTAAAAGCCATGTTCTTAAAAAAAAGTGTCCTTTCAGTTTCGCAAGTCTTCAGTATCTGCTCATGAAAGCACGTCTTGTCTTCAACATCTGTTCATGAAAACACTTCTTTTCAGATTCGAATCTTCCTTTTAATACAATTTGTTTATTATTTTTTAAACCTGACTTTAAAGAGTTTATTTTGAATCTCCCTTTATCATATTTGAATCTCCCTTTAAGATTTTATAAGTAAAACATGTTTTACTTCTCAATCAGCCCTATAATTGTTTTTTCTTTAACTTGATGATTAGGACATTATTCAAATTTGATGATTTGTCCTTATTTAAGACATTGATCAGAATTTGATCAATTTTGAGTGTTGCATTGATCTGATCTGCATTTCTTCATTTGAAATACTATATTCTTCATTTGACATCAATGACAATACTTCTAACAAAGTATTATAACAGATAAGCATACATGCCGTTAGAGCCCGATATCAGTTTTAGCGGTGTCTTCAGACTACATTTTATTCATCGCCTTCACATGCCATTTGCAAAGAATCAATCCAAATACCGAAGGTTGCTTCTGTGAGTACTCCTGGAACATTCAATATTGAACACTAACAGGAAATGTTATTCACCATCCCGCCTATAATAGAAAGTCTCCGCCGATAGGAACGAATGCGAGTCAATATATATTTATGCCCGATGTTTGAGTCGATGTGTTGAATAACAATGGTGCTCCCATTGTACGTGCTCACTTCGCAGAATTAAAACAACCTGGCATTCATAAGCAATCTGTCATTATCAAAGAATAAAATATTCTACGAATCATGCCTTGACTGGGGTTTCGTCCAAGCCAAGCTCAGGATGAGTTTCCGTTCTCGGCCTTTCAATGATCAAGATCAAACAATGCTCAATCAAAGATAATGAACTGAAAGCAACCTTTCCCTTTCTGATCGCCCAGATCTCGGAGTGGGCAAGGTGAGAGCATGCGATGTAAGGGGATCTTATATTAATAATCTGAAAATGATGGAAATACAATGCTATTGGCGACAAGCCAGCCAATTGAGAAAATGGAAATACTAGGCAGCAAGCCAGCCTCTTCCACTTTTCAACGGGCTACAAGTAAGCAAATGAAAGCAAAGAACTTGGCGGCATAGCTAGCCACTTTCACTTTTCAGTGGGCAACAAAGTAAAGCAAAACTCGACCACTTCTACATCAGGAGTGAAATACAAAGTACTGAAATGAAAGGCTGATTAATACTACTAGATCGGCGATTACAAAATGATATCTAACACCGTATATCATGTGAGAATCAACAACAGTAATGCCCAAGTGTTAGGTATTCATCTCTGAAACATTATAAAGATGAGGCATCATGAAAATATGAAAATCAGACAAAGATACTAGGTCTGATATGAAAGAGCAGCATTCTGATTTTTGTGATCAGCAAGCTTGGAACACCTTCAAACGCTTGTAACTCCCTTTATACACCTCCGAATGACCCCAAATTGGATGCAAATAAAGCCTAAGGGCTAGGCATCCAAGATCATGAAGCAAAACTCCACCAAACAACTCTGAATATTCAAGCATCCTTCCCAAAGACCCTACTGCAAGTGGTGCGGCCCTCTAGGGAGGTCGACCTAAAGCCAAAAATCACACACTCAATCAAAAATCATCAAAATAGGAGCAAAGGGGCGCCTAGTAGTAAGGCTTCCAATGAATCATCACCCACAAAATTGTCCAACTTCTCAGAAAGATATGGTCAAAAACGTGGATCAACTAGGTCTATAGAAACGCTACAAAAAACCACCAAACAGCAAAGGAACACACCCAAAAAATGCCTTAGAAGACATCAAAGCCACACCAAACTGAAAACAAAAATGAAGCCATCACCATTGAAGCTCAGATTGCAACCTCTAGATGAAGATGCACCAAATGATCAGCTAGGAGTTGCTTTCAAACACGAAATTGATGAAGAGCTAGGAGGTATTCCAACCCCGAAGCAAGAGTCTGAAATAATTTCAGCAGTACTTCATTATGATATGGAAATGGATAACCAAAAGAAGAGGCGGAGCGGCATACTTATAGGTTTTCAATTCCAAAATTTCAAATCTCTTTTCCCTCTAGAATGGGACGCCCAAATATAAGGAATAAAATTATTAAAACTCATTGCTTGTGTATTATGGCATCCACTTTACCTTGGCATTAAATATAACTTCAAACATTTTAATCTCCAACTTCAACATCCAAAAATAAGGCCCACCTTTTAAAAAACAACTTCAAGTCACAACGCCTAAGCATAGGGTCCAAAAGCAACAATGAAATATAATGTGACTTAAGTTATTAAACTTTCATTTTTGAGCTCCAAGAACGTTGGAGAAGCCATTGCCAAAACAGAACTACCTCACTGCCAAAAATAGAAACTAAGTGTTGAACTACTGCCAAACCGCACTGCCAAAAATAGCACATACTAAAAATATCATACTACTAAAAGAATAGTAAATCCAAAAATATCCTCTGATGGAAATGCATGTCACACCCCTTTGAAGCTCTTTGAAAACCCAAAAAGACCCAAAAAACAACTTGCCAAACTCCTACAAACAACCCCCTAAAAACTCAAAAGGAAACCTTCTAGAAAATAGGAAACCCTAATTTTGCCTCCAACTAGCCTACGAGCCTCCAAAATAGGCTAATGGTCTCAAAAGGAACTAGTGTGGAGAAGGGGACATTACAGTCCACCCTCCCCAAGCCAAGATTGCTTGTCTTAAAACAATCGCAAGTCTGGATGCTGCAAAATCTGCTCATCCTCCCAAGTAGCATCCTCAATTGGTAAATTCTTCCACTTCATCAAATACTCTTTGATAAACCTCCACCTCAAAGAGCACTCCCTGAAATCAATGACTGCCTCTAGAACCAAAACCAATTGTCCATCCTCATCCAATGGAGGCAAATCTGATGAAGCTACAACATTGTGCCCAAGCGCCTTCTTGAGGCATGACACATGGAAGACATTATGCACCTTGCTACTCACCAGTAGCTCTAACTTGTAAGCCACTTTCCCAACTCTCCTAATGATCCTAAAAGGCCCATACAAACATGGTTTGAGTTTCTTTACTCCACTCTTCTTGAGAGTAGACTGTCTGTAAGGTTGGAGTCTCAAGTAAACCATGTCCCCAACCTCAAAAGTGCACTCTATATGATGTTGATCAGCATACATCTTCTGTTGATTTTGTACATGATTAAGATTATCCTTCAAAGATCTCAAAATGTCTTGACTCTATTGTAATACATCCCTCGCTTGAGGGGCTCTACTATCGCCAAACATCAAATCAATGAAGCTAGGAGCTCATATCCATACAAAGCCATGAAAGGAGACATTTTGATAGACATGTGATATGAAGAATTATAGCAATACTCTCCCAAATTAAGCCATCTCACCCAAGCCTTCTACTACCTTGAAACATAATTCCTCAAATATCCCTCCAACCACTTGTTCACAATTTCTGTTTGCCCATCCGTCTATGGGTGATAACTAGTGCTCGGAGGGAGCACTGGTACCACTCAACCTGAAAACCTCCTACCCAAAAGTACTTAGCAACTTGTTGTCCCTATCATAGACAATGCTTTTGGGCAAACCATGCAATCTGAAAACCTCTCTAAAGAACAAATCAGCAACTTGTGCTACTATAAATGAGCTGGTAATGGCGAAGAAATGAGCAAACTTCGTTAATCTGTCCACAACAACATAGATGCAATCTCTCCCTTGCACCTTTGGCAACCCACTGATGAAATCCGTTGAAATACTCTCCCATTTCTGATTGGGAATAGGTAAGGACTGCAACAAACCAGCTAGAAAAGAGTGCTCATTTTTGTTCTACTGGCAGATTGGACGCTCCTTAATATTCCACCTCATCAAGATCATCCAGATCTTATTCATCATCCTTGTCTACCTTGTTGAATTTAGTGAAGGACCTCATCTTTGAGTCCTTTCCATAAAAACCTTTCACAAATCTGCCTATATGTCTTGAAATACACTTGATGACCACCCAAGGGAATGTCATGAAATGATTGAAAAATCTTCATCTTAAGCTTAGATTCAGGTACCAAGAAGATCCTACCCTTACACTATATCAAATCAACAACCAACTTTTACCTCTCATTTTGTAAAGTGCCATCAACTAAACTGGTAGCAAACTGGTATTTGGCATACCCTGCAATAATTTGCACTTTCCAATCAGCATTGATCTCAACCAAAGAGCTCAAGTGTTGCCTTCTAGACAAGGCATCGGCCACAATGTTATTCTTTCCCTTGGAGAAGTCGGGTATGGCAAAAATAGGACACGAACTCATGAGTTGCTTGAATCTATCAAAGATTACTTGTGCTTTTTTCGACCATGTAAATGCCCCCTTTTTGGTGAGATCGGTAAGAGGGGCAAATCGGTAAGAGGGGCAGCCACCTAAGAATATCCCTTCACAAACCTCCTATAAAAACCATAGTCCGAAAAAACCCTTCAACTGTGAGAAGTTCTCTGGAGGAGGCCAATCCAAGATAGTCTTGATCTTCTTTGGGTCAACACTAACTCCCTTAGAGTTGATTATGTGCCCAAGATAAAGCAGCTCGGTCATTCCAAATTCACATTTTGGATTCCTTGGCAAACAATGATTCAATCTCCAAAATGCTAAGCACTTCTTCCAAGTGCTTGAGATGCTTCCCATGACTTACTATAAATGAGGATATCATCGAAGAAGATAAGCACAAACTTCCTCAATTGTTTCTGAAATATTATGTTCATACAAGACTGGAAGGTCGTTGGTGCATTAGTCAACCCAAAGAGCATGACTAGAAACTCGAAATGCCCAAAATGGCATCTGAAGGTTGTCTTCTCAATATCTGATTCTCTCATCCTGATCTAATGGTAACCCGTTCTGAGATCTATCTTGGAAAAGTAGACAGCTCCATGTAGCTCATCAATCTTGGAAATGGGATACCGGTTTTTGATTGTCTTCTAATTCAAGGCTCGATAATCTACGCAAATGCGCATAGTGCCATCCTTCTTCTTGATCAAAACTACTGCAGAAGCAAAGGGACTCTTGCTTGGGCGAATGTGACCCATGTCCAAGACTTCTTTGATGGCCTTCTCTATCTCATCTTTCTACCTCTTCGAATATCAGTATGGAGTAGTTATGACTGGTTTGGCTCCTTCCTCAAGCTCAATGACATGCTCAGTTCCCCTTTCAAGAGGTCTCCTAAGAGGTATACTACCAAACACCTTACGCCTCTTAGTGACCAAAAACTGAACATCAAGATGGTAGTGTCTCTTATCCACTATTGGATTAGATGACATGATCAAACACTTTGTTGCCCATTCTACTTGGTCATGACGAATCAGCCTTTCCATCCTTTTGAAAAATACAATACGAGGGCCTCCATTTGACATCCCTCTCAACACCACCTTCTTTCCATCTATTGTGAACTTCAATTCTATAGTTTGCAGATTCAAAGTGATCTCTCCAAGAGATCGCAGCCACTGAATGCCAAGCACTGTATTAGTATCTCCAATGCTAACAACATAGAAGTCATCCTTGACTTCATAGTTACCCAACTGCATAAACATATTGGATATCTTTCGGTTGCAAGAGACAGTAAAACCATCGGCCACCATTACCTTAAAACCTTCAAACTCTTTTGTCTTAAGGCCTCTCTTTGCAACTATCCCTTCGTCAATGAAGTTATGTGTTGCTCTAGTATCAATTAGAGCAACGATTCGCTTCCCTCCAAGCACTCTGTGGACTTTGAAAGACTCATTTTTCTATAAACTAGAAAGTTGGGCAAATGCACTCCCACTTCTTTGGTCCTTATCCACCTCTTCTAGAGCCCTTTCTTTTTCACTATCCACAAAATCAAACTGTTGTTCTAATATATTAGATTTTGATCCATCATCAAAATACACCTCCATGTGATGAGAATTGCCTCTTCCGAAGCACTTGTGATCTCGGCTCCATGGTTCTTTCCAAGTGTAACATAATTTCTTCCTTCGGAGCTCGTTACAAAGGTCATTATCCATCTGAGAAGGGAACTTCTTGGTCTGATTTGAAGAATGCTTCTTGTCCCTCTTGTGAGCAAAAGGCTTGGACTGAAATTTTGGCCTTGGGGCAAGCAACTCCATGCTTCTTGATCTTTTGATTGCTTCATCTATTGTTGGTGGATCAAAAGCCTTCACCCACCCCTTCAAAGGTTTCATTAGTCCTCCAAAAAATAGGACTACAAGCCTCCTTTCGGTGATGTTGGGTACCATCACGGAAAGCCTCTGGAAATCTACAATGTACGTGTCAAGTGAGACATGTTGTTTCAGTTATGCAAGCTCTCAAAAACTTGACCTCGGGATCTTTGGTATTAAACCTCTCAATGAGTTTGTTGGTAAACTCCTCATAAGTGACAATAAGGTTATGGCCAAGAGTGACCAAACCGTGATACCACTACTCATGGGCAGCCCCATCCAAATGCAAGGTAGCAAACTTGATGGCATCTTGTTCTGGCATTGGCCATAGTGAGAGGTAGTTGTCAAGCTTCTGGACCCATGATCTTGCATTACACTTATCAGTTCCATCAAAGTGAGCCAAGGTAACCTTCCTAAGAGCTTGTTGGAAATCTCTTGGAGGCACAAGAGCACGATTCTCAATTCTTCCACCTCCTCTTCTCTTCTTTTGGTTCATCTACTAATCCAAGGACGAAATCTCATGGATCTCAATAGGAAGGGAAACATATTCCATGTAGCTAGTCCTCACTTCATCTGGCATTGGTACTTCAGACTCAGCAGGTGGTTCCTCCCTTTGGATAAAGGTAGGAAGAAGAGGCCTAGGGGATGATCCTCTAGTCAGCTCAACATGTTGACCAATATGTCTCCCTCTTGGATTTGCATTAGAGGCATTGGTTTCAGTGTCTTGGTTCTGTTGCACCAAAGTTACCTGTTGATTCATCTTAGCAAGTAACTAGGACATCATGCCCAACATGATATCAAACTTCCTCTCACTTCTAGCATTTGCATCTTCCTCGCGGGCTAGTCCCTTCTCCTTATTTTCCATGTTCTTAACTGCTATATCACACTTCCTAAGAACCTATGTAAAAATATCCTCAACAGAAACTGATGGTGTCTAAAACTGTTGTCTCTTTTTGTTCTTTGTTGTAGTATCTAGTTTCTCTATCACTCATCTGTCAACTGGACACTGAAAGCATAGGCTGGCAGGATGACCAGCTCTAATACCACTAAAATATCCCGCTTAGTTTTTTCCCCAATTTTTTTGCACATAAACTTCACCCACTAGCGTTAGCTCAATGAAAGATAATAAACTGAAAGCAACCCTTCACTTTTTGATCACCCACCCAGAGTGGGCAAGGTGAGAGCATACGGTGTAAAGGGATCTGATAAATAATAATCTGAAAATGTTGGAAGTACAATACTATTGGCAGCAAGCCAGCCTCTTCCACTTTTCAGCAGACTACAGGTAAGCAAATGAAAGCAAAGAACTTGGCGGCATAGCCAGCCACTTCCACTTTTTAGTGGGAAGCAAAGTAAAGCAAAACTCAACCACTTCTTCAGCAGGAGTGAAATACAAAGTACTAAAATGAAAGGTTGATTAGTACTACTAGATCAGCGATTCCAAAATGATATCTAACACCGTATATCATGTGAGAATCAACAAAACTAATGCCCAAGTGTAAGGTATTCATCTTTGAAACATTATAAAGATGAGGCATCATGAAAATATGAAAATCAAACAAAGATACTAGGTCTGAAATGAAAGAACAGCATTCTGATTTTTTTGATCAGCAAGCCTGGAACACCTTCAAACACTCGTAACACCCTCTATACTCCTCTGAATGACCCCAAACTGAATGCAAATGAAGCCTAAGGGCTAGGCGTCCAAGATCATGAAGCAAAACTCCACCAAACAACTCCGAATTTTCAAGCATGCTTCCCAAGGACCCTGCTGCAAGTGGTACAACCCTCAAGGGAGGTCGACCTCAAGCCAAAAATCACACTCAATCAAAAATAAAACAAGAGAAAAGGGGTGCCCAGTAGCAAGGCTTCCAATGAATCATCACCCACAAAAATCGTCCAACTTCTCAAGAAGATATGATCAGAAATGTGGATCAACTAGGTCTATAGAAGAGCTCCAAAAAACGACCAAACAGCAAAGGAACACACCCAAAAAATGCCTTAGGAAACATCAAAGCCACACCAAACTGAAATCAAGAATGAAGCCATCACCATTGAAGCTCAGATTGCAACCTCTAGATGAAGATGCACCAAATGACCAGCTAGAAGTTGTCTTTCAAACACGAAATTGATGAAGAGCTAGGAGGTATTCCAACCCCGAAGCAAGAGTCTGAAATAATTTCAGCAACACTTCGTTATGATATGGAAATGGATAACCAAAAGAAGATGCAAAGAGGCATTCTTATATGTTTTCAATTCCCAAAATTTCAAATCTCTTTTCCCTCTAGAATGGGATGCCGAAATATGAGGAATAAAATAATACATATTAAAACTCATTGCTTGTGTATTATGGCATCCACTTTACCTTGGCATAAAATATAACTTAAAACATTTTAATCTCCAACTTGGGCATCCAAAATAAGGCCCACCTTTTAAAAAACAACTTCAAGTCACAACACTTGGGCATGGGGTCCAAAAGCAACAATGAAATATAATGTGACTTAAGTTATTAAACTTTCCTTTTTGAGCTCCAAGAACACTAGAGAAGCCGCTGCCAAAGAACTGCCTCATTGCCAGAAATAGAAACTAAGTGTTGAATTGTTGCAAAACCGCACTACCAAAAATATCACTTACTAAAAATAGCATACTGATAAAAATAGTGACTCCAAACTCCGTTTGAACACAAATCAAGCAGCCATCGTAACTTACTAAAATTATAAGTCCAAAACTATCCTCTGATGGAAATGGATGTCACACCCCTCTCAAGTTCACTGAAAACCCAGAAAGACGTAAAAACAAACTGCCAAACTCTTGCAAACAACCCCCTGAAAACTCAAAAGGAAACCTCCAAGAAAATAGGAAACCCTAATTCTACCTCCAACTAGCCTACAAACCTCTGAAATAGGCTAACTGTCTCAAAAGGAACTAATGCTGAGAAGGGGACATTATAATGAGTTATTGCGTAATTCCAACTTGATTGGGACATGCCACTCAAACTTCAATACAATTGGAAAACAACTGCATGCCAACTTCCCTAGGATAATTGAGACTTAGAATATATGTGCGGAAGCACCATCTTCACAATAACCCCAACCTTACATATCCACACATAACCTTAATTATTCTAAGCAATCTTATTAAACATCATTGAGCAAGAGTTTTAGATAATCATTTACTAAACTCAATCCTTTAGTATTCATTTCACATAAAGAGATAGAATCCCTTAATAAATTAGGTTGTGCAAATTCCAAGATTTTGTGCGCCCAAATAATGCATCGTCATTCACACCCATAGTATCTCACAATCATACAATTTACTTAAACATAAACTAAAGATCATAGCTAGTTCAATTATCATATATTCAGAGGCAATAGATGCCTTTGCACAATAACTATGTGCTTCCTTATTCTTTAGAATAATTTGAAGATCATCCATTGAAAATAGATGCAACCAACTTCTTTTGCTACACATCTTTGAATTCTCATACAATTTCTCCTACAACCAAGGGCTCATCTACAATTTCCCCTTCCTAGTGTCATTGCCTACCATGCCATGTATAAACTACAGATCATAGCTAGTTCAATTATCATATATTCAGAGGCAATAGATGCCTTTGCACAATAACTGTGTGCTTCCTTATTCTTTAGAATAATTTGAAGATCATCCATTGAAAATAGATGCAACCAACTTCTTTTGCTACACAACTTTGAATTCTCATACAATTTCTCCTACAACCAAGGGCTCACCTACAATTTCCCCTTCCTAGCGTCATTGCCTGCCATGCTATGTACCTCGTGTTGATGTGTCATTGCCTACCATCCCATGTACCAATTGGATTTTCTTGTGTAATTGGATACCCCCCCCCCCCTTCTTCCTTGTTTGGCATTTTCAATCATTTGTATCTTGCACCCACTCGGATCACATATCACAACATTGTCTTAAATGGATCAAATCATAGTATATCAAATAATTTCTCCATCAAATGGTTATATTTACATCTCATTCCATTCACCATCAAGCCAAGCATGAGTAGCCCAATTATAACTAATTAATCATTTACCATATCAAACTTTTAAACGTCAATTTAATAGTTTTGATTGGTCAAAATCATAATTCAAAATTCAAAACTCAATTTAAATGTCTTAATCACTTAATCAAAATCACATGGCTCTAGTCCAAATCCTAGCTAAATTGTTTAAGAAGAAGAGGGGTCATGTACGGCTCTAACACTGGATCCCACTTCCCCTTGAATGAGAAACAACCACCTTCCTTATATCTTCGCTAGATGCTTATTAGCAATTGTTCCAACAGCAAATGGTAACCTCATATTAATATTGGGTATTAGTCAATTTAAGCTATGCTAGTTCTACGGAAGTATATAATTTTGGCTTACTTTTGGTCTTTGCTTTAAGCAACTTCTTCATAGGATTTGTCTTGTGCGATAGCTCCATCAAAGTCAGTGACCTTAGAGCCTCAAAATCCCTTCAATTCATCATTCATATGATTAACAAAATATACACTTGTCTAGGTGTTGGGATAGCACAAACACCCCTGCAAAGCCTTCTAAATTTTCTACTATAATCATCAACAAACTCTGACATGTTTTGTTGTAAATCATCAACTCTATGTCACGTTCATTAATAAACCTTTTACTAAACATATCCAAGAGAAGAGAAAAGAAATCATACCAGTCAAGGATCTCATCCTTGAGACCTTCTTGAAGATCCAAGTCATGGTGATGCCAAAAATCATATGCTGTACCCTCCAGGTGTATTGATGCAAACTGATTTTTTTTCAAATCAGTCATCAGATACATATTAAAATATACATCAAGTTCATGGATCCATACATGTAATTCAATTTAAGTTCAATCAAAAATAGAGATGTCAAATTTTTGCTACCAAGGTCAGATTTCAGCTCTAGGATGGCTATTCCTTTCCTCAAGCCCACATACATAAGCCCTTCTAATATCACAATATGCCTGAGAGTTATAATTTAATATTAAGTCATCATCTGTTGGCCTTATAAACTCCCCATATCCTTCTATTAAGGTAACCTTTAAAGTTTCTTGCCTCTCCTCTTGGATTCCTTTGGTCTTGGACAAGGACAATATTGTTGAAATATTTTTTTCATTGATGTCAATAGTGCTGGTAGAATCTTAGTCTTGAAATGCAATTGAAACTTGCTTGGCATCAACATTGATGTTAAATGAAGTCTCCATGTGCCAAGTAGAACCAACGTCAGTTGCCTGGTCAGATTTGAACTCAAATGCCAAGTCAGAGCAGGTATGTTGGAAGTGGCACGATGCTCTAGTGTGTGTGTAATGCCTTGCAATATGGTCGACTATCTCATAAACTTGTACCTATTCTTGGCAATAGCTTCAGATTTCGAATTTCTTATGATGGGTGATGGCTTGTGTATTACACCATATTCTAAAGCGGACAGGAGAGTAAATGTGTAACGCCTCTGACATATCCCTCTTTGGCCAACGGCTTGATCAGATGTTATTGAATCTGTCATTATTCATGGACGTGTATGTGACCTAAGACGTGCTCATACTGTTTAGGCCCCATGCCAGAAAAATTGTGTAGTGTTTTTGCATTTTTGGTGTGTGGCAGTATATGCTATTTGATTATATAGTTTTAGTGACTTTTATTAAATTGAAGACCTCTAATTATGAACAAATACTTTGAAATCGTGTGGTGAATAAGAATCGTTTCTTTTTTGGCGTGAGATGTTTTGAACACTGGTTTTCCATTTCTGAGCTGAGTCGTAGTATGGAGGTGATGTGAAACGTCTGTATTTGATACTTGTTGTAGGTGTGTTTGACTTTATTAGATATTGCTTCCATTTTGCAGGAGATGTGTTGCATTCAAGTGGTTGTGGGTGCATAAGAGATCAAAAAAGGAGGACACAATTATCTTCAAATGTAATCGCTTTCATTCTTCATGGCGGGGCCGAGTTCATGGGTAAAAAGTAGAAGACCATTGTTGTGCTGAATAAAAAACGCCATCGTATCTATTCTCTGGCACAGACAGTATGGAAGGCATGCCATGAGTGTTTTTGGGTTGATCTGTGTGGAAGCCATGAGCATACAATGTAATCACTATCATCTTTCCTTCACACAGGCCGTGTTAGTAGATGCAAGGGAGACCATAGACGTGGGGACCTCAACGCCATCATTACCATTTATTCCTTGTGTGCGAACTATATAAGGTACTGCATAGGCAAGCTTATCCGTCTCTCTTAAAAAAGGCACAGGTTATTTTGCAAGGGATGCCGAAAGAGAAATCTGAAGATGTATTTTTGGTGTGCACGAGTTAATGGATGTGGTTACTCTAAAATGAAGTTTACTTGAAAAAGTCATCATTGTTTGAGTCTTCAGTGAATTATTGAGGAGTTGGGTGCATGTATGTTTTCAGGGTATGCACACAATATTGACAAATCTGTTTTCTGCTGTTCATTTTATTTTTCTTAGTATAGACTTTTCAACACTTATGAATGTGGGAGGTGCTATCAAAAAGGATGATTAGTTTAAGAAATGAAGTTTGAATGAGGATGCTGTGCAGCTTTATGAAGGCTCAGTTGCAGATGAATTTGAGTTTCTGAACAAAGAAATTTAAGAGTTTGATCAGTGATATTATTTGCAAGTATAAGTGTCTCAATTGTTCTGCAGATTGTGTTCGAAGTCAAATATGCAGAGTTGTGTTAATCTTCAAGAAGTTGGTGCTCACGCTGGAGTTGGTGCTTCAGCAGTTCGAAGTTGGTGCTGAGGAAGTTGGTCCTTCCAGTGAGTTGGTTCCCATTTGTTGTTAATGAAAGCTATTGATCTGCTGTGGTTTTTTACCTGAGAGGGTTTTCCACGTGAAATTGGTGTTCTCCATGTTGATGTTTGCTCTTACTGTTCTACTTGTTGTTTCATATGGTTTCATGTGTTTAAAAGTTTAAAATACTGATTCACCTCGCCACCCTCCACCCCTCTCAGTATTTTCTGTGTGCTCTTCAAATATTACCACTCAATTAAAGGCTGTGTTCTACTTATCTTGATGGCCATGTTATGCAGTAGTTGTTACATGGTCTCGATTATTTCTTTAAAGTCCTTACTCCTATTATTTATCTTTTCAACCATGACGCTGGAAACCCTCTTCCATTGCTTGTTTGAACTTAATTCTATCTCTTTCTTCCTAAGACCCATTTTGGGTGAACCGGTATAACTTCACAGGCTTTCATATCATTGCTTTGATATCACTGCTATGAGCCTAGATAAATCTCCTCTGAAATTATAAAAATATAGAAAGAAATCTGCCTATAAAATTCCAAAATATAAATTTGTGAGACGTGAAAGAAAATGGATTTTACAAAAATTATGTTAGATTTAGCACTATTCTGATCAAAGCTAGTTAACAGAACAGCCCAATCTCGCGTAAGAGTCACTTCCAATTTTGAGGACAACCACCCTCAATTAAGTGTGAAATTACATAACTTCATTCCAGATAATCTTGCCTTCTTACAATAAGTCTTTGCATTTCATAGGCAACCAAACCTTCTCTAAAAATATCCGACCTTTGCTTCCCCATGAAGCAATCCCCAAATAAGTAATATTTACTTAAGCAGAAAGCAATCCAAAATTTCCTATAACAAATCTACATGTAGCCTTCTCATCAATTTATTTCATTACAGTGTTCCCAGGGGACCTATCCTTCCAAAAAAATGGGTCATTTTGGGAAAAGAAGCATAAATTGTGAAAAAATCTCCAAATCAACAATAGTCTCAAATTTTTTCGGTCAGAAAATTGTGATTTTTTGATAAATCATTGCTCCACAAGTTTGAGCCTTTTTTGCAGATTAATCATGATTAAATTGTTGCTTATGGATTTGACTGATTTTCAACACAGCCTTCACCTACCCACAATTTCTTTTTCAGTAAGGTTTAGGTGCAATTTAGTCACAGGATTGAATACATTTTGTGTTGTTTTTCATGCAGTTCAAAGCCACGTTGAGATCGACACGCAGCTAGGGCATATTCCGCCCAATTGGAACTGCAACATCATTTTCAAACTACAGCCAGTTCATTTGAAATTGCAGCAATAGGAAGGGTTCAACATTGAGTTCCAGTGAGTCCATTAAAGCTACTCAGCAGGGCAAGGTAGTGTGCAAATGCATTTTTTTTAATCTTCTTTAATTTTGTCAAGGGATCAGCCAAGAGATTGACACTCAGAAAATGTATGTAAAAAATAGCTTGGATATTTTGCTGAAATTATTTTTTTTGCATTGGGTTGCTGGGCTCAAACAGTTATCCAGCCTCAATGTCATGCTCCCGTCAAAGAAAGAAACAGATCGCAATATTTAGTTGGATCACAGCAGTTAAGTCTAGGCAAATAAAGTAAACATGGACAACGATTCTAATAAGGGGATTGATTAAGATTATAAGAATAAACAAGGACAGTGATTTCCTTGAATTAAAAATATTTAACTAAAATTAAAATTAAGAGAGTTTTAGGCCAGCAATTAAGAGTTATAATTGTGGCTCTTCCTAAAAGGCAGAAATAATGAAGAGGTGTGACTCCCTCAAATTTGAAGCTATAAGAGGGAAAGCATTTCACTTGAGAAGGAGATCCATAACATCATTCTAAATATGATGTGACTCCTTCTAAAGTAAAAGATTGCGACTCTTAATGTGAAAGGTTGTGACTCTATTTCAAATATGAAAGGTTGTGACTCCCTCAATAATAAGATATAAAAGGGAGATCATTTCCTTGTGGAGAAACAAAAAAGTTGGAAAAAGGAAAAATAAGAATAAGAAATATAAGGCAATCTCTTTGGAATGTAGATTGAGAACAGCCATTGGTAATATTCTGAAATATAATTGGTGGCAGCCATTTAAGAGTAAATTTATCATTTCATTAAGAGGTATTTATTTACAAATATTCTAGCAAATTACTTGAGAAATCATATCTTGAATGTGTGAAGTGTCTTGCAAATAGAAAGGTTGTTGTTCAGCCTTCCAAGTTCACAAGAGGTGAAAGAAGACCAGCCTTCATGGTCTTATCAAGTATGCCACCCCGAGATGGAATGGAGGGCCAGCCTTCCATGCTCGTGGGCCAAGAGGTGGAATGATCAAGGAGGACGGCTAGACTCCAAGGTGGACTGAGGGATGGAAGGGCAGCCCACCTTCCATGCTCTTGCAATACAAGGATGACTAGCCTTGAGATTGTCGTTTGCAAGCATTTCCAATAAATTCATGCTGTGATTTGCTATGAGGAATATGCTATGAACTAAATATTATGATGTTTTTAGCTATGATTTATTATCTCAATATTATAAAGTTCTATGTATGGATTGGAATATTATCATAAATTTGATACTTGTTATTACTAATATCAGTTTTTAGTGATTACTATTGTTTTGCAGACCTAAAATTAGGAATTTCCCAAGTAGGGACATTACACCCAAAGAGTTATCCAATCAGAAATAGTTATCAGCTGCAGTCATTTCTCAAGTTTTAGATAGCTGGCTACTCCAAAATCATGCAAAATTCTCCTAAAGTCCTCAACTATCATGTTCATCTTATCATGATCGCACAGAAATTGAACACGTAAAGAAAACCAAGATAACTTGAAAGAGTTTTCTATGTCGAATGATCAAGAAGGGAAATCCTTGTTATATAAGGTTACAAGCTAGTGAGTCAATCTATTTTATACATGTGGTATAAACCAAGAAACACTAAAGAAAAATAAAGCATAAAATAACCTAAAGTTAAAATGCCTTTATTAATGCCTATGTCTGAAACCTAACTAACCATTATTATTCTGACATTTACTTTAATACATCTCATGTGAGAATTAAGTATGAAGTCCCACAATTGACAGAAAAATAACTGACCATGCAAGCAGTAGACCAGTACAATAATGGTCCCATATAGAAGGTGCCTTTTAGGGTAACTAAATACAAGTATAGTTTTAAAAGAGAATGGAATTGAATATCGATTGATGGATATAGATGGAGGCATAACCCCTCATGTATCCACCTGTTCCTAAGATCGCATACATTGCTGAAATGTGTCCTTAAGGTATACCATAACATTTGTAACTCAATGGAAATGATGAGAATTTTAATTACTCTTAACATCCCCTCTAAAACACAGTTAAAATGGACGACAAAAAGGTGCCATTTACTTGCTAAGCCCTTCGGAAAAGAGGCATTTACTTGTCATTTAATGGCAGCTCCTTAAAGCTTGAGCAAGTCTTTGAAACTGTTGAACTTTACCTAAACAAATAGCTTTCTTTAGACATCTGCTATATGTTCATCAGTCTTGACAAATTGGAGATCTGACATCACTTCTTGAATGCAATGTTGAATATAAGTTTGAAGATTTGATTGGAAATCTTGTGGAAAACACATCAAATTGCACAAATGTGTAAACGTGTTTAGAGAACAACAGAGAAATTATGAATAACACAACACAGAACATTGAACTTCCAGCCAACAATCCTTTAGGTGCTCTTTATCCACTGTTTGCAATTTGTGATTAACTTCAAAATCCACTTAGCAACATCTTGACTTTAGCTGATAAGAAGCTTCGAACAATGATTCCCATGAGAAATTCTTATCTATTTATAACAATTTAGAAAAAAAAAATTACTTTTTTAATATTCACTTTTAAATTTTATAAAATAAGAACTATTAGTTTGATTTAAAATTTCTACTGTTTAAATTTGCTTTTATGCAGAAAAATATGGTAGTACTAAGTAAACTCAAAGGAATCATGATTCGATTAAAAAACAACATTAAATTTAAGCTCCCCGTCGAATTTACACTGTTTCATGTTACTAAAAACTTATTGAACTTATTTGTGCTTGGCTTTATTTTATTGTAAAGTAGTAATTTTTGAAAGGATTTGTCAAACTACTCAGTCGTAAAAATAATTGTCTGCAAGCCCCCCTCTATAATGCATCAAACATAGCATTCAACAAGATTACCCTCTCATAGCCTCAAAAGTGATACCCCAAATGTATATTTGAGGGCTATAGAGCTTGTTGTGATAAGGAGATTGCACATACTTTTACCTATAGTCATTTTCTCTTACATTTCTTCTTTTCTTTTCTCTCTCTCTTCTTCTAGTGACCCATCATTCGGCGATAAATCTAGTGCAAAGGGGGTCGCTATGTCAAATGAGCAACCATGTCTACATGTTTTTGACTGCCCCTTGTAAGCAAGAATGTCATTAGATAGGACCCAAGACCTTTCACATGCCATTTCTTATGGTGCCGCTCTATTCTCTTGTATCACTCTACTCTCACGTAGATCTCTCTTCCACATATTATCACTCTTCATGTACCTTCAAGCATATAGGAAGATGAGGTATATCATAAGATTTGGTATATTGAGAGGTTTGGTATATTGAGAGAATTGCTCTTTCATTCCATTGCTTTGGTATAATGAGCAGTTTGGCATTGGGGATCTGGGTATATCGAAAGGCAAGAAGGATAAGGTTGGAGCAGTAAAGGTCTCTTCTGGGAGTAATAAGAGAAATGTTATGACCATAAAACATATGAAAGACTAAATTCAGATGTTTTTTGCAAATTTAGTCATCTTAGTGCATCAAAGGGACTTTGCATGGGCATATTGCACGTCAACCTTGGGTACAACCAAGGTCAAATGCAATCTTTGTTTGAATGATGTCAATTTACACATGCATTGCTTTAAATGACATTTGGTGAAGGAGCCAAGACATGATAACATTGCTTGGCAAAAAGTGCCCTACAGGTGCCAAATATCAAGCACACCAAGCTCTTCATGGAATTTCTAATGATAAGGCTAAAAAGGCAAGAACTAGGACAAAAGTGGCTTCTAATTTGGCAAATGGTAGTGCTAATCCTTTGGAAGGGATAGTTGATGCAACCAACATAGGTGGAGGAAATATTAATTTTTTCTTTGCATCTTGTACTACACCAATATCGCAAACCACCTTGCAAAGTACTATATGGAGGAAGAATGTCCATGAATTAGCAAAGAAGGGAATTGTGAATTTTTGGTTCTACTCTAGCATGTTATTCCATGTTGTCATGTCTCCATACTAGCAAGATATGGTGGATGCTATTGCAACTATAGGTCACGGGTTCAAAGCCTCATCATATGAGACATTGAGGGTTGTTAGGCTCAATGATACAGTACAAGATGTTAAGGATGTTGTTAATGAACATCAATTATAGTGGGCAAAGAGTGGATGCACCATAATGTCAAATGGATGGATGGATAGAAGAAATTGAACACTCATCAACTTCCTTGTCTCTTGTGATATTAGCACAATCTTTCTGAAATTTGTAGATGCATCAAATAGAAACAAATCTTTTGTTGCATTGTTTGAATTGTAAGGCCACCAAAAGTGGTCCAATTTATTACAAACAATGTTGGTGCTTTTGTTGCCATTGGGAGACTATTCTTGGACAAGTATTCCTCTATGTTTTTAAACCCATGTGTGGCACATTACCTTGATGTAACCTTAGAAGACATTGATAAACTTGAATGTCTTAAGTACATATTGCAAAAGGCTCGCACCGTTACCAAGTTCATGTACAACCACATGTGTGTTGTGTATGATGCACTCCTTCACAAAGGGCAAGGAGCTCCTTCAACCAAGGGTGACAAGATCTAATACACACTTCCTTGCATCGTGGACTCAAAGTGAACATTCATTTCAAATGACCGGATGGAGATTCGCTTCACAAATCAAACAGATGGCAAAATGGTGGCAAAGCACATTTCTTTTGCAAGTTTTTGGGATGCAGCTAAAGAGTTTGTCAAATTTGTAGAGCCGGATGGGGAGAAATCCCCCATGGGTAATTTGCATGAGGCCAATTTATTACAAACAATGTTGGTGTTTTTGTTGCCATTGGGAGACTATTCTTGGACAAGTATTCCTCTATGTTTTTCAACCCATGTGTGGCACACTACCTTGATGTAACCTTAGAAGACATTGATAAACTTGAATGTCTTAAGTACATATTGCAAAAGGCTCGCACCGTTACCAAGTTCATGTACAACCACATGAGTGTTGTGTATGATGCACTCCTTCACAAAGGGCAAGGAGCTCCTTCAACCAAGGGTGACAAGATCTAATACACACTTCCTTGCATCACGGACTCAAAGTGAACATTCATTTCAAATGACCAGATGGAGATTCACTTCACAAATCAAACAAATGGCAAAATGGTGGCAGAGCACATTTTTTTTGCAAGTTTTTGGGATGCGGCTAAAGAGTTTGTCAAATTTGTAGAGCCAGATGGGGAGAAATCCCCCATGGGTTATTTGCATGAGGCCATCAATAGGGCCAAGGAAGTGATGAGAGGTAGAATGGAAAATCATAAGGATAGGTGCCAAGGAGGTGATGCGAGGTAGAATGGAAAATCATAATGATAGATACATGTTATTGTGGGACATAATTGATAGATGGAATCAACAAATGCAGTATCCTCTCCATGGTGTTGGATACTATCTGAATCCAACATTGTCCTATAGCCCCTCATTCAAAGATGATACTTAGGTCACACAAGGCCTACTCAAGTGCATGGAGAAAATGTTCCCTACCCCAACAATGTTGAATGTAATTATGTTAAGAGTTGCCAATTTACACGCAAGCAAGGAGTTTTTTCTCACGTATGACTATTGTTCAAGCCAAGAAGATCTTCAAACCAGGTAGACTCCATAAAATTTTGATAGTTTATCTGTATTGTATATATGCAATGGTGTTAAGATTTTAGTAGATCTTAAATGAAATCATCTCAAAAGTATTTATTTTTCAACACAATGGTAAGATTTTTGCGGCCAAGATGCCAATAATCTTTGATAGATAGCAATGCACATTTTGAGCCAGCCATGCAATTGGTTTTCTTGTGAGCGTACTTGGAGTGTTGTTGGAAACATCCATTCTAAGAAACACAACCATTTGACACAACAACAGATGAATCACTTGGTCTTCATTCACCACAGCCTCTACCTAAAGCTAAAGAAAGCTCAAGGTTGGAGTTCTGAAATACTTGTAATTGTAATCATTTTTTTCGTTTCACTTTCAATTGCCAAATCTAATTTCTATATGGAAAATATAAGATATCATCAAGGCAAACCAGCCAATTGACCTTGACAAAATTGATCCAAATTCTAATTGGATTGCAAATGATGATGTCCTTGACAATAATGATTATTAGTGCAACTAGATAGTGGCATGGTTGAATGGCTTAGGAGAGGTTTTAACCCAGGAGTTTTATCATCAAGACCTACAACCCTCTAGTGTAGCTCTTCACAGCAGCAAGAGTCATTGGCAAAGTCTGATTCTTTTGGAACTCTAAACTTTGTACAAAGTAGATTGTCATTGAAAATTTGAAAAGTATTAGCATCTAGTTATCATTTAAGCACTATGCAATATGCACTGTGCAATGCAATGTAATCAGCAATATGAACATAAAATGAGAAAATCCATACCGCAATTCACAAGCTAAACTCTCATTTTTACTTGCTCTCTATGTCTATATGCTATTAAAATGCCTTAAAAAAAATTTAAAAAGTAGATTTTTCTCCTCTTTTTGTTTTTTTTTTCTCCATTTTATAAAAAATCCACTTTTTCCCCATTTTTTGAAAAATTTATATCTTTTGGTTTGTTGATTTTCCCCCAAAAGATTTTGCTGCTATAGTTCTAGGGACAAGGACAAAATGCCCCCCTACCATCCCCTTACCACCACTTGTAGGTGGGAACATTCCAAGTATGTCCCCCTATAAGAGGGACATTTGAGGGGGCTCCCTAGCGTCCCCAAGACAGCCAAGGAATGCCTAGGCATCCATTGACCGTCCTAGGGATGCTAGGGGGTCTCCAAGTTGAATAAAGTTTCTCTATATCATGATAGCAATTTTAATTTGTGTCAAAGATTTCGACAAACAAATGACATGATGGCATGTACAAATGGTTGAACTTGGAAGAAAGAAGGAATATTCACATGGTATTGGAGGCAAAATATACTATTAAAACAGTTATCATTTTTTTTTGCTTGGTCGCACACTCTCTTATGTTAACTTTAGGAAGTTGGCAATCAAATATTTCTTCAGTAGTATGTCATAAACACCTTGGACTTAGCAGAGTGGAGAAAATGGTGAGGATGGGGTGGTGGTGAATGTTATAAAGTTTTCAAAAATGTTTGTGAGTTTCTACTAACAGCTGTAAAGAGTTTCTAAAAATAGAGAAGAAAATAAAAGAATTATTAAAGAATGGCAATATTCCTATGGCAATATTCCTATCTTCCACTATACAACCTTCATTATTTAGACTGGTTAGGCTCCCCAACTCCATCATTAGTTCTATAAAGAACGTAAATCTGGTCAGAAACATGAGGATTTGTTGTCGGAGAAAACATAAGAATCAAGAGGAATACTTATGTTTATAATAATATAATATATTTATTATTAATTAGTTTAATTAATAAATATGTATTATATAATTATTTTATATATATGTATGATTTATCTATTTATGTATATGTATATATAATTTATATTTGCACCATTGGCCACTATCCCTAAACTTTAGTCCAATGTAATGCACAAATTTTGCTAAGAGCATTAAAAAGTTAAAACATGACCAACAAATTCCCCACATTAACAAATGCACCACAAACATGTCACAATGCATGTTCGTGCACCAAGGATGTCATGATACAAAACAATGACATGCCAAAACACAAGAAATCAAAGCATAAATGCACAATTGGAAGACTTCAAGTTCAAAACTATTGTGAGATGACATCATCTGCTACGCCCTTAATATTTGTTATATTGGGTTATGAATAGTCGGCTTGTGGCTATCTTAACTCCTAATTAAGTCATGTTATCATTATAATATTATTATTCAGTTAGTTAGGCCAGCCTAGGGCTTATATAGTGTTGTCTAAGTCGGCCTAGGTGATATCCTAGGCATAAATAGGTATATATAGAAGTTTGTGAGTCTTATTTCATCATTGTTTTGTGAATTGTGTTCTCATTGGAAATATTTGGAGGTTGCCCCCTCAAAGTGGCTTGTTATTCTCAGTTATTATCAAGTATTTTTAGCATATCTCAAATCATGTTCTTCTATTGTGCAGGTTATTTCATTACATCATCAACAAGATCGATAGGGGAGATAGAATCTCACCCGATATTGATGATAGTGTACTTACCACCTATTACCAAAAGCACAAAAGAAAAACTAAAGAAATAAGAAACAAATAGCTTATAAGGGAGACACATATGCATGATTATATCTTTCAATTCACCCAATCACAAAAGCAGACATCATAAACAAATAAGGTAACATTATCAAATTATTCAAAATTGCTTACGTAAGCAAATGTTCACTAAGTAGATTCACTAACTAACCTAGTTCTTGTAAGAGACATATCATTCCAACTCAAAAGTATAATACAACTAAAACATGCTAAATTCACTTAAAAACACATAAGAACATAATTCCAAGCATAGGAAGTGAAAAGGCAGGTCTCCTAGGTTAACCTTCCTTTCAAGCAACTTTCCAAAAAAGGTCATCTACAACCCCTTGTTTAGATTCACCCCTTTTTGGGACTTAATTGCCCCTTTTATCAGTTATCATTCACCTTGGCTTCATCTTTAGTTCTTTGAAAAATGAAGATTTGATAAAAATTAAAAAGAATTCGCTATCGAAGGAGACATAGGAATTGTGGGGAAAATAATATATTTATTATTAATTAGTTATATATAAAATAATATTGTATATATAAATAAATATATATGTATATATTTACATAATATATATATTACATATATATATATATATATATATATTATATTATTTTATATACATATATGAATAACTTATATTTGTGCCACCAGCTGCCATCCCCAATTTTTTGTCCATAGTCCCTCATCCCCAAAGGTCAAAACCCATTCCTGCATCCTCAAATCTGCCTATTCCAAAACTCCATGAAACATAGTTTATTTGTTCTTAATTTATAATTGTCTAAATTTCTAAAATGCACTACAATATCATCTCTTAAGAACGAAACTAACTAAACTCAAACAAATTGTATCTTTATCCCTTATATGCATGTTGATTATCTCTCATATCCTTTATACTTTTCTTGTGAATCATCTCATAAGATGTATCCAGCTGATTACACACCATCTTCTAAAAATTGGCATCTTCAGCAATTTCCAAAGCCATTCCCCTCCCCTCATTCCCCTATACCCTGATCCAAGGAACTTATGTAATCTTCATATATAGGTGGACAAACGTATCTAAAATACTGAATCTATCCCAAATTTAAAGAATATATGAGAGAAAATCAAACTAGGCTAAGACAAACTCACAAAAAATAAATACTATGTTACATTAACTTGCAATAAACTCTGATCAAGAAACACATTTCAGATGAGCTTACAGCACAGTTGCAAAGCAAATATACTAACTTGGTAGTCAAATTGTGGCTACCAATAATATACATTAATTTTCCACACTCGTAAATTAGCTTTAACCATTCCCACAAAGCAAAAGTCAACCATGGCATTGAAATTATAATCTCCATGAAGCACTTTGTCACCTACTTTAAACAATTAAACCGTAACAACAAAATGATGATGAGCATGTATGAATATGTGTTTCGTCTGTGTGTGCACATCAGTGGATAGAAAAAAGTGATCTTACTTTTGCGGTCATTCATCTCGAAGGAAAGCATGATGCCAATTTGAATTTATACCAATCTGCCCAGCAAAAAAAGTGCAGTTATAAGACTGGGCTTATCTTGTTCACAAACATCTCTCCAGCACTAAAGAAAGCTGGAATAAAACTTCATATGAAAACATACAATTATATGTTTGGCACCTTTAAGAATCCTACATGAAAAAAGTTATCAAATAGGAGTGCTAATACCTTTCATAAATTGATACTGGAATTTGTACAAGAAAAATAAATGTCATCCACATTTCCAATTTTGTAGCTGAAGCTGAAAATAAATCTGAAATACTTAACAATCACAACTTTCAAAGCTAACACCAACTCAATGTGACTTATTATTACAGAAGGATCCTTTTACAATGTGACTTATTATTGAATGATAAAATCAATGACACTACATACAGTTTGAAGAAAAGATTAAAAGGCACTGTTAAACGAACAAAACCAAGTTAGAGGCTGGCTGAGGTCTAAGTATTGATCTAATTGTTTCTTTTCAATTCTCTAGTTAATGTAAGGGTGTAACACTGGCCCCCGTTACCTTCTCCAGTTGCAATGATGTGACCTTTAGTGGAATTTTGTCATCTTTCATCTGCCTTTTTCTTTTTTATTCAGTTGTTTGATACTTCTTATAAGGTGATTGCTTGACCATTTTCTTTCACATAGAAGGAGCGGGTCATGTTTCTCCTCTAAAGATAAGCAGCTTTGACTGGTGGGTGCACATTTTCAGATTAATGTACTTTGGTAACACAATTTTCATCATTTGCAAAGACTATGTTAAGATGTCATAGTCTAACACTGTTCACCTGATGTGTTCAACTTAATGTCTACCAGAGTCTAGACAACTCCAGTATATCGATTGAGAATATCTGAGCCCATGTTTGTGTAACCTTTGCTTTTCCCTACTAAATCTTACTTCTTGATTCAGCTGTGGCACCTCATTCAATTATTGCAAGACCTGAATTTATCTTTGAATGAACTAACTTTATCTCCAAATATCTTTGATTCATCAAATGTTTCCGATGACTTGAAATTGCCGTGATAATTAGACTTAATTTGTGTTAGAGTATAATTTTTACTTGGAGATCAGACTTATTTATAAGTGGTCCTAATAACATTAATAAGGCTCTAATATAAGATAAGATTTTACCATATATATAAATATGGCATATATGGCCATCTAAATTTGAATTGATTATTAATTAATTAATATACCTTAATGAAAAGGTATAACTATTCAATTGTCGCAGATGATAGCATCCTGCCCTATATTTATGGGATTCCCGTCTATGGGAAAATTATCATTAGATAATATGTGTTTGAGAGTGTCATGTCCCTTTTTTGGTCTAAAATAATTAACAATGTTTATTTAAGTTGGGCATAGTAATTTATAATGTTGGGGGAAATCTTAATAATATTATTAATTTATTATAATTAAAATAAAAGGTGTTTTTAAACACTACAATTAAAATAAAAAATATTTTTACATACTTAAAATGAAAAGTATTTTTTAAATATTTGGAAGGAATTTTAAGCATGTTACCTAGTTTTTTTGAAAAATCAGAACAAAAAAAAAGTATTTTCTACAGATTTTTTAAAAAGGAGTTTAACTTTGTGGGCCCCTCTAGCAAAGCATGCAAAAATAATAAAGGAGTTCACTAACTTCAAGGAAGTCTAAAGGGAATGGATAAGGATTACAAATATCTTATCCACAGAGGATAAGGATTACAAATATTTTATCCACATTAAATAAGGATTACAAATATCTTATCCATAGAGGATAAAGATGACAACTCATAGGATAAGATTAACAACTCATAAAGCAAAAAGGTAAATCTTATCCACAGAAGATAAGGATGACAAATCATAGGAAAAATATCTGAAGTCAACATGACTTTCTAAGTTTAGGCTCTCAAAATCTATAAATAACAGGCCTATTCTTTGTTGCAAAGGATTAGAAAAGTTTATTGTGACGAAGTGACATTTAGTTCTTGAATTTTTTCAGTCAAAATTAGGTCTTTACTTCTGTAATTTTCTTCATTGATTGCATCTTCAACCTTCTTTCACTCTGAAATAATGGTTGATTGTATGTTTGTGATGTTAATCTTTTACTGTTTTTCCATAAAGCAATCATTGTAGCAACCTTCGGTGAATCAAAGATCAGTATTTTTGCCTCTACTTGTTTCAACTTTCGATGTGTATGAAAGAAAAACAAGTATTATTGTGAGTTCTATGACTCCTTGATTGTTGTTGTTCTAAGTTTACCTTTGAATAATTGTTGCAAATTACTGTGTGAAGCTTTAGATTGAGATTCATAAGTTGTGTTGCTGAAAGGAAGTAGAAATCTGCTATATTTGGTGTATCACCTTCATTTAATGTCTTAGATTTAGATTATCAGTTCTTTCTTATCTCTTTTCCCAGCAAAGATCTTTAGTTAGAGTTAGTTTTTAGGTGATTTACCAAGGGGAAGCCGCCCTTTAATCAAAGGTTGACCTCGAGTTTCTCGAGTCCACAACTTGAGAGGTCACCCATGTTTCACAGGATAGGTGGATTCAAGATTCAATAGGGTGCATATTTCAAGTGATAACAAAACCCAAGTACCCAATGTGGAAAAGTATAAAAAGGAGGTGCCTAGCTTCATTTCATCATCAAGATGCATTTCAACATTCTCATTTGCAGTTCCGAGTTCGAGATGGCATCCAAGGACGTAAACCCTCAACTCTTCATTTGCAGATATGGGGACGAAAACCCTCACATCTGCCAAGTTGCATTGAAGAGAAATTGGGAAAGTTTATGCAAGTTTCCAACAGTTTGGCAATTGAGATTTGCAAGAAAATATTTTACAACGTCAATGTGGTTCATCATTGGCAGTTTTCAGTCATTAATTGCTGTTTTTGGGCCCTGCCGTTCTATTCCTACGCATTTTGTACATCATTTTTAGTGTTGTGAAGGGGTGATCAACTTCTTGTGTAATGTGTTGAGATTTGTGTATTCTGCTATTTCATTTCAGATATTTACTTCTAGATTAGTTTTATTTCTTAATTAATTATGAATTTATGATCAACCTATATCAATCTCAATCCACTAACCTGGTATCGGAGCCTGTGCAGGCTGTACTAATTATTTTATTTTATTTTTTTCGATAAAAGGTGGTAATACCACCTGCAAATATTATATTAAAGCTTGATAAAAATATTTACGAAAAAGCCAAGTTTGATAGACTGGCAAAGCAAAATTCATCAAAAAGACCAGCAGCTAAACACCAAAAGCAGTTGACCATAAAGTGCTCTCAAAGGAGCTCACAGAAACAAGTTCATTCTTTGAGGACTGAGGAGTTGTTGATGGTGGAGAGGAAGTAGTAGCAGTAAGTGGCACAGGAGACAGAGCACAAGCACAAGATAACAGAGGCCAGATGTAACTGAACATTTCTACAACATTTCCGCATGTGAAGTTACCAAGATCTAGACAATGGGATTTTAATGCTTTTGAAAATTCTTTCCCAAGATTGAGCTGCAGACCAGTTTTCATTGTCCCATAAACACATGTCTGTGCTTCATTTTTTTCTAGCAGGTGGTGGGAAAATATACCTCCTATGGGAACAAAGCCATCTGAGAACACATAATCAGCAATAGCTGCACTAAATTTCTCCTTTGGCAGCAGGTAAGGTTGAACAAAGTTGAGTCCCAGGAGGTGCACCAACCACTTATCTTGGATGAGATCCATGGCATTAGACAGGAAAGTCAACACCACCTCACTGTAGAAGAGTTGATGCAGGAGGATTCCCAACTACTCATGCCTAGCAAGAAATCTAAGAGCCTTTTCGACTTGCAGGTAGTCGAATAAGTACATAAATCCTAGCTTCGCATGGTTAATAGGGCCAAACTCCACCGGCTTCCATTTGTAGGGAGCAATGTCAAGTCTTTTATTTTTTGTTACTGCTTTCATAATGGCTGAGAGATCAAGAAACGGAATGGAAAGAAAAGGGGTGGGGAACTGATATATATTATATAACACCGCAGAAATGGCGAGTGGCAGTAAATAGATTATCAACTTGGGAAAAAAACAGTGAGGCTGCACAGTTGGCTTGTACGAGAAGTTGTCAAGTTGGGCATGTAATAATTATTTTTTATACATATATGAAAACACTAAATTGCAGGAATAAATGCTGTAATTGTAGGTATGCTCAGATTTTTCATTCTTTCCAAAAGTTGTAGGTATTTCTATACCTTTGCAAAACCAACAAATATTGTTTATTAACATTTGTTTATTTGTTAGATTGCTATCAAACATTAATTGATACACTGCAGCAGTCACAGGCAAAGTTCTTTTTAGCCATGATATAGTCTTAACTTGGCAGATTTATTTGTTTAAAGGGGACAACCCCCTTTTTATCTCACAAATATGGTTTTACTAAGGATTTTTAAGCTATTGAATGCAACAATTATGTAAATATTATCATGCAGATTCTTTTAAAGCAAAATCATGTTCATTCATTATTGTCTCCTAGAAATTAATGTTTTTGAATTGCAATTTAATTCATGTTATTGGTGTATTGTGGAAGAAAAACTAACTTGTGTTATGTTTCAGTTGGCGAATAAAAATTCATTCATTTCAATTATTTATATTATATATCATTAACTAAAATTGATTGAATTGTATAAATGGCTTATCATAATAGTTTCATGCTTGATAAGACACGTATGCTTAATGTAAACAATTATATTACTAAGTTCCCAGTTAACTACAAGGAATTGTTGGGTTCAGGTCCGATCCATTCCAACTTTAAGGAACCTGCGGCAAATTCAATGAATTTTGACACTTCTCTTTTTTGAATTTTTTTAATTGCTAAAGACATTTTGACTTTGACTTGAATGCATCTCTATCTCTATAAACCTCATTTCAAGGCATTTGAAAGACAGAAACAAAATATTTTAGCTCATTGTGAATGACAAAACCCAAAAGTCATTAACTTTTGTTGAACTTCCATTCTTGCTTGCCATCAAACAAATAGAGTTGAATATTGATCAATGAAGGTTCCAAAGTGATTGGCTTACTACTCCTACACATGTAAAAGAGCCCATTCGCTACAAAGGAGATTGTAGAGAGAGATTTTTGCAAAAGAGGTTGATTTTTTTTTTTTCTACATTTTATTTTGTATTGAAATTCTTTTTTTCCCCCTTTCTTCTATGAATATATTGCATGTGCTTAAAGTTTTTAAACTCGATTAGATTCTTTTTTTTTTCATTTGTTTTGAATGTCTTGTTTCTTGAACTTGTTGCCGTAGAAATTACAATGGCAACCAATTCAACCTCTGTGAACGACTCTACTTCAAACAGACCCAAATTCTCCCATTTGAAAATATGTTAATATGGTACAAACGATTCCAAGTGGTGGGGTGTATATTTGGATTTGCAATAAGTGTGTTGTTCAATATTCAAGCTCATATAGTTGGATGAAAGCCCATATGTGTGGCATCTATGACATGAGCATCAAAATTTTCCCAAGAAAACATAATGTACCCACATTGGAGCAAGTCACAATACATATCAATGAGTAGGAAAAAACAAATCAAGCAACAAGCCATAAATCAAATCATCCTTTGTCGAAGAAAGGATCTTGAGGAACGAACCCCTTCCACCCTTATCTAATCTTCAACCTATAGAGTGTCATGTCCCCTACCTAGCTGGTCGGCCAGCTCCCAATTTAATAAAGGTGTTTTTTAACACCATTATAAATATATTAATTTAAAATAAATATAAATAAAATAAATAAACTAAAATCTAAATTTCAAAGTCAGACGCCAAACTTTGGGACCTAGTGCACTTGCCTTGGAAGGAAAAAATTTGGTTTTTGGTGGTTGGGTGCAATCATCTGGAGATTGGTATGATTTTTGGGAATTCTCTCAAAGTGGTGCATGCTGGGACACAAACCCTAGCTGCCCTCCTAGGTCAAGACAAAAACCCTAATCTGGTATCCGACTTAATTTCCTTGCATTTGTTGTTCATTTGATTAGAACCTTGTCATCTAACTTAGGAAATACATTGCTAGGTTGGGAATTGGAGGAATTTTGTGATCAACCTGGCCACAGGCCACTTGAGTGCCTACTGGAGGGAGTTTTGTCAACCCAACTGCCATTCCCCTAAACTTGGTGTAGTTCAGCACTTACCAGGGCCACAAGCCACTAAATCTTCCCATCTAGGCGATTCCAGCAGCAGCATCTCCGGAGATTTTGCTGGCAAACACCGGAGGAAGGCATAGGACAAGAAATCTAGGGTTGTTTGGGCCCAGAACAAGGGTGATCTGCAAGGCCACCAAGAGCAACCAGCAAACAGCAAGATCCCAGAAGTGGAAACCTCAGAAAAAGGGTGGATCGGCATTAATATCAGTCTGCAACAAAACCAGCTATTAGGGCAATTCCAAGGTTGAGGATTAACAGTTTCAAGGACAACTGAAATGAGGGATTCAAAACACAGATTCCCCTAAATCAGACCACCTCCCTACTGACCCTCAAACCCAGCTCAAAGGTGAAGCGATCAGAACTCAATTGGTCACCAAGATCTGGGCACAGCAGCCATATAGGGAAAGTTGTCATTGTTCAGGTACAAAGCGCTCATCCCCTGCTAGTTGAATCACCATTATCAAGTTATGTACACAAAGGACTGCCTTAACAGCACCCTCATGAGGTTGATGGACTGGTATTGTAATTGCTTCAGAAAGGTGTAAATCAGATTATTTCTGTAGTATTTACTTTGCTGGGCAGTTAAACTTGAATTCCAAACCTGAATTTTCGATCAGAAATCAAAATTATTTTTCCCTCATGAGCATGATCTGGTGTTTATTTCTCTTTCTACTCACTGTTGGTTAACTGAATTCTGTTGATGTGTCACAATCCTGAGTCATGTTAAGAACCCTAACCCTAACCTAGTAATTTTGAAGTTGGTGAAAAAACCCTAGGGTTATTAAACAAAGAGCCTACCATTTTTGGGCACATCTAAAGAACAACTTACAATGTTTCCATGTAAGAAAACAAAAGGACTATTGAAAATGACATTTCACAATGAGTCTCGTGAGATTATCGATCAACACATTGCAAGATATGTCTATGCAAATGGATTGGATTTCGATGTTGTTTGCTCACAGTATTGGCAACAAAGGTGAAAGCAATTAACAAGGATCCAAAAGGACAAAGGCCCAAGTTTTGAGGTGTGTAGCACCTTATTGGAAAAGGAGGTGAAGTTCATAAAATACTCTTCCTAAGCAATCACTACTCCACAAATTTTATTTTATTTTAAATTCTATTAGTTTCAGTTTTGCAATGCAATAGGTTGCATATAAATGTATTTAAGATATCTACACTAATTATATATTATTTAATTTCTTTCCACAAAATAAGCTCATTAAATTATGAGCAATTTGCAGCAAAAAAAATTTATGCAAAGAATTTATTTGTGTGAACCAAGGAGAATGCAAAGACTAGTGAGGAACAACTATGGGCCCTTCTTTACTAAATTATACACATTATTTTATATTTTTTTTATTAAGTAGTAAATATATATTTCTATAAATAAGGCAGCTTTATTTTCCACTCTTATTAAGTGGCCAATTTGTCATATAGAGTATATATCTGGTTTTGTGACTAGGAAGGCACCATGCTGAATTCAAATCTTCACGTCATTCAAAAATAGTTTGTAACCCCCAACACAATTTCAAAAAAGAAAAAATTGTTTTGAACATTCAATGTTATTGTGGTAGTATTAGGGTGCAAGCCGAGGTGCTTTGAGAGTTTTTCCATTAAATCATGTATTCTCTAGGGATAAAGTAAGATCACAAAAGGGTTTTGTTAAGAGTAATCATAGTAGGTTTTGAGCCTTGTATTCAGGAAATTGTTGTTGTTACATGACTGATGACCATGGACTTTGCGAAGTAATCTGAGATTTGTTAAAAGATAGATAAGATCCAATAGAGCTATAATGTTTGACATAGCTTGGATTGGGGGGTTATGGGATTCTGTTAATTATATAAGAAGAATCGGTAAACTCGTTGTATTGTTTAAACAACACCTACTCGATCATTGTATTGCGGTTTATCATAATATTTAAAATGTAAATCTACGAGCCATCTCTCAACCAATGCCCTCTAGCTTACATTCTATGATGGCTACCATAGGTTGGCCAATAGAACAACCTCTTGCCCACCCCTGAGGCCCTATTGTTTGCAATCTATGATAGTAACCAAACTAGTTACTAAATTGGAAGCACTCGTTAAGAGTATAGTTCTTTTTCAAGTTTCTGAGATAAAAAGAAAAATGCTTTGAAATCTGAGGACAGTGCATCATGTCCAAAGATATATAGGAGTGGATATACTAATTTTACTAGTGCTTGCAAGGTTACTCCTCCAAAGTTTTTTTCTAAAATGCAAATAGAGTTTTTGGGGCCTAATTGGAGAGACTGAATATGGACTAATAGGAATGTGTTTTTCTTTAATGCATCTAATGTTTTGTACGACAAGTATGGACACAGGCTTCATATTTTCTATCCACTGGCTAATGAGCGGGGGCCCAAGACCTAACAATTAATGGTTGCATTGGTGCCAAAGTATAGAAGACTAGAAAGTAAAAATGCTTTACTTGGAAAGTATTGAGTTGATTACTTCTCCGCTAGAGCTTATCAGTCAAAATAAGACTGAAGAAGCTAAGGCTCACAAACATTACCTGTGTTAAATGACATCAAGAAGAAACAATGTTGTGCACCTTTCTATTGTGAAAAGCAACTAAAACCATTTAGGGGTGCATAAAAAGCAGATTGTAGGAGACTTTTTGCATGCCTTGCAATGGAATACAACACTAAACAAAGAAATTTAGATGATTGGAGATCAGAAGAGACAAATACCAAACAATGCAATTTTTTTGCATACAAAAGACTTGAATTAAATTTTTAGAGAGAGAATTCTTTTTTGTAGTTACAGAAACCTGATACTTTAAGGATAGATCTGCCAGACACAATCATGTATGTGCTTCTAAATGTTGAATCATTCCAAATTGATGCGAAAGCAGAGATGCTCACTCTATTTGTCTATGGGAAGACAATCTTTCAAATGTAGCACCCCTAATTTTGTTGAAGTGACATAGACACATGACTTCAAGAAAGAATGTAATAATATCAAAGGCATATCGGTACCTAATTGTAGTAGCTGAGGCCCAACCAAGTAACCAACCATGTGAGAGGATGTACAGATCCCAAAAACCAAGCTGTTTGTCACTTATTCAACAAAATCTTTTGAAATTTTAGGCATTTGTGTCACAAGGCACACCAATCCCTTGCCTTGTGACATTTGGTCTTAAAGTACAAGAGCTAGTATAAGTGTGAAGAAATATACTGTACAATGTATCAGGTTTGTTAAGAAGAATGTGATAAGTTTAACATATGAAGATGGTCCAATCTCTACAATTTACTCTATGGTAAAATAGCTCTGACAACCATTGCATTTACAGCATCAGCAGTAGCTGGTATCCATTCAATAGTAACTCAATAATTCTGTCAGGAAAAATGTCACAAAAATAACCTCAAGAACAAGGAAAATAAAATAAACAAAAATTTAAAACCACCAAATAAATGTAAAATTCATTTCACAGTTCAAAATATCTCTACGTTTTTTAAAACAGCCATAAATAAAACCGCAGAACCAATGCCTTCATTTAACAGATAATAACAGAATTGTTTTAGAATGAAACAAAACACAAACAGAAAATGATCCGGCCGCGTAAATATTTCAAGAAAGAAAAAGGAAAACTCACTGAAACCATGCCAAGCAGCTTACCCCAAGATTCTGCAGAAATTGTGCCGTGCTGCCAACGATGCCGCTGAGAAAATATGAGCACAGTTTGCAGGAAAATATTACGAAACCCTACAAAACCAAAAACAAATAATAATAATAAGACTAAGCAAAATCAATCTCCCTACAGCTGCTGCTTCAATCTATTCACAATAAACGAAAAGCAAAACTAAAATATCGGCGTTCTTGAGTTCGAGACAAGATTTTTGCAGCCTTTTAAACGAAAATATTGGTTGCCAGTTAAAATTTGTTTTCAGGCATGAGGTGAGGATTATTTCAACTGCCTGAAAGTTGTTTTTCCTAGCGTGAGACAACTTTCCGGGTGAAAGCTGCTATAAAATATAGCCTACCGCTAATTACAAAACTAAAACTAACATCTACTCTTGTGGGTGCGCATGCCACACACTGCCCCATATTCTTGGCCTAATGTGTAATTTCCCTGATTTTATGTTTAACCAATGCTGTCTACTATATTTCCCGCATGATTAAGCCATATTTGATAAGAAAAACGAAAACCCACTCAGTTACTAAAGCAATCACCCACCGCTTGTCAGATCGCCTGTAATATGTTTCTTCAAATCATTGTGTATAAAATTAATTTTAAAACCCAATCCCAAGCATGAATTACACATTTGCAACAAAGTTTAGATCTAATTCCAATTACCAAACCTCAATTATCTGACCCACGCCACAGATTTTTTATTCAGCAACCCTACATTAATTTTCCCCCGGAACGATACACGCTGAATGCAATAGTATA
This sequence comes from Sequoiadendron giganteum, assembly GCA_007115665.2. Taxonomy (NCBI): domain Eukaryota; kingdom Viridiplantae; phylum Streptophyta; class Pinopsida; order Cupressales; family Cupressaceae; genus Sequoiadendron; species Sequoiadendron giganteum. The sequence goes on from CM021105.1 coordinate 79,690,596, forward strand.
TTAACGAGATCAAGCCGCATCTAGAATCTACTTGTAAATTATATAACTCAAATGAAAAGGTTAACTTATGTTCTTCCTTGAATCTCATTCACAGAATATGCATTGGAGATTATTTTTATACTCACCTGTTCAAAATGGTGCAGAGCTGAAGATAAAATACGATTGCCTTCGATATTTTATGAAGCTTCCTTGCCGCCTTGGACAACTTTCAGCGCCTTTCTTCTGACTTCCAGAATTTTTGGGTTTCATTCTCTCGTTAAATATTTTTCAAATTTCTTGAATTCATGAGTGAAAGGGAGATGAGTTAAGTAAGGTCTGCTGATTTTGTGCTTTGGCCCCAAAAAAATTATGCCACGTCGATAAGTACCGTTGAAACTCGAAATTTAAAAATTGGATTACATGGAATACGATTTCAAACTATTTTGCGAAGAAGATTTTAATTATAAACGAAATTTAATGATGTTCATTGATAACTTAGGCACCAAGTTATATGTTTTTTAAGGTTTTAAATATAAAAGAAATAAGTGGTCTGTCATTAAGGGTGTGTGTGGTTTGAATGAACGAATGAAGACTTTTAATCATGTCCATGAGGTCAAACAGTCTATGGGACCCACGAAACAATAGATCGAAGCCACCGCCCAACAATTACTTGGTCTCTCTTTCTTTCTGGATCTTGGATCTTCTGCTATGTATTTTTATCAAGTAAATCAGCGCTTTTTGATATTTTCTCTACCTCAAACACACTGTATTTTTTTTTAAGATTGTCTTATATTCTATATTTTTAAGGCTTTTATTTGTTTTAAAATTTTGTTATATGAATTGTTATTTTTAATATTATTAGTTTTTTTCTTTTTAATATCAATTTTGTAATTCAAATTTAATGAATTTTATTGAAATTATGTCTTTTAGTTTTTAATTATCATCATAATTATTAAATTCTATTTAATTTGTGAATTATGTTTTTAAATTATGAAGAGAAATAATAATTTTTAAAATTAAATTGAATTGATATTTGGATTATTTGAGTCATGTCATCTTAGTTTGTGGGGTGTTGGGAAGAATTCTAATAGAGGATAATAGGGTGTTTCCAAATAGTGGTTTTCTTCTATGATGTTTATGAAGGAATAGGGATGGTATAGGATATCTTGGAATCTTTGTTTGCAAGTAAGACATATTGCATGTTTGATTTTTCTCATTATGGACCTCATAAATGTAGTTCTATTGTAGAAAAAAGTATGTGAAGATGGAATCAAAAGTTTAATATGGTTGCATATTTGAATTCTACTTGAAAATAATATAATTTCAAAAACTAGCACCTCCATAGTAGAAAACTATATGTAAACATTATGGCTTTTGAAAGAACTAGGTCAATGTGCATTGCTAAAGTGGCAAACTTGAGTTCTTTATAGTAGAAAACTTGTCCTGGGAAGTGGCTAAGCCTCATAGAAGTGTCAAATTTATCACTAGTAAACTGGAAAATTTGTCATTAGTAAATTGGCAAAATTGTCACTAGTAAATTGGCAAAATTGTCACTAGTAAACTAGCAAATGCTTCTTTGTGTGGGCAAAGAATTGGCTTTTGGAACAACAAAAATTTTCTCTTCCATTTTGAACTTGATCTTCTAAATTCTTATTTTGGGGAAGGTGTCAAAGAGGTGTTAAAACCCTTCTCTACACCTAGAAGAGACCAGACACTCTTTTTAGTGGTGTGTAGAGTCATTGTTGAATGTGTATGTGTGAGTTTACATGTATATTTACAATAGAGGAGTGTGAGATCTAATGGTTCAAAGCTCGTGGGTGACATTGGAGCTTGTTAGGGTTGAGGTGGCTATTGTATATTCATTTTACTTTTATATTACATAATGGAATGGGAATAAATTGCTTCCTGAACTTGAATTTTTGACCCATAGTGTATTTTCTCCAAATAAATGTGTTGTTCCATATTTTTGCATGTTGTCATGTTAGTTATGCATTGTTTTGATGTTTAGATCTCTATTGTGTTGTGTTGTCCATGCCTTATGATGGTGATAAACCATTATAAATGGTAAAAGTGGTTTTTTATGTAACAAACCCAATTGGTCCATTAAAGGAAAAACGCCAAAACTTGTTTTGACATAAAATGCACGATTTCATTTTATAAACTACAAGAATATAGAAGAATGAATAAATTCATTTAATTATTAACTTATTTTTATTCATAAGATAATTTCATTGAATAATCTTTATAAAGTCGTGACTAGAAGATGCATAAGAGAACACTTCTCATTTTCAATAAATATTTCTTTATTACAAATTTCAAAAAGTTATGACTATCCAATCCATAGTTTCAATAGCTTAAAACAATCAACATCATAGTATAGACATGAATTACAATTTAGATCAATATTAGAACAATGTAAAGTTTTTTGATAAATCTCAATTGTAAGGGGGGGTCATCACCCAAGTGCTTTTCTCCAACTACAAATTTATGGTCCCCTGCACACCTTTCATCTCGAAGTGGCCCTACCCTTTGTAACAGTAGTGAATCCAAGGAAACTACTAGACCATCGTGTCATTTTAGAAATAGTGTTGTGTGCTAATACAAACAATCTATCATACAACTCTATATTCCCTCCAGGTAAGTATGATATATCTATCTTATTTGTAGCATTAGACATTGTGAATCGATAATGCAAAAAGTGCTTTTGTATTAATGTGACCAAATATTTTAATAATAAATAAAATGTCTCGATAATGGATAGTGATTTTGATCTCCACTCCCTATCATGTTCTCAAAGGGAGTCTTTACTTCACATATAGTCAAGTTTAATATCCATGCCTCTTTTTATTCTCCACTTTGTGGAGTGAGCAAGTTGACAACTGTCTCATTCATTTTCACTATACTTTTCATTAACTTAACCTCTCTTGATATCGACAAACATCGTATATATATGCAAGTGTGAAAACATATGTGTGTATGCATGTGTATACATATATGTGTGTGTGTGTGTGTGTGTGTGTGTATAAATATATATACATATATGTATATATGTATATATACACATATATGTATGTATACATATATGTATATATGTATATATACACATATATGTATGTATACATATATATATATGTATATATACACATATATGTATGTATACATATATATATATGAAAAATGTACACCTTTACATTTTCACACTATGTTTGCATCCCATTAATTAATTGGACTTAATTGAGCCTTTAATTGGCCCAATTATGCATTCACAAGCCTAATTAATTTCATTTTCCAAAAGGGAAACCCACATTTAATCAATTCCTACATTTAATTACACATATTGGAAAATATGTGTTCTATGTTTAGGGCCTAGGACCCATTCGCCCAAGTCCTTAAGTCTTGGATCCCATTTTAATATGACTTTGGTAAAATTTTAATGATCTTAATTTAAATTACAAAGGTTGGCTTGTGGTCTTTAATTGTCAAGTAGTTAAGGAAACACCTATAAATACAAGGTCTTTCTATCAATTTAAGTCTAAGCAACATTATCAAACAAGCTAGAGGTGAACTTCATATGAGAAAATATTATTGTCAAGAGCATTGGAAAGAAGATTTATCAGTCATCTATTACAGCATTCAAGATCCTATCATGATGTCAATATTTATGTTTGGTCATGCATGTTTTTGAGTTAACATTGTGATGTAGGTTTCAAGTTTCAAGCAAGCATTCAAGCATAAAGATCTATCAAGCAATCAAGCCATTTCATGCAAGATCCAATCCTTAAAGAGATGTGTTAGACTTCAGTCCTTTAAGGGCGGCCATTAAGGGTTTGGTGAATTGTGAGAAAGCTTCGTTCATTCATCAATTCCTTTATTTTTATCGTTGTCTCATTATCAAGGTTTAATTACCAAAATAGGGTTTGACCAAGGCAAACCCTTATCCACCAAAACAAACATTTTTCTCCTCTCTTTGTGTTTACGGATTTGCAAGTGAAGAAGGATTGAAATTGGATCAAAAGTGCAATTTTGGAAAAAGTTTTCAAAGTTGTCATCAAAGTTGTCAAGACTCAGAGACTCACCTATAGGTTTTATTTTTAACTTTTCGATAGTCAAACTTGGGGGAATCAAAAGCTTATATCTGAGATTCAAGGACTAAAAAAAAAATTAGACCTCTACATAAAGACCCATTCGCCCCTGGGCGAATGTGTCCTTTAGCAGAGCCTGAAACCCACTTTTGGAGTTGATTAAACACCATCTTAACCTTCTCAGATCTGTTGGTTAATGGTTTTTTTGTCAATGTTATCATAATACTTTGTGTTTCAAGTGTTAGATCTTATAAGTTTGATTGTTAGTACACTTTTATTCTTCTCCCAAAACTTTTGTTTAGTCATTATATCATAAGGAAGTTAAGGCAACATAGTGTCCAAATCTGAGGTTGACTCACCTTGAGAGTTGTAAGTCAATTCTAATCATTTTTGGCACTATCCCTCTTCCTAATGAACATGGAAAAGGTGGAATTTTTATTAGGTGGACAACCCCTTTTGCTTTTGGCACAGGTCCCTCATTTCACATCCCATTTTTAAGTCTCATATCAATTACCCCTTTTTCTTCATTTCATTTTTGTGAACCTAACATTATACATCTTAAATTATGATTTGGAGACATTTAAAACCCTAGATCTAGTTTTGCAATTAGTGTCTTTTGCATTAGTGTGTTTTGCATTGCATTTAGGGTTTAATTTTGCATGTTTCAATCATTTATCTTCATAAAAAATTGGAAATTTTGCATTAGTTTGGCATACATCTTGCATTGTATTTGCATCAAGAGTGTCTTTCATTCATTTAGATTCAAAATTTAGTTCAAAATTGCATCTGAAATTTTCTCACTAGTTGCACTTCCATTAAGACACCTAAAACTAGAAAAATAGGTCATAGAATTCATAGTATGCAACCTAAAACAAAGAACTCAAACATCAAACTAGAAACACAAACTTTATTTTTTCCAACCCCTATACAAAGAATCATTTTCCCTTGGGAGAACTTCCTTGTACAGGTGATTTTTCAAATTTTTAGGCATAATTTTATCTATGTTTGCTTCATTTCATTATGCTGTAAAATTTGTGTTTTAGTTTTAGAAAATGGAAAATTATTTACTTTCTTGCATTAAGTTCAATTGGTCAAATTAAGTGCATTGTTTGAAATCAAAATTATCATTAAAAAGACATCTTTTTAGGTTGTTGTATAGCATAATCAATAAATTATCATGTTTCAAATCTAAAACTTGCAAAATCTTCTTACATACTTGCATTCTGATTCACACTTTTGGGTGCTTATTACATTTGCATAGTGTCTTTTCTCCATTTTGGGTGCACTTTGGTTTGGTGAAACTTGTATGAGCTTCACAACTTGGTTTCCTATTTCTAATACTTTAGTGAGACATAGTTTGAGACTCATGTCATCCCATGCTAGTACATCCACCATGGATCTTTATTTTTCTAACTATTTCACTCATAGTGTTAACACTAGTCAACCCATTATGGACCATAACTTTGATACCACATTTCCCATGACTACTCTACCAACAACCAATGTAACTTATGTTGAAATAAATATTTCTAATTTCCCTCAAGAGAAATTAGAACAAATGGATGAAGCCTTAGAAAACCTTCAAAACTTTGTGAGTGTTGAATACATTGTTGGTGTTGTAGTTCTTATCATAGATAACATGAGGAAAATGCTTGATAATGAACAATGAATAGAAATTATGCATAGCCTAGCCCATATAATTGAAAATCGAGTTCCTAGAATGGCTAGTTGTGCTCAAACTTTAGAGTACACTCATAGTCAAGGTGGAAATCAAATTCCTCCTATAATTGTGGCCTCTATTCCTACATGCACTCATTCAACTGTTACTACAAGAAGGAAAAAAATGAGTAATGTCAATCCAACTTTAGGTATTTCCATCAAGAATACTTTTAGCTTTGTGAATTAAAATATCATATCTCCTAATCCATCACCTCTCACAAACATGCAATTCACTTGTCCTCCAAATACATATACACCACCTTATTCACCTCCATCTCAAAACACAACCAATGATTCCATCCTTAACCGACTCTTTCAAAATGTTTCATCCCTCCAACAAAAAATTTCCACATTGAACCAAAATCAAAATGGCCAACCTTCACAATATGTAAGAAAAAAACTATTATCCTTGGAGATATTGAGAGCACAAATTTCACAAGATAAAGAGATTTCTAGATTTGAGAAATATGGTGGTAAAGGAGATCCTAGTAACCATGTCTCGACCTACACAACCTTATGTAGTGAATTCGTCTTCGAAGATAAGCTCTTGGCTAGAGTTTTCCCTAGGTCTTTGAAAGATACATCCTAGTGATGGTTTTCTCTTTACTGAATAATTCAATTAGTTCATTTAATGAACTTGTTGATGCTTTTCTCAACCATTTCGAAGTGCACATTGGTCCCAAGATGAACTTAGCTAATTTAATAAAGTTTAAACAAAAGGATGATAAAAAGATCATTGATTCTATAGCATGATACTAATTTCTTTACTCATAAATCAATATTAAGATTCTCAATGTCAATCTTCAAAGAATGTTCATTGAAAATTTATAAAACAAAATACAAGACAATCTTGGGATGATGAAATTTCCCTCCTTTACACATTTGTGCATGAACCTTCGTGACTATCAAAATTCAGTTAGCCATCGTGAAGCAAAAACTTCCTCTAATTGCCTAGAGAAATCCAAATTCGTGCTCCATAACAATTTCCAACCATTCAAGGAAAAAATAGAGATTTTTATAGATAAGCCCGCCTCAATCAAGTCAACATGTTAATTCTCAAGTGGTTGCCATAAAAACAACAACTCCATATCAATTCAAGGAACACAATAGACAATTTACCCTATTACTCGATGTAGTGTAGGAAAATATACTCCTTTACATTTTAACACTTTGTTTGGGCCCCTCAATTAAATTGGACTTAATTATGCCTTAATAAGCCCTATTTTATATCTACAAGCCTAATAAATTACAATTTCTAAAGAGGAAACCCGACAATTATTAATGCCAATACATAACACTTTACCTTAAGCAATGTGTGTTCCAGGAACAGGGACTTGGGACCATTTGCCCATGAGCGAATGGGTCCACCCTAGGCCTTTGAACCTAAATTTAAATTATGTTTTTGGTGGTATGTTAATCTCCCTGAATTCAAATTTTCATGTCAGCTTTTAATGTTTAATTTTTGAGAAATTAAGGATACATACCTATAAATACAAGGTTATTTTGCCAATTAAAAACATCTATGTTGTACCCAATTAAAAAAAAATCTTAATTAAGGAATTTTGTTTTAAATGGTCTAAATCTTGTAAAATTGTCGTCAAAAGTCAGTTTTAGGTCAAACAAAGTATGGGTTTTTTGTGGGTTTACTATCTAGGGGATACTGGAAAATTTTGAAAATTAGGATTTTCGTGCCCCTATTTTTAGGAAAACCCCTTAAAAATAGGATCTTTCCATAATTGACTAAAAATAATTTTGATTGGCTTATTTCACATCATGATCACATTGGTCAAGTTAGAATCAAGAAAAAGTCAATTAGCTCAAGTGGGTCTATTTCACTTTTTCAGGAGAAAAGTTAGGACCTTTGAGGTCAACAATGGTAGATGGCCAGATAGTAGGTGTCGAAATCTAAGCCACAAATGCATCACAAAATATTCTATGTCGAAAGATGTTTGAAATGATGCTTTGCGACAGAGGGGATTTTTGAAAAGGTAAAAATCATAAAAAAAATCTAACTCTAGAGCATAAAAGCATCCCTACTAGCCAGGGGCACCCAAGGTTTCAAAAGCTCAAACTAGCTTTTGGGGGTTTATCACTTCCAAGAAGTCTTCTCTGAAATTCTTCCAGCTTTGTGATGAGCCTGCTAGCCAATCTACGAGATCTATCTAACTCCTGAATTTGAAGATCAAATGAAGAATGGAGAAAGACAAAGGGAAATGAAGTTAGTCAAAATTTGACTCATTGATGGAGAAAAATGACCACTATAGCCCTAGGGATCCCAAAATTTTGAGGCACCAAATGCAAAATTTTGAATACTGGCATCTAAGATGTTTGTCTCAGACTTGATCAGGCTTCGCAACGAGTCCATCAACAAATTAATCAAAGTTGCCAAATAGCCAAGATCAAGAGTCAAACAGAAGGATTTAGTCATGGAAATCAAAGTGAAAATGATCAAGTATGGAGCCAAAAAATGACCCTTTTAGCCCAGGGGCTCCCTTGAATTTGAGAGGCCAAATACAATTGTTAACATTTGCAAAACTAGTCATCTTCTCCAAAATTATGCTAGCTTTCCAACAAATCATCAAGATTATCCATCTAATTTGTCAAACATTGGAAAACGATGACAAAGGTAGAAGATGTTGAAGGTCAACAAACTGGTAGTCTGTTACGGAAAATGACCCTTGTAGCCCAGGGGTGCCCAAGAATAAGAGCCATTAGATGTCACTTTTTGTATTGACTACCTCCAAATGATCTCCTCTGATTCAACTTAGCTTTGTAATGAACCTATTCAGTAGTCCATGAGACATACCAAACAACAACAGTTGTTAATCATTTGACCACGTGAAACAGAGGATGAGTTAATGGACATCAAGGCAAAAGTGCCCTTGCTGGCCACCAAGGGCGCCCATCATTTTGAGAAACTAAATGAAGTTTTCAGAAGTTGTCTTCTCCAAAGCATCTTCTCAGCAGCCTTTTAGCTTCACAATGAATCTAGTTGCAACCTCACGGGACTTGTCAAATTCTCATGAATGAAGATCAAGTGTAAAACACTAGAGATGAAGGAAAGATTGAAAAACATGAATATTTGACTGTGTTGAAGATAATGCACCCTTTTTGGGAAAGGCGCCCAACTTTGTGGGGCCTCAAATGCAGCATTTAGACTTCATGACTCCTAAGAACATATCTTCAGACTTGATCTAAATTCATAATGAATCTATCAGCTAAGCTTCAAGATCAACCAAGCATCAAGAATTCAAGGTCAAACCGAGGTGATTCGTCACAATGGAAGTTGAAAATCTTTAAAAAATTTCTAACTCCCTCAAGCTTGGGCGCCAAAATCAAAGTGGCCCCAGTTGACTCTCAGTTGTGATTTTTTCATTCTTCCTCTTGCATATAGCATCCTAAAATTAGAGAAGAACTTCCATTTAACAAGTCATGCACAGGGACTGACTCCTCAATTAGGGTTGGCACACCTAATTGACACTCTCACCTCCAAAATGGATATTTATGAATGCTTAAGTGTCGTTTCTTTATTATTTCTTACATGTTGAAGCTAAAATAAGCTATTTTCTCTCCAACGCATTTTGAAGGGTCAAATAGAGGCCATTTTCAGTGTTCTTCATAGTTTCAAGTTCAAATTGCACAAAGGAATAATTTTTCATGCTTCATCTTTCCAATACGTTCTTGCCAGAAATTCATCAAATTGGGTGCATATAGAGGAATTTTTCTCAAGGATTGAAACAGGTAGTTGATAACTTCTATCTTCTCCCACTCACATTTCTTTTATCCTTGTCTTAGTTTTTCTCTCGCATGTCCAAGTAAACGATAGTTTTTCATAGTTCTAGTTCAATGATCCTAATAACTAAGCCTTTATAGCAGTGATTCAAAGATTGGACATCTAACCTGGATAGCCATTTTAACCATCATGAAGGTGCATTTAAAATTTCAACCCAGGGATGTGAACTTGAAATGGGTCAACACAATATGTGCACTAGGAATTCAAAGTAGTCATCTTCATTCTATAGCTAAGAAGGATTCAATACTGAAAGTAGATTGCATGCAAAGGAACAAATTAAATGTTGAACATCATTGAAAAATTAAACTAAGCTGAACATGCATGACATGAATGAAAATCTGAGCAATAAATAGGAAACTACTCTATCCACTTTGGTTGTAGGAATAGTTACGAAATGAAATTCTAGTGTCTGCAAGAACAATCAGTGCTAGATTCTTAACTAAGTACTAAACAAAAACTAGTAACTAATCTAGCTAAACTAAAGGATGGATTAATCACCAAGTGGGCCCCTTTGGATGAGTATCCTCTAAAACTAATATAAACTCAAATGTTCAACTCAAAATCTCATTTTATTCATTAGAAAATGCCAATACAAAAGAGTAGCATGTCTGGAAATGCTAGTATATTATCAGATTGTACAATATCAATAACTCAGCAACCAACCTCAAAGAAGGAGGGTCTAAACCTTATTTATACTATCAAATAAACAAGGTAGTCAACTCCCACTAACTGAGAGGACGCCATTTAGGGAAAACAAAGAAAAGAATAGAAGGGCGATTACACATGTAGGGAATTCAGTCAGACATGCACATCCAAATATGGACTCAACACTGCAGTAATGCCCACATATGCTCAATCATCATGAAAGACCAATCTAAGGTGGTTACATGCAGCTGACATGGGGAATCTCTTGTCATCGTCCTTCAGTTGACCTTTGAACGATTCCTCTGTATGATCAGTTAACGACTATGTTTCTCAAATTAGCATCATCAAGTATGTCTGTAGGACAATGTTAGTACGCATAATAATTGCACATATATAACCACCTTAAAGAGAATTTTTTAACCACATGCAAAATTAATATAGATAGTCCACATAATAGGCTAATGTCATTAAAACTGACATAAATAGATTTAAACCCAATGTATATGGTTTGAGGTAAACTCTATAAAAATATCAACATTTAAGATCAAAGTCTATGTCAACCTTAGAAAATAAACTATAGAGTCTATCCAAAATTAGACCAAAAACTAGGCTCATCATTCTCCCCAACCTAACGTCTTGTTGGTCCTCCAATAGGGGAAGAGTTGTGTTTTTGTTTGGTCGAAGCTCCGAAATTTTCAACTGATAACTATTCAATATCAATGTTTGTTGAGCGTGAGTTAGGGTCCTAGTAGAATCCTCTAAATTTGTCAAGTCTTCTCCATCTTTGATTTTATTCAACAATGTCATAGTGGTAGAATTTGAAGTTTAGCATAGGCCACACAAGAATAGGTGGCTGAAAATTCAAGGGAAGCCATTCTCGTCCCTTTGCTCTCCCAAGCTGAATGTATCTTTCAATCCTTTTTATTGTTACAACATAGTTCTGGATGGAATGAGGTTCATCCTGTTTCAGCTCATTAGTTAAAGTGTTCCATCTCTGTGACAAATATCCTTTTGTGGTGTCCTTTTTTGCTATCGTCTTTACCTCATTCATTGTAAATTGCCTCAATCCAAGGCATAATTTTGTTACCATAACTAGGCCTAAAAAGCATTTTGTTCCAGTCTATGTAAATATCCTTGGGGTTCTTTGATTCACCTCTAATGGCCAAGGGGATATTGGATTCCCTCCTCCCATAAGCATTATATTGCTCCCCCCAACTAATCTCATTTTGCACTCAAGATATGAATGCTCTCAATTGGATATCTCCAACATACAACAGTGGGTTCCAATCTTGGTCTTGGGTTATAGTAAAATTATGTAAATAAAATTCACATACAAAATTCTTCATTTCAAGGGAGGCAATCCTATAAGCATTGAAAAATTCAATAGGAGTCTCAATAGAGGGATTCAAACTTGAGATTTTCCTTGACAACTTAAAAGAGAGATATTTTTCCTCCAAGTGTAGAGCATAAACCCTTGGAGGGGTTCTGCATTCTAAAATATGTGGTACTAGGGTTTCAATGTTGTCCACCCTCTCCTTTAGAGAGGAAATCTCCTCATTCTTGTCTTCAATAATTTCATCCCTTTCTTCAATTTCCTTTTTCAATCTTTTATTTTTCTTTTTCCATTCTTCCTCCCTCCTTTGTATCTCTTTCCATAAATTCAAAATTGATGTATGTACTAAAAAATCTAGAGGGTTATGAATTTCTACCATGAAATTTGTCGATTGTTGCTCCCCATATAGTACCATTTGCATATATTCAGGTTGTCCAACTGGCTCAGTCTGTAGAGGTACAGTTTATTTTCCCACTTCCTGTTGCAGGGCCTCTCGTTCTTGTTCTTGTAGTTGTTGCAAGAACTCCTGATCTAATTTTTGGTCTTGTTGTAGGAACTCTTGGTTTTATTCATGCTCTCGAATTCCAACTTTCTATACAAGGGAAGCCAAATTTTCCAGGGTCACTTTTTCTACCTCTTCGAATATATTATTTTATTTGACATTTGCCTACCCCATTGTGGCTTTTGTGCTCTTATGTGATGTCCCTCCACGCTTAGGGTTTTTCCGTGAAGGTATATCAACAGCTGGTTTTAATTTCTTGAGAGGGTTCTCACATTTTCCTTTGGTTGCAGGATGAATAGTACCAGCCTTTCTCTTCTTAGGACTTGGCACCTCTCTTTCCACAAGTTTTGTTTTGCCTTTTCCTTTTCTTGCCTTTGCCTCCTTCTATGCCCTAGTTTTTATTAGGGTTTCAAGTGGAATATCATCATCATCAAAATCCGATGAAAAACTTTCTTTTGTAGAGTGCCTTGTTTCAGAGGAACTAATGTCTATGGTATTTTTTGTCGTAGGAGGATTCATAATAGAGCCAACACCATAGGTTGAAGCACCAGGGGTGGCTTCAACCTTGCTTAATCTCCTGCTAGACCTACGTGATTGAGGTAATGCCCTAGATTGTAGTTGCCTAGGTCTAAATTGATCAACATTTATGAATTCCTCCCAAGTCATTTCGGGTGCTACATTATGATTTAATCAGGAAATGGTGGAAAACAAAATTGTTCCTACTTTTAGAGTTTCAGCCGCCATGATGGAGAGAAGGTTGTATAAGACATTGGGAACATTCATCCTCCTTGCATGTCTCATGTGACTCAAAATTTTGAAATGTACTAGATGTAGGTTTGACAATCGACCTTCACTAGTGATGTACCTGATATTGTAGATGGATGTCTGCTTCCATGGTTCAGGCAGAGAGATTCTTTGGAACCCTACTTGTCTATATCGATTGGAGGGTCACCATGTATTGTGAATACGACCCTAGTTGACTTGGCATCCCTAGAAATAGGGTAATGCTCACCGTCAGCTAGTAACCTTATAACTTCTACAATTGTTTCCCCAGTTGCCATAACCTCTAGTTCTTTTACTAGAAAATGTCTGGGTGAACTCTAGTTTAATGTCTTCATTAAAATCGTCCAGCTTTAAGAAGTAGTCCAACTGGCCACAATTTCTAAATTCGGCCAGGCACTGTGCATCCTACAATAAGGTATCATGAACTGAGGGCTCATTTCAAATTAGTCTGCCTCCCATTGTCTACAATCAACTGTCACTCTACAAAATTCCCTTCCTTTAATTCTCGTCTGAAAACAAATTCCTTTCTACAACACTTGCTAGTTGAATTGTCCTACAACAATGTCAATTAAATTTCCCTTCTCTTTTTTACCTTTTACCACTTGGAATTGGGTGATCTCACAATACCGGTTTACATTTTTTGGGCAAACTGGACACTAAACTAATTTTTTTTAACTAAATCTTCACTTTCGTGCTGCTATAGCAGCTAAATCGTGAGGAATTTGAAGATGATGCAAACTAGTGATTTGTGACATTTTGTCTATAGATTTTAAATATATTTTTTTCAAAAAGTTTGGAATCAAATTGCACTTATTTTTCCATCTCCTTCAAAAACTAGCTTTTTAAAAAAAATAGCATTTTTAAGGAGTGATGCTCACCGTATACAACATAATTTTTATTGTATGAAGGATAAAATTCTTTTTTTTTTGAATTTAGATTTGTTACTACGATATCTAGCACTTTCATTTGGTTTCATAGTTTTTTATTAAATATTTTTTCCTTAATCAAGCTTCGAATTCAAACTAATTACAATTGAAACATAGGCAAACTATATACAACATAACTTTTTCTGTATGTATTGAAATTCATTTTTTTTTATGGATCAAGGATATCAATACCCAACCTTAACATATTTTTGAAAATTTTATTTTGATAATAGGTTATTTTTCCACATGTGCAGAACAAAGAGATTGATTTTCGGTGAAAAACCTATGTTCAATAAAACTAAAAAAACACATACATAATAAAACCAAGACATATTAAAATTATATTCATTGGATAGCTCATTCTAAGGACTACCATGATCATTTGAAATAAATTTTAAATAAATTCATTTGATCCTCCGAAAGGTAAATCAAAAGTGATTTTTTTTCAACATTTGATAGGTGTAAAGGAGACTTCGTTGTAGGTATGGTTTAAAACTAGCGGGGTTCTATCCAAGGGAGTTTGATATAAGGTGGTTTGATCAAACCCTCTTAAATTGAAATCCTTCAAATGGAAAATTTTAAGGCTTAAATCATTATATTTTCTAAAAATATGTGATTTCAACAAAAATCAGAATCTCTAAGAAATTGCAAACCAGCTTTGTGGGATCACCCAATTCAATATTATGATGGGGTCAATAATGGAAAAGAAAGGGTTAATAAAAGGGATTTATGATGAAAATAAATGGTGGTGATAATTTAGTGTCACATCACATATGTGATCCATCCTTTACTTCAAATTTTAAATCGACTCAGCTAGATTTGTTGGCGTATACAAGCATGGACTGACATGTGGGAAATGTACCCGCATCTTTCCTTTTCCCCCCCAACCTAAATTTGGACATGTGTCCACACATGCGATATGGGAGCAGTGATTTGATAGGGGTTATGAAAATTATGTGAACACCCATACTAATGTACAAGGATTAAATGAATGCACTAAGAAGATAATTAAGAGAGAAATTAATGCGTATATACCTGAATGTGTGGAGGATATGTTGCAAAGATCTTGGAGAAAGTATCACTCACCTTTTTAGGAAATAAACTAAGCAATTAATGATGATGAATTGGAATGAAGTAATGGAAGAGAGAGAAAGGTGGTGATAGATGGGTGGATGGGTGAAGAAATGGAATTCTACAGAATTAGAATTCTCTATTATGACAAGTGCGTACCTTAATTAGCCAGGAGGGACACTAGTTCCACTTCCTTGGACTGCAAGAAGCTCAGGTGCTACATGTTAGATGAATTGCTACATGAACTCTTCTTTGGAAGCTATCTTGTGATACAATCTAAGACAATGACCATTGACCAGTAACTTGAATTTGGCAGGGTCAATGGTGGTGAGTTGAACAACTCCATTGGGAAAGACCTCAGCAACTTCATATGGTCCTAGCCACCTTGTCTGCAATTTTACCGCATTGTCCTAATATTGTGAGTCATAAAGCAATGCCTAGTCACTTGGCTGAAATTTCTTCTCTTTGATAATTTTTTCATGCCATTTGACTCTTTGATTTTGTACGACCTCAATATGGTACAAATTTGTTTTCCTCATCTCATATAAAGCATTCAACTGCATTATTCTTTCTTGTTGTGCCTCAGAAATATCCATCCCCAACTCTACTACAATCTTAAGAGTCTTGTGCTCGAATTCAATAGGCATCATGGTTGTCTTCTCATATAGTAGCTCAAATGGAGTGAAGCCTGTAATTGTTTTCCAGGTGGTTCTGTAGGCCCAAATTGCTTCTGATAATCTATTTGCCCAATCTTTTATGTGAATAGCCACTGTTTTGGTTAGAATGGCTTCAATCTCTTTGTTGGTCACCTCAACTTGTCTATTGGCCTGAGGGTGATAAGGAGTAGACTTTCTATGCCTTATGTTATATTCATTGATTAGCACTGTAACAAGTGTTGAGTTAAACTAAGCTCCTTGATTAGTTACTATTTCTCTTGGGACTCCATATCATGTGAAAATTTCTTCATAAATAAATTATGCAACCTTGTTATCTCTTGCATGCTTCATGGCCTTGACTTCTACCCACTTAGTTACATAATCAATGCATACCAAGATATAAGACTTACCATTTGATGGTGGATCAATGGGTCCCACAAAATCCAATCCCCACTTATCAAAGGGAGTGACTACTACTTGGGGATAGCGTGGCATATCATTTGAGTTGGTTGGCTAACCCATTCTTTGGCACCTATCACATTTCCTTGTATATCTTCCTGCATCCTTATGGAGTATTGGCCAATAGTATCATGTTTTCAACACCTTCATTGTTGTCCACTTGGCTGCAAAATCTCCTCCACATGGTTTATCATGACATGCATGCAAAATGTCATATGTCTCATCTTCCCTCACACATATTCTCATAACATGATCTGGTCCAATATAAAACAAGCATCCAACAATCCATGAGAAAGGAAAAGATTTTTCAATGAACACTCTTCTCTCTTTTGGAGAGAAGTGAGGAGGAACTCTCTCAGTCACTCGATAATTATCTATGTAAGCATACCAGGGTGTGTGCACACTAATGGAAAATAGATGGTCATCAGGAAATGAGTCATCTATGGCTTGATTATCTTCTGATGTGGTCAATCTTGAAAGAAAATCTACAACAACATTGGATTTCCTTGGTATGTCCACAATGGTTATGTCAAAATCCTGTATCAACAACAACCATTTGGATAACCTTCCCGAGATTAGGGGTTTATTCATGAGATATCTAATGGTTGCATGATCAATGTGCACAAAGATCTAGTAGCTTGTTATGTAGTGCCTAAATTTGTTTAGGGCGTAGATCACTACCAACATTTATTTTTTTGTTATTGTATAATTGAATTCAACTCCTTGTAAGTTCTTGCTGACAAAATAAATGACATTTTCAATGGCTCCTTCTTTCTATCCTAAGACTGATCCTATAGAATAGTTTGATGCATCCATATGGATATGAAAAGGAATTTCCCAATTGGGTCTCTTAAGTACAGGAGCATGAGTCAAGGCTGTCTTCAAGTTAAAAAATGTTTTGGCACAATCTTCTGTCCATTGGAACTCAACATCTTTAGTCAAGAGACTATACAATGGTGTTGTCACTTTTCTAAAATATTTGATGAAACACCTATAATATCCTACATGTCCCAATAAACTCCTAACATCCTTTTCTTTTGCAGGTGTAGGAAAATTAGTAATTACCTCAATTTTTGCAGGATCTACTTGAATTCCTTGGTGGGAAATGTAGTGGCCAAGAACTACACCTTCCTGCATCATCATGAAGCACTTCTCACTGAACATTTAAAGATAGATTTTGGTCTTCACATCTCTGTAGGACTTTCCTGAGATTTTCCAATGCTTCATCAAAATCAACACCATAGGTGGTAAAGTCATCCATATACATTTGCATTCAGTAAAGGGAGATGTTTGGAAATATGTTGATGACTACTCTTTGAAAATTTGCAAGTGTGTTGCATAAACCAAAGGGAAGTACTGAATAGGCATATAACCCCCATGGACATTTGAATTTTGTCTTCTCCTAGTCCTCTGGTGCAATTTGAATCTGATTGTAGCCATTGAATCCATCAAGAAAAGAAAAGTACTATTTTTCTACAAGTGGGTCCAGGACTTGATCTACAAAAGGCAAGGGAAAATGGTTTTTATTAGTAGAAGCATTGAGTTACCTGTAGTCAACACACACTCACTATTTTCCTCCCTTCTTGGGCACAATCACCAATGGATACACCCACTGTTTTTTTGAAATGGGATAGATAAATCTTGCATCTAGAAACTTTTGCAGCTCTGTTTTGACAATTTCTCTCAGTGTAGGGTTGATTATTCTTTGTGGTTGCCTTATAGGTGTACAATCATCTCTTATATATATTATATGAGTGTAGAGCTTAGGATCTAATCCTTTCATATCATGATAATCCCATGCAAATTCATTTTGGTGGACCTTCAACAAATTTACCAATGCCAACTATTGTTCTTCACTCAATTTACTATTGATATTCAGATATCTTCCTTTAGACACTTGTACTTGTGTAGTTAACTCTATCATAGTTGTTTTATTAATACACAGTACCTTAAGTTCATGTGGTAGCATTGTGTGGAACATACCTATTGCTGGAGGAAGTTTGTCTGCTGGAAGAGTGGCTATAGGAAGTTTTTCTGCAGAGATAGTGGTTGCAAGAAGATCAGGCAGAGAAGGTAGAAGTGTCTTCATGGGATCAATAGAACTAAACGCATGAGAGGGTAATACCTCCTCTACCTCACAATAGTTCTGAATTATATTAGATAACACTTCATCTTCATCTTGAAGTGACATGAAAAGAATTATACCTAACATCATAAGTTGTGCCATAGCGTTAAATTCCACGGCCTCTTCACCTACATGTGGCCATACAGGTTTATCCTCATCATGGGATGGATGAGTAGGAGGATAAAAAACAAGCTTTTTGGTATTCCTACCATCAGAAATGGTCATGTCACCCGACTGAAATCCAATATAACCATATGTTGTTGCTAACCATGGCCTTACAAGGATAATAGGATACCTGCCTAATGTAGCTTTAGGGGAAAGAATCATGAAGTCAGTTGGATACTCCCAAGAGTCTAGAATCACCACTAGACTGATTGGGATCATTAAGAGATTCTTCTTTCTCTTCGAAAGTAAGCTCAGTGATGATGGGTGTGGAAGGAGTTGGAAAAGTAGTTCCCGAATGCAAACGTCTATCACTTAAACTCACAACATATGCAATAAATTGATTTGGATCAGTAGAGTATATAGGTTGTTGTTGTTGTGGTTTATTATTTGGGTTACGTGTGGGTTGGTAACTGAGTAGGTTTGGGTACATTTGAATTCGGATTAGCATGGGGAGGCATTATAGAAAGTTGTTGAGGTTGAGAATGTGGTTGCATGCAATTGGTTGTCTGGTTTGGGCATTGTTGTCCACCTCTCCATTAAGATGGTTGTTGCTAGTTTCCTAGAGGTGGTGGCCAAGGTCCTTAAAACTGCTACCAATTCCCTTGAGGTTGTTGCCACTGAGGTGAAGAATTTTGATAATTGGGCCAATCATTTAGAGGGTTACCCCAAGATTGTGGTGGATATCCTCCATAGTTGGATGGACATGGGGGACGCCACTGGTTACCTGATAAATAAGAATTAAAATATGGCCCAACAAAAGATAGTGGATTTGGTGGCATACCTTGCCTTGGATCCCATGGCCTTCTCTATGCAATAAAGTAGACTTGATCTTCCTCAGTCTGAATTGGTTTGAACTCAGGTGGAACTTGCTTGTTATCAATGTTGGCTACACTCTTGCATCTACAATCCCTCTTCTTTTGTCTGCAATGAGGACAATATTCTATCAGCATTGCCTCTTCCTCCTCATGTTCTTCTTGGCTTGAAGTGTATCCATCTAAGTAGCTAGATTTTTTATGACATACTGCTTGAAATTTTCCAGCAAATGGGTAATCTCCATCCTTGAAACTCCACTAGTGGATAACTTACCCATAGAGGATTGGTAAGCTCTCTCTTTCTTTGAAGTTGCCCTAGAATAGTTTTGGCATATCTTCTTGATATCCTCCCAAGGAAATTGAGTGATATCTCCTCCTGCCATTAGGTCCAAGGCATCAGTGTAGCTTTCATTAATTCCTCTCAAGAAAATTAGCTTATGTGAGTCTTCATTGAGTGTATGGTGGGGAGATTTCTGTAGACAAAACAAAAACTTTGAAATGAAATCTTCCAAGCTCTCATCTTCCTTTTGCTGCATTCTGAAAAAATGTCATCTCCTCTCATATCACTGCCCCTACAATACTCTTTTTATTTCTCAAGGAAATTTGTCTTCATGTACTCCCAGGTCTCCATGATATCTCTTCCAAGGCTCATAAACCATCTCAATATAACTTATTTCAAAGTGGTAGGAAATAGCTTAAGCCTATGGGCATTAGTGGTATAGTCATAACTTTTGCAGAGTATATCAAACTCAAACAAGAATGTTTCAGGATCTTATGTGGCAAGTCCATAGAATTTAGGAAGGATTGAAGCAGGGATATTTTTGAGATTGTCTACTTCATTTTGATGAGCAATAGGAATAAGCAATAGAAAAAGGAAAAGTTGGTTGGTTCTGCCTATTGGGCTTGTTTCCATTTGCATCAACCATGCCCGCTTGATGAAATTCCAAAGTAGAGGGTTCTTCAACTGGATTTTGATCTTCAAGGGTAACTTCAAAACTGGTTAAGTCAGGAAATATATCAGCAAATGGGTGTGGCTCTTCTTCTTCTTCATTTTTGGGTAGATTTAGAAGCTCTACTAGTTGAAATGGTTTTGGATTATTATGAAGGAATATCCCATAAGCATATATTCTTCTTCTATGCATGTGGCATCAACTCAACATCAACCAAATCACACAAAGAATTGGTGAAATAATAGTGGATCATAACTCTTCTAATAAGGGATATACTAAGAACAACTCTAGAGATACTACAACAAGAAAAACTAGCAATGAATCCAAAGAAATTCCTAGTTTGACACCATCCTTGGCAACGACACCAAAAATGTCGGCCTCCTACAATGATCTTAATAACTAAGCCTTTATAACCGTGATTCAGAGATTGGACATCTAACCTGAATAACCATTTTAACCATAATGAAGGTGCATTTAAACTGTCAACCCAAGGACATGAACTTGAAATGGGTTAGCACAGTATGTGCACTAGGAACTCAAAGTAGTGATCTTCATTCTACAACTAAGAAAGATTCAACACTGAAAGTAAATTGTATGGTAAGGAACAAAGTAAATTTTGAACATCACTCAAAATTAAACTAAGTTGAGCATGCATGACATGAATGAAAATCTGAGCAACAAACAAGAAACTACTATGTCTTCTCTAGTTGCAGGAATAGTCACAAAATGAAATTCTAGTGGCTGGAAGAATAATCAGTGCTAGATTCTTAACTAAGTACTAAACAAAAACTAGTAACTCATCTAGCTAAACTAAAGGATGAATTACTCACCAAGTGGCTCCCCTTGGAAGAGTATCCTCTAAAACTAGTATAATCTCAAATTCTCAACTCAAAATCTCATTTTATTCATTGGAAAATGCAAGTACAAAAGAGTAGCATGTCTAGAAATTCTAGTATATTATTAGATCGTACAACATCAATAACTCAACAACCAACCCTGAAGAAGGAGGGTTTGAACCTTATTTATACTATCAACTAAACAAGGCAGTCAAATCCCACTAATTGAGAGGACGCCATTTAGGGAAAATAGAGAAAAGAATAGAAGGGTGGTTACACATGCAGGGAATCTGGTTATACATACACGTCCAAACATGGAATCAACACTATAGTAATGCTCACATCTTCTCAATCATCATGAAAGACCAATACAAGGTGGTTACATGTGGCTGACATGGGGAATCTCCTGTCGCCGTCCTTAAGTTAACCTTCAAATGATTCCTCTGCATGACCATCTAGCGGTTGTGTTTCTCAAATTAGCATCCTCAAGTATGTCTGCATGACAATGTTAGTATGCATAATAATTGCACATCTATAACCACCTTAAAGAAAATTCATTAAACACATGCAAAATTAATATAGATAGTCCACATAATAGGCTAATGTCATTAAAACTGGCAGAAATAGATTTAAATCCAATGTCTATGGTTTGAAGGAAACTCCATAAAATATCAAAATTTAAGATCAAATTCTATGTCAACCTTAGCAACTAAACTATAGAGTATGCCCAATACTAGACCAAAAACTAGGCTCATCACTGGTCATCTGGGTTCGTTGAGCACAACATTGGTGACAAAACCCATGTTCCAAATTTTTTTGGGAAAATTGCCTTGCTGCCCCCTATTTTTAAGGTTTCCGAAAATATTCAACATTTCAAAAAATGGAGAAACTAGGTTTGATTAGCATATTGGTGACTAAAAAACCCATATGCTAGATTTTTTCGAGAAAGATAGCCTCGACAACCCTTGTAGCTTATGTTTCTGAAAATTCATTGTATATCCAAGGAAAAGTTATTTTTTCCAATTTCTAATGATCTGGGTTGACTTTGAAATATATTCTCTACAAAACCCATGTCTCAGAAAATTTCATAAAAAATGCCCTTCGACATGCTATTTTTAGCCTCACCAAAAAAAGTTGCCGAACATATCCGTGTTTGCAGACAACAGTCTAGTTTTTCAGTATGCAATTCACTCAAATTGAATTCTAGACCAAATCGGTCTTGATTCATGATTTCCTAAAAATAGTCGACACCGATCTGCATCGGGCACACCTAGAAGTCAACTTAGACAAGTTGAGAGGCAGAGTCTAAAGCATGCTTTAAAAAAATCAAGCAAAGCATTAGAAGCATAAAACTGTAGAAGAAACGAAGGTCATCCGTCTAGTTATATAGCCACCAAAGTTACTTGTCAGTGAAGTGCCTGCATAAGATACAGTTAACAATTTTTTGGAGGATATGATTGCTCATGATGGCATGGAGTAGATAGTCAGTTAGATTCCACGATTTTTCCAAGGATAGAGTCAAAGGCAACATTCAATTCAACATCATTCTTGAGTTCAGATTGTTGATTTCATGCATGTTTATATCTTCCTTGAAGATATCTTTTGGTGGAGGTGGAACTTTCAGTTAGGTTTTAGTTAACTAATGTTGGTTATCAGTTGACTCTCATATCAATAATGACTTGCATGTTGAAAAGTCCAATTAGTTTATTTTAGAATCAATTAACTGAGGTAGTTTTTCCAGTTAACTTTTCAGCTACATACATTTAGACCTAGTAATAACTCTTGCATGCTAGCAAGACTGAATGTGAACTCAAGGAGATTTTAGGGTTCCCTACTCATTGTATTTTAACTTTGGCTTGTGATAAAAAAATGTTGTGCCTACCTTGCCTGCAATATTGCTATTATGTATTGGTTCACATTGTTTAATATAAAGTTGGTTTGATCATCTATGTGTTTCATTACGCAATTTGTTGTCCCAAATTTACTATTGTTGTTTTAATAATCTTTCTTTCAATATACACCTCAAATAGAGTATTTTACCTCCTTGGTAATTTAGAGATAAAGATTATCATTTAATGTTGTTTCTAGTAATCTTATTTTCAGCCTACACCTTGAATAGAGTATTTTACCTCCTTGGGAATCTTGAGAACTTTCATGTTTGTTTCTAATAAACTTTATTTCAGCCTACACCTCAAATAGAGTGTTTCACCTCCTTGGGAATCTTGAGATAGAGATTATTGTCAACCATTCCCAATTGCTCATAGGTCCTCATGCTCTATTTTCTTGAGGAAATAGGATATTTTAAAAGTTATCCTAGTTGTAGTTAAGATCTGCAAAAACCAGAGAAAACCTTAGTTGCGATGTATTCAGTTTTATAACCTTGTGCCTCTACCAACTAAGTCAAAAATATAGGAATTTAGATTACTTTATTTTTTACGCACATAAGAAAAAGAGGAAAAAGAGGGAGCTTCCCCTCCTAATTTGAAGAGTAGTTAATAATTTGCATAGTTTTATGTTTCTAATACACACTCCAAAGGTGTGAATTGAAACACCAACAATCTAGCAAGAGTTGAACTTTACAAGAGAAAAGAGTATGATAAAGGGAATTCAAGAGTAGATTTATCAGTGATTTATTGCAGCAATCAAGATCTCAACCATCATGTCAAAGTCTTTTGAAATCATGCATGTTTTTGGACTAAAATCATGATGTAGGTTTCAAAGATCAAGTTAAGTATTCAAGTCATATTTCAAGTATCAATATCCACATCCATTGAAGCCATTTCATGCAAGATTAATATCAACATTTCAAATTTCCAAAGTTTTTTTAAAGGGTTTGGTGATTTACAACATAGTATTGTTCATTCATCATTCCTTTCATGTTTCATTATTTCAATTCAAGGTTTAATTACTTAAATTAGGTTTGACCAAGGCAAACCCCCATTCACCAAAAATAAACATTTTTCCCCTCTTTTGTTTGTGTTGTAGATCTCAAGTTGAAGAAGGATTGAAGATCTCTTGAAGAGCAAGATTGGAAAAGTTGTAAAAGTTGCAAAAGTTGTCGAAATTATCGTCAATTCATAAAATCTCTTGTACAAATCTAATTTATGACTTTTTGACACTGAAAACTGAATCAAACAGAAGCTACAAACTGACATCAGAGGCTCTTGAAACCTAGTTGAAATCCCTGATCAAAGACACATTCACCCATGGGCGAATGAGTCCCAGTTTGCTTTTTGTAACTTTCTTTTGGTGATTGGTACACAATGTTTTACCTTTCTCAAATATGCAGATTGTTTTTTTTTTTTGTTAGTATTGTGCTTTAAATTGTTCTTTCAAGTTTGAATGAGCATAATTTAGTAGATTTACTATTTTTTAGTTTTTCTCCTAAAAGTGTTGTTTAGGTTGATACCAAGTCCTCAATCATAAGGTAATTAGTAGATTCTATCATTGAGTTGACTCAACTAAGGGTTGTAAGTCAATTATTTATGTGGATCTCATTTCCTAATGAAATAAAGGAAAATAGGTCCATATTAGGTGAACCCTCCCTTTCCACTTTCCATTGAAACAACCTAGCCTAATTTTCCATTGTTTCATTTTGGTGAACCTGGAATTCTTGCACTATAAATTTTTTGAATTTGGAGTCCATTCAAACCCTAGATCTAGGATTTGCATTATTTTGCATTGCATTAGTTTGTATCTCATTTAGGGTTTTAGATTTGCATTTGCATTCTGTAAAATCTAAAAAATTCAAGAATCCCATTCATTTTGTAGAGTGTTTACATAACATTGCATAATCAATCACTAAAATAAAAAAATTGAATCAAAATTTCATCTCAAATTAGGTCTTTTTGCTTGTCATTTAACATCATTTTACACTTGCATTTAGATATGATTTTCCAGAAATTTTAAATTGTAACCACCTATTTGTAACCAAAATCTGAAAACATAAAAATCAACTCAAAAATCTACAATTTAATTTTTGAAAACCTTCACACAAGACCCATTCGCCCATGGGCGAATGAGTCCCTGATCAAGCTTGTTTCTAAATTTTTGGGCACTCAAAACCCTCTATCTACATTCTATGTTTCTGCAATCAGATCTATGTTTCAGTTTCCAAAAAAAAAAAGTTTTTTGTAATCATCTACAATAAGGTTAATTGATCAATTCAAGTGCATTTAAAACATAAATTTTTGGAATTACAAGACACCATTTTTAGGTTTTTACATAGTGTAATCAGAACGTTATCTTATTTAAAATCTGGAAATTGCTCTCTTTTTACATGCATTGCACTTCATATTCTAGGGTGTTTGATTGCATTTTGCCTATTCTCCATTTTAGGCGCACCTTTGGTTTGGTGAAAATTTTATGAGCTTCACAACCTGGTGTCCTATTTCCAATACTATCGTGAGATGTAGTTTGAGACTCATGTCATCCCATGATACATCACTTGTCGTGAATCTTGGGTTTTCCAACTCTTTCACTCATAGTGTTGACACTATTCAAGCTACTATGGACCGTACCCTTGACACTTAATTTCCTATGACCTCATTACCAACAACTAATGTTACTAATGTTGAATCTATGCACGTAGACACATAAAAATGGCCTTGATTCACAAACCACATTTTTATACATCTTATCATGCTTCGTCTCAACATAATTAAAATATTTAATTATGTCATATAGTCCAATGTCGATTATTAATTAAATAATTCTTAATTATTTAATTAATTCACATCTTTTATTCCTTCTGAATATTTAAATAAATAAACATTTATTATTTAAATACATCGCTAATTGCTTATGTCACTCTATAATTAAATAAATTTCTAAATTTATTTAATTATTATTAGTCCATTACTTCCTCTTGATTATTTAAATAAATAAATTTTATTTATTTATTTAATACGTCATTAATTATTTATGTTTGCTCATAATTAAATAAATTCCTATTATTTATTTAATTATTATCCTCTCCAACTTTATTTAATTGTCTTATTGATTTTCTTTCTAAATTTAAATAAAAACATTTTATTTAAATTGACAATTTCCCTCTTTCCAAGTAACTAATTTTAAATTATTGTTATTTACTGTCACATGAATTCACCATTTTGGAATTAAATTAAAATATTAATTTCAAAATAGCATTTCCTTCAACAAATTAAGTTATTTCTAAAATAACTTGATTTTCTAACTCATCATTTTCCCACTTACTAATTTTCATGTCACTGTCACAACTATTCTCTTTCCTTGATTTAATTTCTTAAATTAAATCTTGTCCACTCATTTTTGAAATGTTGCCCTAACCCTAATTAAGAAGTTGTTATTTTGAATCTTGACTATAGATTCTAGGGCACTTCTCAATCTTTGATCTCATCCATCCATCCAAAATTGCATTTTCTATAAAATGTCAATTTTGTCCTCATTTGTCATCTCTTAACATCTCTTAATCTCTTAATTTTATCTTCTTCATAGTCTCTCATATCTTAGGAAATCTTAGCATAATTCATTTTCTTTGGCATATTTTAGATTTGCTCACTAGTTGCATAAGTGCATAGTTTAGCATCTCATTCAAATCCTTCAACACTTGCTTGGTCTTAGCATTATCAAATATTGCTCACACATAGAATATGAGGGAAACATCATTATTGCAACAAGTTTAGAAAGTTTAATGGAGGTCAACTATGGAGAATGAAGACTTTTGGGTGAGATCATTCCTTTTGTTTTCATGTTATTTCCTTTGCACTTCATTATTATTGTGGGTTTTATTGTGTTTGCATGTGTATTGCTAACCTCTTAATATTGCAAGAAAAATCCATAGTCACATTGGTGAACCCGACGCTTTTAACATATTTTTGCAAGTTGTTGTATGACTTTTTTGTCATTTTTGTAGGTACAGGTACAAAACAACCCATTCGACAGTTCCTGCGACGCATCGACCATCTCAAGCGCCACAACCGCTTTGTCACGAAACACTTTCCATTTATAGTGACACAAATTCTAAACCGAGCCGCATCTAATAGATAATGAGCCACAATAGACATAAATCGAACCGCATTCAACATACAAAGCCGCATCTCCAATCTAGAACGACACATTCGCTCTGTTGCGATGCAAGCGACTGATAAAAAGGGTTTTTTGTTTTGTCTTTTAGATTTCTATTTTTTTCTATTTCTAGATTAAAGATTTTTGAGATACTAATCTATTTGTGACAGCGTGTGTCAAGCTGGAATCTAACCCATTGTTATTACTTGTTTTTTTTCCATAATTTAATCAATCATGCATTTCACTCATGGGTAAAATGAACAATCACGCATTTGCATTGGGTTAAAAAGAACGTGATTACATGTGCAATTAAGTATTAGTTGTTTTAGCCTAGATCCCTAATACTCCACAACCTACACTCATCTGGTTAGTCATATACCTTCAAGTACATAAATAGAA
This sequence comes from Sequoiadendron giganteum, assembly GCA_007115665.2. Classification (NCBI taxonomy): domain Eukaryota; kingdom Viridiplantae; phylum Streptophyta; class Pinopsida; order Cupressales; family Cupressaceae; genus Sequoiadendron; species Sequoiadendron giganteum. The sequence continues at coordinate 79,717,876 of CM021105.1, forward strand.
ATATCATAATACACAAGAAGTCACAAACCCTGGAGTTATCCATCAAATGGATTACTAACCACTAATATCTGAGAGAGAGTGCAATACAATGGTTGAACGGTTAACAACCAGAGTCTAATACTATCCATATCATAAGAGTCACATGAGATAAGTGTCTCACTAATGTCATAAGATGAATTTATGGTTTAATAATTAGAAACTCACACACTAACGCTACTAAAGATTATATTAGGTAGTTGTAACTATTAACAATGCTTACAATAACTTATACAATTTATTTGATACTAAAAGATCATTTTAATTTTTGTATGAATTCAATATATCTATTTATCCTGGGCCATTTACTTGATCTTAAAACATAATTAGGAAAACATGGAAACAATATTATTGCAATAGGTATAGGAATATGGATAATATATATGTTGTGTACATTAATACGACTTACTTTCATGTACCCAATTAACATTAATAATATACCTTCATTTTCTTTCAATAAAGGTGATAATTTGGAAACAAAGAGAAGGAATTCATGCATTTTCTATAATGGTTTATGAAGTTAGCATCAATGATATTATTCAAAATCTAACATGCAATATTGAACAAGAAAATGACTTGAAATTAAAATACACGCTCTAATCCAAGTGTCTGAAACAGTTCAGTAAAAGAAAAGAGAATAATATTGTAAAACTTCACATAATTAATAGGAATTTAATTTCTACAAAATTTATCCAAAGAAGAAGAGTTAAAACTTAACGGTTTAATGAGACCTTGATGAACCACTTCAAACAAATGTTGCTTAAGGTAAATTATTACTGTTGACAATTTGACCTTCCTACTAATAGTTCCATGTGATTTTCTCCATCAACTAATGTGTATCCATTATCATATGAATAGCATCATTGTGAGTATTTTCCATATTATTAACACCTTATTCAAGAAATTTAATTCTCAATTTTATAACTACTATCCGATCCCTCAATGAAGAATTAAACTCTATCAAAAATACCTTTATTGTAATAAATTAAATTTATTTATTTAAAATAGGGACAATGTTCTTTTGGAGATTATTGATGACGCTAAATGAAGCAATCTGAAAGAAGAAAAAAAAGGCTCGCACCATAATAATGTGCAGTTCCAGATCTACAATAATGATCAAGGGACATCCATCAAAGCATCACGGATGGGGAATTTCTATCAAAAGTTGTAGTTGGAAAAGCTACGATAGACATGCATGCAAAAAGTAAAAATCATAGAACAATCAAGCATGTTGGTTGTTTGACAACATGCCTCATGTAGGAAAAATTTGGAAGCATAGACAAGAATTGAACTATTTGACAAAATGCCTCAAATAGATGGGTTCCAATGGACTACAACTATTGTAGGATATGCACTTAATGGATTTTTTGAAACAACTTTATAACTTGTAAACAAATGCAAATGGCAGGAGTACGGTAAAACCCATAACCCTTGACAACATCCTCGCTACCTTTGCTAGGGTATGCGACTTGGAGCAGGGTATAAAAATACAAAAAACCTATTAGGGAAGAAAACATCCTTAGTATGACAGTATGTGACTAACAAAAAATGCATTCCCTTTCCCTAAATTCTCTTGATTCATCAAAAACCATCAATTAATTAGCTTCTCTCAAAGTTTATTACTGAATGTGAAAATTCTATTGCAGTTATTGATTATTAATCTCCTATCTATAAAGATTATTTGACTGCCAAAAATTAATTCACAACAAATACTGAAAAATAATACAACTGCAACTTCTCAAATAAAACTCACAGGAATAGAAAAGAAAACATGCAAAATAATAAACACAATATTTTTGGACAAATTGTCCTTGAAAAAACCTCGAAGGGAAAACTAGTACTACAGATGAGGAATTATATTAATCTTCAGCAAATCAAGAGATACAAAAATTGCTTGCCTCTTACTAACAAAAATCTGGCAATATTATTCACCGGAAATTCTTCCCTCAATTTGTCCTGCTGAAATTGCATTGTTGCTGCCTCCAACGCTATCATTGTGCCCTTGCTATCACTATAAGACTATTTGCTCTCACTGCAAATTTATTTTCTATCACTGCAAATCTTTTACAAGTGTGTATTTGTGTATTCTCCAAATTCCCATTGACCCCCTTTTAAAATATTCTCATTGGAAAACCAATGGCCATGATTTAATCTCAATCAATGACTAAGATTAATTAGACTCTAACAAACCCTAACTAACTGGTTTCTAGAAGTCTCTAGAGGAATCAATTATTTAATTAAATAATTAAATATCTGGACCTAACTAACTTCTTTCTAGAAGTCTCAAGAATTAAATATTAATTCTTGGAATTGGAGAAAACAGTTATCCGAGCCACAATAAATTAACACTCCCTCTTAGCGAGGAAGGTGTTTTGCATAACACCCAACATATCTCTAAAGAAGATGAATTTCATCTTCCCGAATGCCTTTGTCAAAATGTTTGCTACCTGTTGATATGTAGGTATATACTGTAGCTGAATAATCCCCCTCTATGCACAACCCCTGATGAAATGATACCTGATGTCTATATGCTTAGACCTATCATAAAACACTGGATTCTTAGATAGCCTGATGCAACTCTAATTGTCACAGTGTATCACTATAGTCTCAACCCTCTGACTTAACAAGGCTACCAATAACTTTTGAAGCCATATTGCCTCACATGTCACCATGCTAGCTGCTATGAATTCTGCCTTTGCAGAACTCAGAGCCACAAACTTGTACTTCCTACTGTACCAAGAGACAACTCTTGATCCCAAGCTAAAGCGACACCCTGAAGTGCTTTTCCTGTCCATTGTACTGCCTACCCAATATGCGTTAGTATAGCCTATCAACTTGATACCATCACCTTGAGCATATTTAATCCCATACATGATTGCACTACATAAATACCGCAACACATGCTTTGCCACTATCCAATGCACTCTCTTCGGCTCAACCATGAATTGACTAAGAGAATGTACTGCAAAGGATATATCTAGCCTGGTGTTGACCAAATACATGAGAGACTTAATCAACTACTTATATAAGGTGGGGTCTACATCCTTCTCCCTGGATGTGTCTACCTTCTTCCAATTTGTGATCATAGGAGTAGACATGGCTCTGCAATTCTCCATCTCAAACCTCCTCAAGATTTCAATGTAGTATTTCCCTTGTCCAAGAAAAATCTCACCATTTGTCTACCATACCTCCATGTCTAGAAAGTAGTGCATAAGCCCCAAATCCTTCATCTTGAACTCTGTTGCAAGGTCCCTCTTGCACTCCTCTATGAGCCCCAATGAACCTATTAAAAACAAGTCGTCCACATATAGAACAAGAATGAGAACCTCACCCCCAACCACCAAGTAGTAGAGGTTAGCATCCACCTCACTCTTCACAAAACCCATTCCTTGCAAGTATTTATCAATGCGCTCATACCATGCCCTAGGAGCCTGCTTGAGTCTGTACAAGGCTATCTTCAATATACACACATGGGTTTCTCTATTGTGTGCTACAAAGCCCATTGGTTGTTCTATGCATACTCCCTTTTTCAATTCACCATTAATAAACATTGTCTTGACATCCATTTGATGGATCTGCCATCCCATCTGTGCTACAAGAGAGATCACAACTTGTATAGAAGCATACCTAGCAATTGGACTGAATGTCTCCTCATAGTCTATTCCCTCCTTCTGAGAGAAACCCTTGGCCATGAACCTTGCCTTATATTTCTTGATTCTACCATCTACAATGTGCTTGATCTTATAGATCCAACGAGATCCAACCACTGCCCTATATGTCGGTCTAGGCACAACCTCCCACACATCGTTCTTCACTATTGAGGTATATTCCTCAACCATCATATCTTGCCACACCTGTTGTTGTGCGACCTCCTGATAATTGGAAGGCTCGCTATCTACCAACTGACTAACTAGTGCCATATAGTCATTATACCTGGTTGGTTGTCTCTGTTGTCTATTACTCATCCTAGGAGCTCCCACAAACTATAGAGTATCCTGTTGGTTACTGCTACCAACTATAGAGGATGAAATATCAACCCCCATGTGTTCCTGATGCATCTCTTGGATTTCTTGCATATGTTGCTCCATACTCTGTGAACTCTAAGCACCTGAGCCCTACACTTGTACTAGTCATTGTACTTAAGCTTCGTTGTCCCTAATCTGATTGCTCAATCTTGGAGCTTCTGTTGGCTGCTCACTCTGATCATTTGCTGGCAAATCTTTGAACCTTCTAAATGTTTTGTCCTCTATGAACTTGACATCAGGCCTAACTATAATCCTCCTGGCTCCTAGAATAAATATCCGATATGCCTTTGAGGTCTCATAGTACCCCATAAAGTACCCTCTCTCTATAGTCTAATCTAACTTAGAATGTGTAGCACCTGGAATGTGACAATATGCAAAACTCCCAAATATACTGAAGTGGCTTACATCTGGCTTCTTCCTTGAGAACACCTCCTCTGGTATCATCTTGCCCAATACCTTATGTGGAACCTTCTGTATGTATACTGTTATACCACATGCCTCTGCCCATAAGTAGCATGGCATATCCTGGTCATACAACATAACCCTTGCCGCCTCTGAGATAGACCAATTCTTCATCTCAACAACCCCATTTTGTTGTGAGTTGTAAGGAATAGTCCACTCTCTCTTGATTCCTTCCTTGGTATAGAACTCCTGTAACTCTTTCCCTTTGTACTCACCTCCATTGTCTGACCAAAGAACCTTTATCTTACTAGCTATTGAATTCTCCACAAGAGCTTTGAACTCTTGGAAGCGACTGAAAACCTCATCCTTGATCTTCAAGAAGTATATCTAGGTCTTCCTGGAGAAATCATCAATAAAAGTAACAAAATACTCGTATCCTCTTAGAGATTTTTTTGACATTGGTCCACATATATCTGAATGTACTAGATCAAGAACACCCTTAGATCTGGTGTCACTCGAAAAATCTTCTTTCACAAACTTCCCCAACACACATCCCTTACATACATTATCATGCTTTGTGCTCACCTCTAGAACACTTGTCACTGTCTCATGAATTAATTTAAGTGCTCCATGATGTATATGACCCATCCTCCTATGCCATAGCTCTCCTCGATCTCTAGAATTATTGCTGCTCATCAGTGCCTTATGAGTATCAAACTACAACCTGTAAAGTCGGTCGTTCCTAACTCCAATAGCTATGGGTGATTTCCAATCCTTATGCTTGATTAACATATTTTCCCCTCTAAAGAGTACATTGTAGCCTTTATCCTGAAGAACAGATACGAAAATCAAATTCATACCCAAGCCTGGCACATGCAACACATCATAAATGGTAATCGACTTTCCATTCTCCCTCTGAAATAGAACAATCCCTTTCCAAACTGGATTTAGCTTGGATATGTTCCCCATAGAAATCTAGATTCTGATGTCCTCCTCCTTATAACTGGAGAAGTATTCTCTAACTCCTTTCATATGAAATGACGCCCCATTGTCTATATACCAAACACCCTATGAGGTTGAGCTAACCATACAAGCTATGAGTGTAAACTCATCCTCCATTCTACTAGAGAGCTCATCTGCACTTGTTGAAGCTGTCGTCTGCTTCTTGCCTTTCTTCCTTTGTGGGAAATTGTTGACATAGTGGCCAAACTCATGACAACCATAGCACTTGACTTCAGACAAGTCCTTTTTCTTCTCACCTTTAGGATTTGATCCTTTGCTAGACCCCTTCTTTGCTTTCCCTTTTCCTGCTAGGGCAACATTTTCATGTTTTACCTCACTTTTATGACTCTTACTGCTGGTACCATTGATAAGGCTTAGTTTAAGCTCCTCCTGAGTGAAGTCACTCCATATTCAATCCCAACTCGGTAAAGTGTCTCATCCATTAATAACTTGAACAAAGACATCCCACTGCTTAGTAAACCCATTTAGGGCTATCCAAACTAGCTCGTCATCATCTGGTTTATCTCCAATAATTGCCAACTCATCCTTGACAAGTCTAAGTTTGGTGAGGTAACTTGTAATGTCTTCTCCCTTTTTCATTTGATTATTCCTCAAATTTTCTCTAAGAATCAACTTCTTGTTAGTGGTAGCATTTTGGTACAAATTCAAAATGGCATCCCACATCTTCTTCGTTGTATCCAACTCTGCGATATGCGGAACAATATGATCCTTAACACCATCAAGAATCAACCTCCTTACCTTGGAATCTTCCTTCTTGTATGCTAATATTTGTGTTGGATCTGTAGGTACAACTATAACACTGGTCACATATTCCTTGATACCATTCTCTTCCAGCAATAAATAAATTTTGGCTTTCTAGACACCAAAATTTGAGGCTCCATCCAATGTGTCCTGATCTCTTAAACCTGTTGAGGCCATCTTAAAAAAATATAAAAATAACATAAATAATAATACTGAAGAGGTAAAATTGGGTTTTATAAACCCTCAATTTTTCTCTTCTTGTGCTTGTGCTGAGCTCTTTCTACCCTTAGATATGCTCTGATACCATGTGAAAATTCTATTGCAGTTACTGATTATTAATCTCCTATATATAAAGATTATTTGACTGCCAAAAATTAATTCACAACAAATACTGAAAAATAATACAATTGCAACTTCACAAATAAAACTCATAGGAATAGAAAAGAAAACATGCAAAATAATAAACACAATATATTTGGACAAATTGTCCTTGGAAAAACCCCGGAGGGAAAACCAGTACTGCAGATGAAAATCATACTAATTTTCAGAAAATCAAGAGATACAAAAACTTCTTGCCTCTTATTGACAAAAACTCTGGTAATATTCTTCACCGAAAATTCTTCCCTCAATTTCTCCTACTGAAATTCCACTGTTGCTGCCTCCAATGTTATCACTGCGCCCTTTCTATCACTGCAAGACTATTTTCTCTCACTACAAATTTATTTTCTATCACTGCAAATATTTTACAAGTGTGTATCTGTGTATTCTCCAAATGCCCATTGACCCCCTTTTAAACTATTCTCATTGGAAAACCAATGGCCATGATTTAATCTTAATCAATGACTAAGATTAATTAGACTCTAACAAACCCTAACTAACTGGTTTCTAGAAGTCTCTAGAGGAATCAATTATTTAATTAAATAATTAAATATTTGGACCTAACTAACTTCTTTTTAGAAGTCTTGAGAATTAAATAATAATTCTTGGAATTGGAGAAAACAGTTGTCCGGGCCACAATAAATTAACACTGAACTGGTATCCTAGTTTAAAACTTAAATTCCATTTTATAAAAAAGTTTCCCTTTCCATGGAATGCATTTGTTCTAAATTGCAACTTCTTAATTCACTCACTACCCTACCAATATTTGTTATCTACAGACAAAACAATTATCAATGAGTTATATTTATTAGTACTTGCCATTAGGCAATACTATTGCAATGAGTTTTGTTTTTTCCTTAATTAACTAGTTATTAATAAGTTACCTTTCAACCAATCAAAAACAATAATTTTTTTTCAAAACAAAAAAATTCAATTTTGTAAAGTGAAGTTGTAAAATATTTAATTTTATAAATTATAAAAATTATTTCTTTTGATTATGATTGGTTAAAAAGTTTTGTGTGTTATTGACGGATTTTTAGGAAAAATGAAAATGAACTATTATTTTGCCTATTTTTTAGAAAGTTGAACTATTATTTTGCCTATTTTCCAAAAAATAAACTATTATCTTGCCTGTTTTTTCAAAAATAAACTAGTAATTTGCCTATTTTTAAGAGACATATTACATAATAATACATACACACAAATAATCCATTAAAGAATAGACGAGTTTAAGAAGATATTTAATTAATACTATTATCTAATTAAATTTTGACTAATTTAATTTAAGAACATTTGATAATGCAAACTATACATATAATCTTATTAAATGTTTAAATTTGAAAATATGGAATCTACTTATTTTAATAAATTGTCAATGGATTTTTTTATTTAAATTTTTAATTATTGTCAATGGATTTTAAATTTTTATGTATATTTATAATATTTTGAGATGTTTATATTCAAACATCTATCTAAATAGATTCATAAACACAAAAAGATTATATTATACATATTGTTATTTCACAAAAAAATATTATATAAATTTTATGTTTAAATAATAATTATTTAATTCTTTCTTATAATTATTTTACATAATCATTTAATTTAAATTATATTTTATTTTATATTAAATATTTTTATTTTTTGTATTATAGATAAGGTGGTCAAAAAAAGAATAGAGACTCTTACATCGAGATTTTACAGAGGCAAGAGTCCAAGCCTCACGTAAAAAAAAATAAAAAATAGAGACTGTTACATCGAGTTTTTACAGAGGCATGAGGCCAAGCCTCACAGTAAGAGTATTAAGCTGAGTACAAAATCGCCATCCAAGACAAAAAGAAACCAGTAGGTAAACAACAACCTAAAGTAAAATATCATCATGAGTGTCCACCCAGGCAGTCCACCCCATAGACCCCTCCATCCACACTATTTTTTTGTTCTGCTGGATCTACTCAAGCATACGGAATTGCTCCTGTTTGGCGTTCTTTTGGTTCTTAAGTTCCTTGATAAACAATTTGCAAGTCCTCTCGAAAACCTGCAGATTGTCCACATTCCTTCTCCATTCATAACCATTCTTCATCTCATAGATGAAGAAGGTGGCGTGACTCGTCTTCAGGAACCTTTTCAGCTTCTTCCTATCCATCATCATGGTAGTATGAACCTGTAAGAAGATTTTAAAATAAGTGAGTTTACGAAAAGACTCAATAAGAACTCTGGGGTTGTTTTGAAACCTTTCCTCATTCTTGCATTTCCAAACCTGCCAGAGGATATTAGAAGAGAGAATGTTCCAAAACATATTAGTATCCTTATTAAGCCCATCAATATGCCCAGTGATGATCTCAAGAGTATTAATAATCATAGGATAATTGATATCAAACATATTCCAGATTTCCTTAGCAAAAATACAGTCAAAGAGAATGTGCCTTCCTGTTTCAGGCATTCTACATAAGTTACAGTAATCAGCCACAGAGTTATCTTTTCTAATAGGGAGTCTGTCAAGAATCGACAGCCATTTGAAGCATTTAATTTTGGGTTCTATAGAGCCTTTCCAGAGAATATTAAAGTAGTTCTTCCAAGAGCAGTTGTCCGGGGTGGTGTACCAAACAGTATTGACATGGTCAATGATGGCATCATTATATCCCAGAACCTTGTAAATGTTCTTGGCTTTGATTTTGGATATAATGGTCCCATCTGGCCATTTGCAGTTTAAGTATCTATGAGAGTCCAAATGACAAGTAGTAGGTAAGTCCTTGGTAGCTTTAATAATCATGTTATAGGTTTTCTTCTGGGATGTCGGAATATCAAAATTTCTCCTGAGAACATCCCATCCAATTAACCTATCTTGCTCAAAGAGGTCAGCTAATTGAGAGATGCCTTTATTATTCCAGTATCTAGCGGAGCAGCCTTGGGAGATGGCGAGAGGTTTGCCAGATAACTGTAAATTCCACCAGATGGATCTTTCACCATAAAGATGATACTCATCATGGAAGGCCTTGTTAGTGATAAAGCTCCTAACATGATTTCAGGATTTCCATATGGATCTAAAAATTGTAGATCCCTGAACAGTAATAGGAAAGTCTCCGATGATCAGATCATTGAAGGGAAGATTCTTCCAGTGTTTAGCATTTTTGGGGAATCCTCTTTCAATATTGTTTCTAATAAGGACCTTCCAAGGGTCATCACCATCCATAGAGTGAAAAATCCATTTGGCGGCAAGGGCTATCCCTTGGATTTTAAGGTCCTTCAATCCCAAGCCCCCCAATAGTTTATCATTATGACACCACTCCCATTTAACAACATGCATTTTCCTATTGCCTTGACCATCTGACCAGAGAAATTTTCTTATAGTTTTTTGAATTTCAAGGATTTGGTAGTTACTAAAAATCCAAGCCGAGGAATAGTAGATATTGTAGGAGGAAAGAATTTTTTGGCAGACCTGAACTCTGCCAGCCAAGGATAGGGACTTGTTGTGCCACTTGACAACTTTTTAGTGATTTTCTCTTTAATCCAAAACCACATATCCTTAAGGGAGGGATTAACAGAGAAAGGTATGCCCAAATATCTCACAATTTTTTGCAGCCCTCCCCATTGAAAGTCATAGTTTTTAAACCAGTCAGGGGGTTGTTCCACCCATCCCAAACATATAGACTTGGGGTGAGAAATACGCTCACCATAGATAGAGAAAAAGAGACTGAGCTTGTTTTGAAGGGCTTCAAAGTTGTGAGTAGTGGCTTCAAAGAAAATAGTTGTATCATCAGCAAATTGACAGTTTATGAGCTCTTCGTTGTTAGGGAGAGATATGCCTTTGACCGCTGGGGAGATAGAGTTGTCTCTAAGAATGTAGTAGAGAGCATCATAGGCAATAACAAAGAGGGCAAGGGCCAAAGGGCAACCTTGTCTAATGGATCTACCCAGGGGGAAGGAGTTAGAGAGGGAGCCATTGATATCAATCTGGGAAAAAGCATCTTTAAGTAACATCTTAACAGATTTACAGAAGGTACTAGGAAATCCAAAAGCCTTGAGCATCATGGAGATAAAGTTCCATTCAACCCTGTCATAGGCCTTTTCAAAGTCCAGGAGAAACATAGCAGAGTTTTGCTAAGAGGATTTGACCCAATTCATGGCTTCCCAGCTAGTGATTAGATTCTCCAGAATATATCTTCCTTTAATGAATCCAGTTTGGGTAGAGCAGACAAATTTAGGTAGGATAGTCTCCAGTCTACAAGCCAGGATCTTGGAAATTTTTTTATAGGAAACATTAAGGAGAGTGATAGGTCTCCAATTTTTGATGAGAGCTTTGTCTCCATCTTTGGGGATTAGCTTAATAATACCCCTATTGATGGAACTACCTAGGGTACCCTTGTCTAAGGCTTTCGAGTAGAGATCCAGAAGGTCTTTGCATATCTAGTCAGACTTGGCCTTGTAAAATTCCACAGGGAGGCCATCGGGCCCAGGGGCCTTGTCATTGTTAAGGGAGCTAATGGCAGTATCAATTTCCTCCAGGGAGACATCCTTAGATAGCAGGTCGGCATCCATAGTGGAGATCCTTTTAGGGATAAGAGTTCTGCATTGATTCCTAAGGGAGGTAGCCTTTGCCGAGTCTTCAGAGGTAAAGAGATTCTTATAGAAGTTCGCAAAGGCCTCTTTGATGCAGTCGAGGTCAGAGATATCTTGATTATTAACTATAATTCTCTCAATATTTTCATTGGATTGCTTGTGCTTAAGGAGGTTGAAAAAGAATTTCGAGCCCCTGTCCCCATACAGGAGCCAGTGAGCACGGGATCTAATTATGGATCCTCTAGTTTTAACCTGTTGGTGTTGTCTAAGGGCTTCCTTAGTATTAATAATGTCGGAGATGAGATCAGTGTCAGAGGGGTTGGCTTGGATGTTAGCTTCAGCTCTGTGAAGGTCGATGGAGAGCTTTTTTTCGGTAAATCTATAGTCCTTGGCTCTTTTTTGTCCTATGGTTTTTAACAGATTCTGCCAAGATAGAGTGTTCATGTTCCATCTCTCCGTGTGAGAGCTAGAAGGAAAGTTATTCTTATTAATGAGGCTAATGATATGGATGGCAGCAGGAGCGTCCCCATCCTTAAGAATATAGTGTTTAGAAAAAATTTGGGATTGGAGAGTTTGCTGGGCACAGGGGAGGTGTTAGTTCTAAAACGGATGGAGATAGGATGATGATCGAAGAGGGGAGTGGGGGTGATGAGGACAGAGTTGCCCAGGGTATCCGGTAATACAGAGAAGAAATTTTTATTGCCATAGAATCTGTCAAGTCTAGAATATATTCTAGAGGGGCCTTGTTGAGAGTTGCACTAGGTATGCCATATGCTAGGATTCATGTCCTTACTTCCGGCTAAAGGGTCAAAAAGATTCTTCTTATTTTTCATTCTATTCCAGTGGAATTTTTCAGTTTCTTTCCAAGCAAACGGATTACCACTAGTTTTATCTTCCTGAGACTCAATCATATTGAAGTCCCCTCCTATGAACCAAGGGATGTTAGGAAGCGCAGCCAGCCAGTCCCGAAGGCTCACTCTCTCCCTAAAGTCATTTGAAGCATAGATTGAGCATATGCCAAAAACATTGCTATTGTGATTAATAATGACCCAAACAACTCTGTTACAAGGGGAGAGCCCATTACTAGTGATATACTTCTCCCATCTCGGGTTAACCAACAACGCAACCCCTCCCCTACCCCTAGGGTGATTGGTGTGGAATGTAATAGCATCTTTCCAAAGGAAATTAAGGTTGGATTCAAGAACGAATCCAGTGGCTTTAATTTCTTGTAACATTAAGAAATCCATGGATTTATTTAGAAAACGCTTAATAACAAATTTTCTATCTAGGGATTCAAGACCCCTTATGTTCCAAGAGATGCAGTTCATGAGGAAACCTGCGGGGGGGGAGGGCATTGGTCTGTTGAACCCAAGATTGGGTTTTTAGCAACAGAAGGGGTATTCCCTTGTTTTTTCTTGGAGGGGTTCTTATTTTTGGAGCCTAGAGGTCTTCCTTGCCGTTTAGATGAAGGGAGATCTCCGTTGAGCTCATCATCGTTATCAGAGGCATTAGGGGAAAGGATATCCACATCCATTGCTTGCTTTGGGCGAAGATTAGCGAAATCAGAGGAGCGGTTATGGGTCGAGATGACTTCCAATAGACAATCATCACTTATCTCCCAAAATATCTTGCCAGAGTCGACCTTTTTGCTCGAGCTAACCGGGGGGGAGCTGATGCTATTTTCTTGAGAAGCAGCCATGACAGGGTTGTCTATGATGGGGGTAGGAAGGGGGTCTACGGATTGGGAGCTTACATTGGAGGTGTTAACTTGTTTAGTGGTTTTTCGTCTACGTTTATTGGAGGTTTTGGACACGGTTTGGAATCCGATGTTTTGAGACTCATTTGGAGGGGACAAGGCGACAGTCGGTAGCGATGAAGGTGAAGGGGCAGCAGGGAAGGCTGGGGAACTGGAGGCCATGGCGGGAGCGGGGTTGGAAGGATCGGCAGAGTGAGGGGTTTTGACCATAGAGGGTTCCGAAATAGGGTTATCAAAAGCAAGGTGTTTTTGGAGAGGTGAGGGTTTAGACGGAAGAGGCTTTTTCTTAATAATGGGGCAATCCTTCCTCAGATGCCCTTCTCTTCTACACAGGAAACAAGCATTTAGCCCTCCAAGAATTTCAATAGGGCAGGAGTAGATATCTTCTGAGATGTTAATGTTTATGTTAGCCGGAATCTCTTTACCAGGAATCAATGAAACAAGTATCCTGGCATCCATGTGAGGAACCAATCTCACAGTGTCATCCATTCTAATGACTTTGCCGAGCGGTTCAAGCAGTTGGGGAATGAATCTCCAAAGAAAAGGCGAGATTTTTTTGACAAGAATCCATCGTGGGGCAGAAAGGGCAAGAACTTCTTCAAGAATGGCTTCGGGAGTCCAAGCCATTGCACGGAAGGAGGTAGATCCGATAGCCCAATATTGTTTTTTAAGCACTTCAGTTTGGGATTCTTGATTAGCAAAGAAGATCACATACAATCCTTTCTGGATTTGTCTACAGAACGAAATATGAAGACCAAGCTTTAAGTTCCAATAATTATGGAACCAGTCATCTAAGAATTTTCTAGGAGGGCATTTATCAATTTCAACAGCAGAGAAAAAAATAGCCAGGTTCCTTAACCTTTTTTTTTCCTTCCCAATTTCCACAAGCATTTCTGGATTAGGAGAAATGGAGAAGGGTAGGGGAACATCCCTAGAGTTCTTACTGGCTTTGCAAGCGCCATGGACGTTCGATAGGTTAAACCTTGCGCTCGCATCAATGGCGACACCGGAGTTAGCCACCGCCTTAGAGAATGACTTAGGTCTCGGTTTAGTGGGTCTCGGTTTAGGGAGAGTATCGAAGCTATTCAAGTTTGAAATTTTGGAAACCCTAGGCATTTTCGAGGGGAGGATGGGGGGGGACGGTCTTTGCTGAGTGGCAGAGGGGAGAGGGAGATGTCTCCATCAAACACTAAGCATTAAATGAAAAAGGAACGGGCACACTTGAACTCGCGCCGTCGTCGGGAAAACATAGCCGTCCGTCCTCAGGAGTCGCCACCTTTCTCAGCCGGTGCCAGAAAAAAAAAAAAAAAAACTTCCCCACCGAAAATATTAACGCTGAAAAAATGCAAAGCCTTCGTTAACCTTTAATATTTTTTAAGTATTATTCTTATCCATATTAAATAATTTTAAAAATTATTATTTAAATTTATATTATTTAATATAATATAATAAATTTGTATCACATTATATATTTTTATGTAAGATAATTATTAGATAAATTTTATATTTATATAATTATCAATTTTTTTTTAATTATATTATACTATCATTTGATTTGATTTTTATTTTGTTTGATATTTATAATATCTTTATAATATTTAAAATTTTAATATATAATTATTTTATATAAAATATTTGATTTTTCTATAATATAATTAAAATTAAATTAATAATTATTAATATTAATATAAATACATGCAATTATCTTTTATTTCATTAACAAAATTTACATTTATTTTTATTAAATCTAAAATACTATAATTAAAATACTATGAAGGCAAGTACTAGCCACTACGTGGCACTTGTTCTAATAAGCAGAGGGAATAATTCAACATCATATTCAAAAAGATGACAAAAGAGCGTATGAGATTTTATTTATTCTCTTGTCCTGATTATAATCCACATAAATTATTCCACAATTAAGGTACAAAGATCAAATTGCTGGTTAATATCTCATAAGCGTTTAAGCTTCTAAACTTGTATGCAATTATCCTGTAAACGAAGATAAAGGCAGATCGATGCATACCTGATTAAGCCTTTCTCTTTGTCTTCAATGAAGTATCCTTAGTTTTCATTCGCTCCTTTACCCCTTCTCTACACCTTCCATCGTTATCTTCACTTCTCATTGGCTGGGCTTAAACGTCACACACTAAGCCTTTGACCGCTTAGGTGGCTATGGGCCCATTACTTTGCCTGACGTCCATTCTTGTCCATTTCCATTTAGAAAATAATCCCCGTTAGCATTTGAATTTGAATGCTATTCCCGCGCGGTTGATCTCATAAAACAAAGTGCTTGGAAAAGGGTAGTCCCGTCTACCTCGCTGTTGTCATGGAATAACTAGCCGCTCAAGTATTTTCACAGGCTTTCTTGCTTTAATGATTTCTGTAGCAGATAGAAGACATGGCGTGCTCACGATGCAGTTGATTCGACAAGCATATTTCCATCCCGATCACTTTTATTTGCCAGCGTACTCCCGTCTGCACCAAAATGGGAGCTTTGGAACAGGGTATGGACGTCCATCAAAGTATAATGGATGGGCGAAAGTATAATGGATGGGTGATCATCGTTAGTTGTCACAGTTGGAAATGTTCTGGTAGAAGTGTATGCAAAATATGGAAGCATAGACAAGGAACATGAACCGTTTGACTAATGCCTCAATGAAATCTGGTCTCATGGAGTGCTACGATTGTAGGATATGCACAAAATGCATTTTTTGAAAATTATTTACAAACTTTCAACCAAATGCGATTGGCTGGTTTAAATCCACACTCCACAAACCTTGCCAGCATCCTCCCAGCCTATGCAAAAATGGGAGCTTTGGAATGGGGAATGGACATCCATCGCAGTAGAGGAGTTTTGTCAGATGATGTTGCTGGAACTACAACAAATTTTTGAGAATCTTAAATATCTACAATTTTTTTATTCAATACTATGAATCTAGTTTCAATGTCAGAATAATATCAATCGAAGAAAACACAACATTTAAATTCATAAGAGGAGAGCAATGTTATCAACAATTACTTTTGTGCCTATCATGCTCTTATTCCAAATATAATATTGTTCCATGGCCTTGGTAAGTTCCTTGTAACTAATGAGGGTATGGATATTACACAAAAAACATGGAAGAGATGTTGATATTGACATCGGGTCAAATAAATCCTTTGATGAGGTCCATACCAAACATTTCTAAAATGAAAACCATGATATCACCATCTTGGAAGAATAATTTTTTTCTAAATCTAACTTCATTGATCTCCACAAGGATGTCGATCTACTATAATTCACAACCAAAGTGAATGAGCAATTCCATTGTGACTTTTTTAGTATCACAAAGAGCCTAGAAAGGAGAGATTGAAATAAATAATTATCATATAGCTAACAACTGAGAAACATTTGGCAAAAAATAATGAGGCCAAAACCCTCTTGAACTAAACCAAATGTATGGGAAGTATCACTCCAACATAGGAATTGATTTACCTACACGATGCCAAGGAATGCTCATAGAAGGTGGCATGATTATACCAACATCACGATTAAAAGTGATATTGGTCTCATATATCAATAAGGCTAAGCCAACCATTTAGAGCAATGTGTGACAATTAAAGATTTTAAACTAACTAGTATAACACAAGATTTATTCAAAGTGATGTTTAGTCTCCAATTAATTGCCCTCAATTATTATCATGTTAGTGTTTAATGATTTAAACAATAAGAAACTAAGCAAATGGGCTTCAAATTCTACTTCATTCTAAGATCAATTCCCTCAAATTATCATAGAAGCCAATTTTTTCTAGGATTTTCATGATGAACCTCCAATTACTTCATCATATGATTTGCTAATATTAAGCTTGATTAGATCATGCTTTTTTATTTGTATTGGAAATTGGGTGATTTATTTCATGTCTAGTGTTGATACCTTTAATGATGGATCTTTCAAAGATTGAGTGATTGCTTCTATGTCTAGTGTTTGAGTTCACTTACGAGGAATCCAAATTGATCTCTTCCTTAGTGTTGATACCTTCAATGATGGATCTTCACTTGTGATAATGAATGAAATGAATTATAAAAAGTATATTTTCTCCTACAAGTTTGAATCCTCTCATCTCCAAGTAGTTCACTAAAAAACAAGATCGATTCAACCTTAATGAGTTTAGGATCAATGAGATATTATCCTCTATGAGACTTGATAGAAGTGATTTTTGTAGCTTCTTCTTTCCGTAGTTAAGTTGTGAAAATGTTTTATGTTCTTTTTGAACCTTTAACCAGCTACTAAATTTCTCAAGATGATTGCCTCTAGATTTTATTTTTCTTTGCTTGAACATCTATTATTTTTGAGAGATATATTTCCTTCATGAATTGATCCTAGTTCATTCCTCTAACTATGATTAATTCATTGAGAATGTTTAGTTCTATTTCAATCCTTTCCTTCTCAATAGAATATTCTTGAAAAATTATATTATTGTTCCAATCTTTGTGGATCTTTTAGGACTATGAGTTTTTTCTAGAGCATACATCTTGGTGCTTCTTAATTTTAGAAGCTCACTTCCCTGATGTTTAGCAATATCTATGAAGGATTGATCTAAAAACTACATATTTTTAAAGATGAAGGTGCATTTGGGGTTTACATGGTCTTCCATGACTTCTAAAGTTAACAAAAAGTGATCTAAAGCCAAGCATATGACTATAAATTCATATTTTATGGAATCATTATACTCGGGTCATTTGGGAAAGATGAAAAATGTATCCAATCTTTTTACTATTTTTCTTTAACCTGGCCTTTTGTTTGTCCATGTGAGTGTTCTGTTCCTAGGTGTTAAATCTAAGAGTGTATTCATCTAGATAAAGGAACTAAAAACAATTTGTTACTATGTGGACCTTGCTATACCTCATTGTTTGTCATTTGAGGTTAATATTAAATAGTAAAATATTCACTTACCATGTATAATTAACTTATGATAGGTTCTATGATGTAATAAATTATCTCCCATAGTTATCTCCTAAGAGTGGGGAAATTAAGTCCATATATGGTGAAAATAAAAAACTTATAGTTTGGAGATAATGATAGTTAATTAAAAGAGTTTTTGATTGGTTATTTGGTTTACCCTACCTATTTTAATAAAAATTTAAAACTAGTAAAGGCACCTTTTTCTTTGATAGATGAGGAGTTCATTCATGCTAATGTTGTGATAGCTTATTTTCCTCTTTAGAATAGATTTTAGTTTTTGTAAAAAAAAGATGATGCCTAGTTTATATATATCTAATAAATGTTTTACATAAGTGGTTAAATTTGATATAGTCATGGTCAAACTTGGGCCCAATTTAGGAATATTCAACCATCTAGATTAACATCAAAATACACACAACACAAAGATCTCATAAAAAATAAAAAATTCTTATTAATTAAATTTTACATGATTATCACCATGACTACAACTTCTCACTTTTTTGTAATGGGCTCTCAAGTACATGCTAGGTCATATCCATTTCATTACACTTACTATGATAATTCATACATAGATTACACTAAAATATAGCCTCATAAACACTATTCTAATTACCTCCACTATGTTGTATTAGTATTTCCCTTCGTAATGCACTCTGCTTCATACTCCTTGTTTTCTACTCATGATCTTTATCTAAGACCGTATAGTCTCACCCTACTTATTTTTTACTTCTCAAATTCTTCCATTACCTCTTCACATACCTTTCTTTGATCCAAAACTCAATATATATAACATCCACATTTTTTTCTAATGATTTGTGTTGGCCATAAGATGAAACAAATTCTAATCCCACATGTAACATGTCATCAACTATAAATAAAAAAATTATAAATTCAAGTGGTTAAATGGTGGATAAACATCCTCATGGCGCTTAATACTCATTACCAATGGTTCAATACATCCTTACAAAAATTATTTTATTAGTGCAAACTCTAAATAAATTTCCACACATGAAAATAATCCTAATTTTTCACAACTATCCACCTAGTAGACACTCTTGTACACATTTAATATCTTTTTCTCATCTAATTATTGATAGACATTAACATGAAACTCAAAAAAGAAAAATATGACTAATCCCAAAACTTTGAGAGCCAATTTCAAGTTATAATATAATATAATAAATTTCTTCATCACAAACTACTATCTACAAACTAATAGAGAAATAACTAACTAAACTAAACCACTTTTCTAGAATGTTGCAAGATTAACACACTACCTAGGGATGTCCTACATCACACACTTGGAGTTGATAAAAAATTGAGCCTCATTTTCTAATACAAGCTACCCTACCTAGGAATTCCAACCTACTATTTCATCAACTCATTCTTTTCACATCTTATAGTAACTTATTTGGAGTTCAATTCTATCAATCATCTTCTTCATTATTTTTATTTTTCTTGTATTTCATCTCAATCTTCTTTATCCCTCACATCTATTAGACTCCAAATTTTGGTTACACATACTCTTATATTATTACATTCTTTACTATTGCATGTTCCTAAATAAAAATCATTATCATGTTATTAACTACCATGTCCTTTGGTTGAGACTTCTATCACCACATTCCCAAGTTATCTATGGTACTTATTGTGAGAGAGGGGGACCACCCACTACAAGGCCCCAGGTCACGAAAGGCCAAGAGTAGAAAGGCTTCCCTAACTCACCTTAGCTTAAGGGATAGTTAGGATGAAGAGGATGAGAATGGTGAGGATTATGCGTCCTTTGATAACTCTGCAATCTCGAATATTGGAAGGAGACTAGGCGAGTTGGCCTTTAGATTCAGGTCTATGTCTTAGGCAGCTCTTTGTCTGAGGATGAAATAATAGTTCTAGGATGACAACGTGATGCGTTGGCATCTCACAGGTGCGCTAGCGTCCGTACGACTAGAGAACAGAAAAGACAAGACTCTAACTCAAGAAAGGAGATTATCAGCCTAATCTAGAGGTGTCTAATGTGATAGAATGAGATTAAGAAGAGTGAAATGTAAATATGAATATGATAAAAGAAATTTATTACCACCAAGGTGACAAAGATGATCTCATACAATGCTCTCCTCGCCAAATTTCTCCAAACTCTCTCCACCTGCACACAATAAAGGGAGAAATTTTTGGGGCTGTATAGGGGCCTGCCTCAATCAGACCCTCTTCTTGGTGTTTCCACCTCCATGGACAATCAATTTTGGAATAGCCTATAGATAGTGATAAAGAAAAGAAACTACAAGCTACGTGAACACAAAAAACTACAAGCAGTACATGCTTACTCAATCGAAAACAATAGGAGAGATTAGAGGAGCTTACCGCCTTCGTCCAAAGCACTCAAGGCTTGTGGAGGAGTGAACGAGAGGGATTCAAGCCTTTGTTGCTACGGTGTCTATCCTATGCTCACCCTATTGGAGTGATGGAGTAGTGGATTACTGCAATAGAGTGAAATAATGCTGCTACAAAGCTTGAATGGGTGTTGAAAGAGTGGAGAAAATGTGAAGCAATGAACTCAAGATCTCTCAAAACTTCTCTCAAACTTTTACAGAAGAAGTGCTATGGATGGAAGAGTGGAGATTATGAAGAGATGGATGAAAAACGACCATATTTAGGTCAACTAGCCGAGAGGGACGTTACTCTTTGAATTCCAATAAAAAATGTAATGCCTCTGTAGTCTCCAACTGCAGGAATCTTCCAGGGACGTAAGCGCGCCGCGTGAACATGGAATGCAAGAAGCAAGCTTAAGTGGAATTAAACCTCTGCTTTTGATTTTCTAAAGTGTTAAGGGGAAAAAAGGGAATTTGCGTTAGGGGTGAAAATTCATGTTGATACGCTTATTTTGCATTTGCATTGTTTTTTGGTCATCCAACAATAACAAATTTGTTGGAATCAATGCATATTGATCACTCCTTTCTAATACACACCCTTGCATCACTATAAAATTATCCCTCACTTACCCTTAGGGACATCAACTCATATCTTTAGACATAATTTTGTGTAGTGTATGTTTTATCCCTCTCATCATACACCTACATGCCATACGTGACACAAATCCATCAATGCAATGTTACCTAAAACATCATCATAATATGCTCCTATGTTGAACCTCAACAAACACTTTTCTTATAGTACCTTATCTAAGTACTACAACCATTCAATATTATATGGGTGTGACTGCTTCATCCACCTTAGCCCAAAATTTTCTACCATTTCTATAGACATCAAATTATCCATACTCACTAGCTCCTTCCATTCTATCTATTTTGTTCTTCCATTCTACCCCTTTTCTTACCTTCATTCAATCCAAACCATAGTATATATAGCATCAAAAAATTCCAATTTGATTTGTACTAGTCGCAACATAGCACAAAGCTTGATACCACATGTAATCATAGTCATTAACTAAAAATAATATAATTATAAATTCAAAGGGTTAAATAATGGAGAAAACTTCATATGGTGCTCAACACTTGTCCTCAAGGATTCAATAAATCTTTATCTTCTATTAGTCCAAACTTTAAATCACTTGCCACACATGACAATAATCTCAACTATGCACATTTGTCCACCCAATAGATGATCTCAAACTAGTTTATTTTCTTTTTCTCATTAAATTATTCTTAAATTTTAATATGACACTTTAAAATATAATGACTTAAAAACTATTCCAAAAATTATAAAAGCCAATTTCAAGTTCTAATGAAATGTGGTAGCTTTCTTCATCATAGACTACTAACTACAACAAAGAAACAAACAAACAATTGAACTCAACTAAAAAAATCCACTATTTCATAATGATTCAAGATTACCATATTGCCTCACGCTCTTGCATTATTTTTGTTAGGGACATTGAGGCTTGGATACCATTCCAAGTTAATATTGTTATTGTAGTGGTGGGGGTGCTTGCCCCTACTTTGTTCTTTATTTATCAAAATTTACTGTAGTTTGAGAACTATATTTGATCACTTCAATTATGACTTCTTGTTAACTATCAAGTTCATTCTTATTTTGGGTTGTAGTTAGTTTTGGCCTTCTATGTCGTGTATTATGGTATAAGAAAGTCATATTAATAGTGGAAATAGATCAACTAGATTTGATAGGGTAGTTATAATATCCCCAGTTCCTTTAATATTGTGTTGGGATTCTTTTAACGATTCCTTTTCTCAGCTAATGATTTTCTAACCCATTTCATAATAATTTGTGGGATATTCTATCTATATTTTTGTGTAATGAATTTTTAATTTATACTACCTACAAAAGATTGGATTAACCTTAGTTCCTATCAACAAATTATATTTCCTTAAATTATATTCTAGTAGAATTACATTTAATAATGGTTTGGGAAAATGTGTTCTTATACGTGCCCCAACATAAATACTAGAATCTCCCTGCACAAATAATTTGTCTAAGATTTCAAAATTTTAAATTGAGTTGCCAATCTACTCCAGGATTGTGTGGTACAAATATTCTTCAAGAAGACAATAAATTCTAACACCTCCATTGTTATCATTTAAGGAACAAGAGTTATATTAACTAAAATTTGATTTAAAATTAAGAACGTTCAACTTGGTGAAATTTGAGTACCATGGCACATTGTTATAGAGGAAATGGGTAGCACTAGTCTATGGTCTAGATTTTTAACTTGGAACACATGAAAGTGGCATATATATTTTAAATTTTAAAATGATGTGAAATAATTTGAATGTAACATTTAGATTTTATATAAAAGTATTAGGTTTTTTTCAAAAGTGGACACTTTTCTTTAATTATTTAAAAAGTTCAAAAAATGATATCATCTCAAGAAATATTCTCTCCTCTAGGGTACCATATTTTATTTAAATAGTATTTGATTAGATAAAATGTGAGAGATCATCAATAATAAATGTATTAAAAAAAGTGAAAATGGGAATATATAGTTAAATGTAGTTGTTAGATGACCAAGTTTGAGAGAGAGAGGGCCAATTGAGGAAGAAGTTGAAGCATTGGTATTTAGTTGAGGATACATAAATTTCAAAGTGGACATGGAGGAAGGAGAAGTAGTAGGGGGTCAAGAAGGAACATGCCAAAACATGAATTCGGGTGTCCTAAAAACCTCTAAGACCCTAGTTGACAAAAAATCCCTAGGCTAGCCACTATGAGATGCAGAGCATGCATGAAAACTACTATAAAATTTCTAGTCAAACTAGTCCATGTAGTATTGAAAACATGATAAGCTATATGAAAATTATTTATCATTTCATGAGGAAATAAATCCCCTAGTTTGAGGCTCACCCATTATATAGTCATAGGCAATGAAAATGTGACTATAAAGAGTTGATGGTAGTAGAAAATCTTGAATGTATAAATAATTATATTTGGGAAGTATATATCCTACACCAAGTCCATATAGTCATAGTGTAAATTATAGATGATATCACCAAAGTAGTAGAGTATCTTGGTTCCATCTTGAAGATCATCACCTAAAATAGCTCTGAAGGCTCTTTTCAACATGGGGCTAGTCCATAGAGAAAATGTATAAGCTAGTAAATTGGATTCAATTTGACCTACAATAAGTGGTTAGGTTTCTTATGGAAGCAAATGAATCCTTCTATTTATTTCCATCTCACCCCTTCTAATAGGATATAGAGAAGAAGATGAGTAGGATGAAAATTGAAATGGTAAGAGACCATAAATAGGAATGTGTCAATGATTAGCTAGAGGAGGTGAGTAAAGGGAAAACTATCACTCATATTTACTACTGACTTAGAGGTAGGTTGTGGTGTTAATATAGAGTTAATAAAATCCTAAATAGAAGAACTTTAGATGAAAAGTGGATTTAAAAACTAGCTTCCAATGATTGTTTACCATGTAGAGTTACAGGGTGAGTAAATGAAACATTTGGATTAGAAGATTTAAATGTTGCATAGACTTTAGCAATTAATGAAAGGGTACGTGAAAACAAACTATGTGATCATTATGAAAAGATATTTTAAAATGTTGATACTCTATGTTCAAAGATGAGTCATAGACCATAGTATGTTCAATTTGGTTAATTCTCATATTGGCTAGAAAATGGGTAGCTTGATTTTCTTCTCTATAATAATGGTTGAATTCATATGAGGAAAATTCATCTGTATGTTGTGTATATGAGGAAAAAAATCATTTTTATTTGAGAAATAAATCAGCCTTATATTTGGGTACTAATGACCTACTTGTAGATAAAATATAAGAAAAATATTATTAATAAAAAAGAATAAATTTTTTTCTTAGAAACTATGCTTTTAGATAGATACAAAAGTCTACTTTTTTGTTTCTCAAAAATGCTATTATTGTGAATAGAAGTGGAGGTAATGCTGTATTTTTCAAATAATTTCAAAAAGATTGTAATTTGACACCAAACACTACTACATTTTTTTGGTAGTAAGTACCTCTTTCCAAAAATATTATGACTAGATCTATATTAGATATAATTTGTTTGGTTGAATCTAATTTTTGGATAGAAATATTATTATCAAATCTATTTTATAAAAAATGAATCCAACTAGATTGCATCATTAATGATATCCCAAATTGTATTGAGACTGTGTCTTGATAGTTTTTTAGTTTCCTACCAATAATATTATAGTGTGTTTTTTTTGAGTTGGAACTAGTTAAGTCACATAAATGATGTGTTAGAATGAGGAATAATTTTGTATGATTTTTAAGAAAAATATATATCATAATGTGTGACAAAAATTTATAATTCACCCAATCATAAATTCTTTATCAGTCTCTTCATATAATGACGGGTTTGAGGATAATGACCTCGTACTTAGAATGTTTATTCAAGATCCAAAACTTGTTTTTTTTCATTATTTAATGTTTGTAATGTATCCTATATTGCATGATAGAATATTATGTCTTAATTCTCCCTAATTGCTCATTTATCTCAATTTTTGTAATTATAAATAGAGGCAAGGATTGAATTTCTTTCTTTAGTGTTATCTTACACTACTTGGAGATCTATTAGGGTCTTTTCCCAATAAAAGAATAAATTATCATAGTAGTTAGGTATAAAGAACATATTCAAAAACATGAAGGAATATTAAGTTACCATTATAAACATATAAACCAAATAATAGTAAAAAAATATATTAAATAATAAATGCCACTCCCTACAAACACCACAACCATAACCAACAACATCATATAAATAACAAGGGAATCGACATACTGCCTAATTGCATTGAAATCTTGAATTCTCTACCACATTGTAATCCACTAGGTATTCAACCTCTATTGCATTAGGGTTCTTTTTTTGCATCTATCAAGATAGTACAAACTTTGGGATCAACTGATGGGAACCTACTTCATGAAATAATTTTTTCCTATGCTAAGCTTTATGGATCTTATATGCAAAAATGATTAGAATTGTGAAGTTGCTAGAGACCTCTACATGACATTGATTATGAACCAAACATAAATAGAAATATAACAACAAAAGACACAACTACCAAACATTATATCCTTGTGGAATGAAGTTAGATTTAGAAAAGTTTTCTTCTTCCAAGGTGTTGATATCATGGTTGTCATTTTAGAAATGTTTGATACATGGATCTCATCAAAGGATTTATTTGATCTGATGTCAATATTGACATCTCTTCCATGTTTTTGTGTAATATCTATACCCTCATTAGTGACAAGGAACTTACCAAGGCCATGAGACAATATTACATTTGGAATAAGAGCATGATAGGCACTGAAGTAATTGTTGATAGCATTGCTCTTGCAAGTGTGAGTATTCTTCCTCTTATGGATTTAAATGCTGTGTTTTCTTCGATTGATATTATTCTGACATTGAAACTAGATTCATAGTATTGAATAAAAAAATGTAGATATTTAAGATTCTCAAAAATTTGATGAGTTTTTACAACCCATCATTGGATGTTTTAGCACTCCGTGAACCTAAGAAGAAATCTTCAATCCATTTTGTTAATATACTGTAATTAGGGCATTTGATGAGAACATATTTCTTTGAGGCATTCTGTCAAACAGTTCACTTGCCTTGTTTAAGCTTACACATTTTGCATATCCTGCAATTATGGCGTTCTGTCAAACAGTTCACGTGCCTTGTCAAAGCTTACAAATTTTGCATACATGTCTACTAGGGCAATTCCAGCAACATCATTTGACAAAAATCCTCTACCGCGATGGATGTCCATTCCCTGTTCCAAAGCTCCCATTTTCGCACAGGCTGGGAGGATGCTGGCAAGGGTTGCGGAGTGTGGATTTAAACCAACCAATCGCATTTAGTTGAAATTTTGTAAATCATTTTCAACAAATGCATTTTGTGCATATCCTCCAATCGTAGCACTCCATGAGACCAGATTTCATTGAGGCATCAGTCAAACGGTTCATGTTCCTTGTCTATGCTTCCATATTTTGCATACACTTCTACCAGAACATTTCCAACTGTGACAACTAACGATGATCACCCGTCCATTATACTTTGATGGACATCCATACCCTATTCCAAAGCTCCCAATTTGGTATAGATGGGAGTACGCTGGCATATAATAGTGATCGAGATGGAAATATGCTTGTTGGATCGACTGCATCGTGAGCACGCCATGTCTTCTGTCTGCTGCAGAAATCATATCCATAAAGCAAGAAAGCCTGTGAAAATACTTGAGCGGCTAGTTATTCCATAATAGCGGAGAGGTAGACGGGACTACCCTTTGCCAAGCACTTTGTTTTATGAGATCAACCGCGCGGGAATAGCGTTCAAATTCAAATGTTAATGGGGATTATTTTCTGAACGGAAACAGACGGGAATGGACGTCAGGCAAAGTAATGGGCCCACAGTCACCTAAGTGGTCAAAGGCTTAGTGTGTGATGTTTAAGCCCAGACCTTCTCATTCCCTTCTAAATATTTTGCACTAATAACATCTGGTAATAATGATATTCCTATAGAAGTATTATCACGTCAAGGTACTCCTTTGGTTTCCTTGTGTAATGTCTAATATCTTCCTTTGTTGAGAATTTGTAATCCATCCACACTAAGCTCAACTTTTTTTGTTTGAGCTCCATATGCTCTGATGGATATTTTCTACATGATTTTCTAACAACTCTTCTTATGCACTTGATGATAAAATTGTTGTTCATTTGTGACCACTTAATTTTTTTCACAATTGATGGAGATGACCAGATTTTTTTCTTGGCATGGAGCTATTGTATGTGAGATAAGTTTTTTATGAATAATTGTAACCTCCAGCAGATGAGGGAAGAGTGGAGACAACCATCCTCTACTGCATACTTAGTTTTCACTACATAACCGAACAATTACCGATAAGGTTTCACAAGGATTTAGTTTAAATGTTGTAAAATAACTACCTTCCTTCTTTTCTATTTTCGTTTTCTTTATTTTTTTTTCATTCCAAATTTACTTTCTTTTTCTTTTAGTTTGACATTATTTCTATAAAAGAGATTTATTTTTAACATGAGTTAATATTATCATAAAATAATAAAACAAATATCCAGTTATTTTATTCTTATAGTAAATATGTAATCTATTTTAAGAGGGAAATCATTTTCTTTCACAAGGAATTCACAATTTTTAAATAACAAATCATTGCATTAGATACTACCAATTCATATGAAAATACTTTTGTTAAGAGCAATAAATCAATTTATCAACATAAGATTATTCATGAAATGATAAAATGCAATACAATGCAACTATTTGATTTCTAAGTATGTGTGTGTAGATTCTTTCATCACGGTTGCTTATAGACGACTAGACATCCCCTCCTCAATGATACTCTATCTCTGTTGAGAGTATTTTCCTATCAGGTACATGAGACAAAGTTTGATCAGCGATCATTTAAATAGTAATATTAAATAGAAAATCATTTATTGAAAATTGGGGTCGTGACAAATTTTTTATGTAGGTTTCTAAAGGAAAATAATATTAAAGAACACATTGAACAAATACAAATTGGGGGAACTCGCTTCACCGACCAGGAAGAAATTAAAGGCCACTTCTTCAATTTAAAAAAAAACTTGCTCACCTTAGAAAGTAATGTGGAGGGATTCTCCAATGCAAGGGAGCTAGTAAAAGCCATCATTCGAAAAGGATAGAGGATAATGAAACAAATGAACTAAGAAAATATATTTCCGAAGAAGAGATCAAAAAATAAATTCATTCCCTATAGAATGACAAGTCTCCCGAGGTAAATGGTCTTCTAGCTAAGTTCTATAAGGTTTTCAGTGATTGGGTGGTGGATGATTTGTTCCTAAGGAAGGTGAAAAAACACATATTAGGAACTAGAGGCCAATAACCCTATTTAATGTGTCCTATAAAATCCTTGCTAAGGTATTAGCAAAAAGGTTGGTAAACATTTTTTCAAGGTTTATCAAAAACACCTAAATCAAGTTTATCAAAGTTAGGTACATTCTTGAAAACTTAATCACAAGTTGGGAGGCAATGGAGTGGGAAAGGGTTTCAAATGAGGAGGTGGAAATGGTGCTACTTGACTTTGAGAAGGCCTATGATAGAGTTGAATGGGACTTTATAAGAATGGTGTTGGTGGCCTTTGGTTTCCCATAAAGTTTTTACAATATGGTGGTCACACTATTCAAGGATGTGGTGGCCTAGGTGGATGTCAATGGCTCCTTTATAGAGGAATTTATGTTGGAAAGATAAATAAGGAAGGTTTCCCCTTGGCCCTTGCCCTATTTTTGATTTCTTCAGATGCTTTATATTACATCCTTTGGGCTAATGGTAGTTCATAAAAGTTAAGAGGAATAATTCTGCCTAATGAAGATGAACTAATCAATATTCAATTCACAGATGATACTGCTCTCTTTCCCTTGCTAAATGAATCTAATA
The DNA here is from genome assembly GCA_007115665.2 of Sequoiadendron giganteum. Lineage (NCBI taxonomy): Eukaryota > Viridiplantae > Streptophyta > Pinopsida > Cupressales > Cupressaceae > Sequoiadendron > Sequoiadendron giganteum. Next base: position 79,746,628 of record CM021105.1, read on the forward strand.
TCTCTAAATTGATGGAGAAGTTGGACACATTCTATTATGCCTTCATAGAAAAAATCTCCCTCTCAAAATACATCATATTGGGTTGGCAAGAGAATTCTCTAGACTTGATTTTTCAGTTTGGGGTACAATGGGGAGGACCCCGAAAACAAATCAGGTATTTAGGCATTCTATTTTTGGTTTGTCCAAAACTAAGGGAGATGTGGTTTTGGATTCAAATGGAAATAGATGTGAAAATTGGTAAGTGGAACATGTAGTTCTTATCCTTGGTGGGGAGGATTCAAATCTGCCAAAAAAATATTTCCTACAATATGTATTTCGTGTCTGTATGGTTGTTCAATAACTATCAGGTGGATGCAATTCAGAAAAAATAAGAGGGTTCTTGTGGTCATATGGGAAGGTTAAGAGGAAGAAGCAAGCAGTGAAGTGGGAATGGTGTTGCTTGAGCAAAGCAACAGGTGGGTTGGGTCTAAAGGACTTGAAAATGTAAGGAATTGCATTGACAATTAAATGGATCTTCAAAGCTCTTAAAGGAGATGAGCCTTGGAAAATATTGGTTAGAAATAAAATTTGAAGGGAAAATCCTAAACATGCAAAGGATTGGAAATATCTCTCCCTGAGTAACCTTCTTAGCAGCCATCACCCTATTGTCCCTAGGGGGTCGATGGTGTTTAAGATTATCTGGAAAGCATGGGAATATGCGAAGGAGCACATCAAAAACTCTAATTTCTTTATGAGTGATACACTTTCCACTCATAGATTGGTTTTGTGTAACCTTATGCATAATGGTAAACCTATGGCACTCTTACAGGTGTGTTCATCTAAGGGTTTGGTTTCCAAATTTATAAAGACCTAATACCATTTCGTTGGAGTTTAGTTGTTTCAAAGAAATTGTTCTCTAGTTGAACGTGAACAATCAAATCAATAGATAAAACTATCATATTATCTGCCATTTATTAAGAGGAGATTACCATGATTCCTTTGATTTATGTTGCTTCCATTATTGTTGTTGGATTATCCGTAGGACTTGCTTCTATTGGACCTGGCATTGGTCAAGGCACTGTTGTGGGACAAGTTGTTGAAGGTATTGCGAGACAACCAGAAGTGGAGGTTAAAAAAATTGGATGGGAGATTAGGACTATTTTTCAGTAGATAGATTGAATAATTCCATTGATATGAATGTTATGTATCAGATGAACCTCCAACTATGCCTTTGAACCCATCTCATACTAGCACATCGGTGGAAAGAGTACCCAGTTGTGCTTGGACTTCAAGCAGTTTAGCTTTAACCATTCTAAAGATTTTCTCTTGTTGGTTGGGATTGGTAAGAAAATTTCCCAATCAATTACGAAATTCTATAGTTCTTCCATATTTATTTTTTCCCTTTTAGAAGTAATTCATTGAGATCATGCACTTTTCTATCTACAAAGTGCAATTGGTTGGATCCAACTAGATTATTCAAATATACAACTCGCACACACTCCCTTTCCGAAATGGATCAGTACACTGAGCACCACACTGAGATTTATTATATTTGTTTCTAAAATATTGGTATTTAACCTGAAACCCTCATCAGAGGATAAATAAATTAGGGAAATGAAAGAATCAATTACATTTTTCATACACTCTCCCCTCATAGATAAGGATACTTTTACAAAGTTTTTTCTTTAACTTGATTCTACTATTATTCGAAGTCTGGATAAGAAAATTTCAAGTACTTAGTAAGTCCCAGGTCCCGCATAACGAAAAATAAGGATACAATTATGGAAAAAAATAAAATTGTTTGATCTATCTACTTCTCCAAGTGTTGTAAATCTTTCTGATCGAAACAAGTGAAGTATAAGTCCATTATTTTGGATCAGCCCCTCCCCTATTGACTGAACAAGAAAATTGATAGAGGGGGGGTATTTAAAATCCCGAAGGGTACGTATTTTGGTCTCTGAGATCAAACAAACGGATTAGCAAATAAAAGTACTAGAGCTACAACTAATCCATAAATAGTTAAAGCTTCCATAAAAACTCTTCTCTGACATCTTTGAGAATGGGTTGTTAAGAGACTGGAACCAATTAAGTGTAGAATTTTTCTTGCCAACAACCAACTAGAGAACTTACTCAATCATAAAGGAAGCATGCAAAGAGATTACAATTCCAACCAATTGTGTATACAATGATGGATAGTACAAATAATTTAAATGGTGTGAGGACACCAAACTCACCAAACTCAATGCTACTTGACTATTTACAACTCACTCACCAATCAAAAAGAACCTTTTAATCATCTAAACAAGGTCTGGAACCTCAAGTTAAATAGGAATGAATGGTCAAAGATACTAAGAAACACTTGGACCAAGATAATTGGGCCAAAGAAGGCTTGCTTCAGATGGCTCCTAACATTGCAGAAAATTCCTTGTAAGATAAATACAAATGACATAGAAATATGCAACCTTTGTAGGGTGCCAAAAATAATAACATTTTATTTGAGTGTATATAAGCAAAGGAAACTTGGAACCTATTTTTCCACAACCAAGACATTTGGGATGCCAATACCAAGCCAAGACCTGACATAATTCTCTTTCAAAAGCAATAAACTAGGGAAAGAGCTAACCTTGTTTTGGATCTTTATATCTACTAAAATTATTTCAGGAATTTGGAAATTGAGAAATGATGAAAATTTAATGGGGCAAAGAGGAAACTTACCAAGTATAATAAAAGACTCACAATTTATAATACCATTGTGAAGGTATCAATGACAATAAAATTTTGCAAGTTCAAGTTCTTAAAATTCCTGGAGGAGGGTACAATGCCTATCAAGATTCAAGAAGTCAATTTCGGGGATAGTTGGAAGCATACCACTGAAATATTCCTTAGAGTGTTGGAGATCTTTGAAAAATAATTCAATGAGAAGGTACTTAAGGACAGTTAGGGTGAAGATGTTCCACCATTGCCAGCATAGAGAATTCTAGCAGGGGTGAAATTGAAGCAACAAGCTCCCTTTTGAGGGTGAAAGATCATGACCATAGGGTGGATGCAACAAACTAATATATTTTTCCCCTCCTTTTTTGGCAACCGTGGTCTCTTTTGGCATGCTTCAACTCTTTTTGCTGGCGAAAATAGTATATTAGCACTCCCAGATGGAAAACAATATAGTGGTTCTCCTTGTTACTTAGAAGTGGTTTGATATAGTGGCTCTTCCTATCAAAATAGTGGCCCATTTTGACAACACAATGGCTCCATTTTGTAGTAGTAAACAAGATGTAATGTAAATCTATAACGAAATCAGCTATGTTATGTGTACATGTAATGCAAAGCTATAAAGAAAGCAACTATTTGTTGTATATGTAATGGGAGGAGCATAAAAGAAGTTGTAAATTGTGGGTGGGGTTTTTTCTTTGATGAAAATCTATTAATGATCTCCCTATAACTCATGTTATTCATATGATAATCAATACAAAAAAAATGTATCAACTGTTCATGTTTCATATTAAAAAGACTCTATTAGAATCTTATGGTTTATTCACATATATGGATTATCAGGTATGAAAATAAATATAAGTATATAATATGTTGATTTCAAAAATTCTTGTAAAAATTTATTAAATATGTTAAAACCAATTAGTTTTACACTATTTTTGTATAAAATCATGAAATCATAAAATATGATAATTTCTTTTTAAATATCTAAGATCTAATATAAGAAATCATTTGTCAATATCTAAATTGAGAAAGAGGTGTATGAATATATGACCAAGTAAAATTACATGTTTCTTTTATATTATTTAAATATTTAGCCAAAGTAATATAAAATTATTGCTTACATTTTTGGGTCACTATGTCTAAAGATGATAATTAATCAGGTGTATCATGCATATCTAGAAGATATCTAGATTTGTATGATAGATAATTTGTATTGGCACATAACAATAGTTCTCAAATGGCTTGATGAACTTAGAGTTTCCCTCAATCCGTTACTCTAATGAAGGGTAGGGCCACTCCCATAGGAAGGTGTGTGAAGGACCACTAGCCTATGGTTTGAGGAAAAGCACTCGAGTAATTATCTCCCTCTTGCAGTTGAATGACAAAGGCTTAGATTATCAAAGACGAGATTGGATTTTACTTGATATTGTACTTTTATATATATGAAACATGGAAATGTATTAAATTATTATTAAAAATTTTGTAATGTAGTAGAGACATAGTTCTCCATGTCTAGATAAGATGTGATTTTTATTTTAAATTAAATTTTTCTTTGCTTTGTTAATCATCATGATATTCACAAAAGAGAAGGTGATTAAATTTTGTAGTAATAATTTGTAAAGACTTATATTTCCTAATTTATGAATAGAATTGTTTTGTTATATTATGTTAATCAAAAGAAAAAAACTACATGTAAGAAATGCATTTAAGTAAAATAATTAGTGTTTTGATTAAATGCACCAATTGGGTTTGTTACAAGGGACTTTAGTTAATTGCTATGAATTATCTCATAGAAATTAACTTAGTGCCCTCTTATCTATTTCCCTTATTTTGATTGCATGAAAAATGAATAAATCAAAGAAAATAAAACAAGTTTGTCACATTCTTGATATGGTAGCCTTTAGCATTAATTTCATGCTATAGGAATTTTTATGTACAAGGAGAATATCTATGTAAGGTATGTAGAACTAGACCCTCTTGTTCTTATAGTTAAGGTTGGATGTATTGCCTCATGAAATAGAAAGATGATATGATATTATTATTCCCATTTAAATTTTTATAAATCTCTCAAATAAACCCATACATTGTTGTCTTGGTATGCCCCCATGAGTGTTGTTATGTCTTCCTATTCTTAGTTAGGGTAAATCATGACAATCAATAACTTTAATAACATGAATTTTCTACAGTCTATGATAAATTCATGTAGATTTTTGGATTGATATTCTTCTCTCTTTATACACAACATCTTGATGATGGATCATGGTGTATGATTTGAAATGTTGATGTAAAAAACTATACACAATTTCAATCCAAAAATATGTAGTAATCAATAACTTGACAATCTATATGGTTAGTATTAAGGCTACTAGAATTAGAAAATTTGAAAAATTAGATAATGCCCATGTCAAGTCTATTGTGACAAAGGTACATCTAGATAACTTCTACTACCTATCATTCCTTCTTTTGATGTAAGATTAAAAATACAAAAAGAAAGTAGTTTGAAAATTGGATATTTGTTGGCCTTGCTTAAAAAATTGGGTTATTTTTTGTGAATGTGATTTAAGTTATGTTAAAAATTTGAATTTCAAGACCATGGGAACTCAAATATTTCATTCTATTCAAATATCTTTCCAATGCAATTATGGGTGTCAGAAAAATAGTTGTTACTACCAAAGCTTGTCTTGCTACATGAGATTTTGAATAATGGTGTCTCTCACTAAGATTTCTTTGGTTTGACTATGAAAAGATATATTTTATGATGATAATAGAATAAATTTATTTTTTATAGAGGTTGAACACTTCAATGTTGTAGGTGACATCTATAATTTAAAATTGCTTGTCTAGTTGACATCTACCTAACCCATCTTATGCAAACTTGTTTCTTGAACATACAACCATGGATTTCTACTTGAACTCATTAAAAAATAAATAACCAATTGATTATAATTTATGAGTTCCTTTACCCTAAATCCTATATTAGACAAATATGTTGAGGTAAATTATCACCACATTCAGTAAGAATTTATGTATGAATGTTTGTTTCATTTGGTCAAAATATTTTTTATTGATGTTTATTGGTTGTTTCAAGTGTGGGCATAGTTTGTTGTAATATGTTAAATATAATTTATTCTCATGGTTTGTTTTACATGGTTCTTATAAATTCAAAGGACATTTTTGTATATATTTAACAAACAACGTGGTCTAACTCTACTTTTTAATAGCTTCTAGAATCTCAATAACATATTACTTGCCTATTCTAGAATTTGATCACTCATGTTAGTTATCATTAACTACCCTTAAAGATGGCTTTGGCCTTGATAACTCACAAAGCCAAGGGGCTTACACTTGACAAAATGACTATTGGTACACATCATATACTAATAGGCCTACTTTCACAACAATTTTGCAAGTTCAAAGCTTAGATGATGTTCATATATTCCCTTCCTTCTTTTTCCATTAGTTTGCATGCATGTAAGGCAATGCCTATGTTACTCTATGAAGGAAAGAAGAGACGTTATTTTGTGATTCATTTTAATTATGCATTTCTAGCTTACCTTAGCCTATCTTCTCAAAGAAAGGATTATATATGCTTGGTTAGGTCAATTGAATTAAAATAGCCCTTTTCTTTTCTCACCTTTATATGGAATAATTAGATGGTTATCATTTTCTTCTCTCATTAAAGTGTACACATTTTGTCTATTATTTAACTTTCATGCATGTATAGTATGCACCTTCTACTTTATTATAAATAAAATAAAACTTCTCTTTGTTTGATATTTTTCTATACTAGATTCATTTACTTGAAAATAGTCTCATCTTTTACAAAAAAAAATTACACAATTCATTATTTATTTATAAAAATATATTTCAAATTACTTGTTAGTTGTGTTAAACTTTCTTTCTCTGGAAAATAAAATTTTAATTGTTGCTCCTCAATATGATTTGCTATTAATTAGTCTAGTACAACATAATTATACTTTTCTAATTTACTTTCCATACATCATATTTGACTATGTATTAATTTTACTTTATATAAAATAATCTCTTCATTTAGAAAAACATCATTTTATAGAAATTGAATCTTATAAGTTTTGTTTCTTAAACTAACATTACAAATAAAGATGAACAATTAAACAATCCTAATTACATTCTCTATACATGAATACAAACCCTTATAATAGTATTTCTAATCTAACATATTAAATTTTCCTTTAATATTAAACTTCTAAACACCTAAATTATAAATTTCCTTATTATTATTGGTCCAATTCTCTTTAATAACGAGACGTCTTATTCAAAATCTATTTTACTCAATATTATTATACTATTCTTATTTATTACACCATGACAAAATGTCTTATCCAACACATCTTTTCTTTTTCAATATTATTGAACTACTCTTATTTATTAAACCACACCACAACCAAATATTCTTGTACCTTCATAAGTTATAATTTACACATCCTCCTATAACAACTATCAACATAAAATTATTAAATTATTCACCCAAATCATTCCAAAATAGACTATGAAAGATTACCTTTCTCACTCTTTATAAGTTCATATGGTTTGCCTACTCCTCTAACTTAAATATAAGAAAATTAAACCAAATAAAACCACATTGAAAAGTTATACACATCATTTCACTATTAGAAAGAATCAACTATTTTGTGGGTTTCATGTCTTTTTTTGCCTTGAACTTTTCCTTGTCATTCATCAATCCATACAAATAGTGGTCTCATCATGAGCTTCACATTTCTATACTTGGAAGTTTGTTGGAGATTCGTATGAAACATGAATTGTTTATATCTTTCTCAACTTGAAATTTTTTAACTTTTCCTTCACTTTTAAGTTGCAGATTCGTGTGAAATAGGTATTTGTATTTTCCTTTTTTGGTGTTTTATATTTTTTTGGCAGTGCTTGTCTTTACTTTTAGTTTTATAATTGATTTTGTTTTAAGATGTTATTTTGGTGGGGTTTTGGTTTTTGGTTTAAATGGGTTGTGGAATTTTTTTATTTCATTAAATGATATATTGATGGTTTGTGAGATTTTTATATAGATTTTATTTTTTATTTTTATTTTTTAAGAATTATTTTGAATATTTGTTAATAAAATATTTTGAGTAATATTTTTAAACATATAATTTGAGTTTTTTAAATATAGGTATTAGGATTTTTAAAGGAAATCTATTCTTATCATAAAATTTCATACAATATATACTATTAATTATGATAAATTACATAATCATTCTTAAGGTGTAGTGTAGAGTTAAGACTCATAAAAAATATCATATTATATTATTATGTAAGAAACTAAAAAAATTACAATAGATACATTTTAACAATCAATTTTTCAATTCACCTATCATAATCCATCACTAAAATGATTAAATTGTCATCTCTTATACATCTTGTTATATAATCCTAAATTTAAAATTGAAATTAGCCTATTCCATAGGTTCCTTTACTACATTTAGCTACCCTATAAATTTTAGACCATGCAATACCACATATCTATGCTTAGCCCTTTGTAGCAAGCCATGGTCCATATATGGCATCACATAACCACTCATTATTTCCAACATTCCTTTATGCACATCAACCACCATATTATACATAATAGTATTCATAAGTTTCATGTATCTTTGTATGATTATACACATGCCTTGTATATTTATTTTCATTCTCTACAACCAACCTTCAATTTCATCACTTTTTGTAATAGTTTTGTCCTTGTTCATTTTCTACTCAACCCATCCCCAATTCACCTCCTATAAAATTGCTATCTCCTAAGCCAAATCTATATTATAAGTACTAATAGATTATCCCCAAGCTCTTCATTTCCTTTTTTCACATGAATTATAATATAATTTTAGCCCTAGAATGAAGAAATCCTATATTCTCCAAATCCTTTTCCAAACATTGCTTTAAAGATATTTTCATATCTAAACCTACCACAATTAAAAATAATGTTTTACCTACTATATGATGTTGATCCATGCTATAGAAGATCACACAAAAGTATTATTACCATTACAATACATGCCATATTTCTAGCCATAACCAAACACTTTGGCCTATTAATCACCTCCCTTACCAAAAAAATATTTTCTAAAATTAGACTTGTTACAATATTACTAAATTAACTCATAATAATGTCTGAACATACCTATATTATATAGTTTAATGTATGGAGGGTGAAGTATTCAAAGGAGTATACTCCTTGTATAATATGGTTTCAGCCAATTCTATAATATCTATTATAATTACCTTTAAATGTTAATTGAACACTTATATTCTCCTAGTCATTATGCTTTGTACTTTCTATGTGAAGCTGCATAACTTATTAAAAGATTAACAACTCAAATGTATTATGTATATTACTAAATTTCCTTTTCCATGATATAAATTCTTAAAAAATGATTATAAATACCAATCAAGATATTGCCCCTTATTGATATCAATAACAATAATTTGTGAATCACCCTCTATATCATAATTTTTTTATCCAAAGTCTAGAGGTGCTCTATAAGACCATCAAAAAGAGAAAACCATTATGCATAATTATTCATATTACTTCCCAAAAAATTAACTTCCACGTATAAATCTCCCATTAGCATCTCTAAAAAAAATACCTACCCTACTAAATTAGGATTGCCTTTAGAAGCATCATTAAAGTGTGAGAGATCAAGATTTATAGCCTATTCTGATAGCATCAAGTAGGTGGGAGATCTGATATGTAGTTTTATGCTTTTATTAAGGATAGTGAAGATATTGAGGGTTCAATTCAACCCACTTTTGAACTAATATGGTTTGATTAAATCATGTTTTATTGAAGGTGTTTTTAATTGAACATGCTTATGTGGTATAAATTTCCCTCTCATTCACATTTTTAATTTTTCCAATTCAAAATATCCAACATGCATCCTATATATAAGTGTTAAATGAAATCACCTAGAAATAATATTTTACATATATGTATCTATGAAAATTAGCTTACTAAAAAAGTATAATATATAATATATTTCCTCCATATTATATATTTTATTTTTTATAAGTAAAATAAGTCCCTCAGAAAAAGTCTCTTTTTAAGACATTGGAAAAAAAGCAGACTAGATCAATTTTTAGAAAATTATTGACTACAATTCCCATAAATGTCCTTGTTTCAAACCTTAGATATTTCAACCCTAAAGGTTTTGACCCATCCTAATTCATACCAATTTCCCTATCCTAGACTATATCATAGGTGCAAATTTGTACCTTGGACATAGCTATATAATAATTATGATTTTATCCCTTGGACATAACCATACTTGGCATTGTATCCATCTAATATAAACTCATTTTGAGTTGATCCTTCCACCAAATTGGATAGTTTCTCATCATCTTACATGCTAAAATATTCAAATTCAACACCTAGTGCATCATATTTAAAGAGGAAAATAGGGGAGAGGGCCCTATAGTGGAGTAGGGTCCAATAGTGGGGATAGAACTAGTCCACAATGGGCCCCATAGTAGAGCATCTTAATATTCAATTGCAAAACACTTTTTATCCACAAAATACACAAACTAACAAATCATGTGATGCCACATCAGTGCACCAATAAAACATGACTTAGTGCACCACTATCAGTCTCACTTTTTTTTGGCCATTTTTGGATACCTCAACAAAAAGCATGCTGATGTGGCATCATATTGACGATGTGACCCTAAAAAAAAATATAGAAGCACATGAGTTGTCAAATAAACTGTTGTACAAAATTGGGATTGATTTGAAAATTTTACATAGGATTTTGAAAAATCCAAAGTTAGGGTGCTCCATTATGGGCCCCTCTCCCCTAGTATATCATTATATTTTTATTATGGAATTCAATATTTCAAAGAATCTTAAGAGATATCATATCATTTCTAGATTAGTCTACATTGCATCAACATTTCATTGATATATACTAAAATTTAGGCATTGCATTTACATGTCTTATATGTCTTCAAATCTTGTGAAATGACAGAATTTTGACTAAGAGACAAGGAATTTTTACTCTTTAAAAAACATTGAAGATTGCTAAAGGTTATTTCTAACACCACTAGGTTCATAGCACACATATCATCATATGTGGGTAGGATTAAAAGACATTTAATGACAAGATAAAAAATCATTGAGGTGGAAAATATTGCATTTGAGAAAGATGAAATCTCACATGTTCATTTCTAGAGATGGAGAAAATATCAAAAATAATTAAAAAAGGTTCCTAGCCTGAATATAATACTATACTTTTAATGATTGATCATAAGTACATACACAACTAAGTGAGAGATATTGACACTTGACATAATCAAAGAGATAATAGACACATTCTAACCTCTAATTTACATTTATAATATCAACTCATAATTATGTAGGTTTAATTATCATTTTTTAGACCTTAGGTGGACCATAAGGATGGTCAAAGGTATAATTTCATCAATATGAATATTTCCAAAAATGATCAATAACATAAAAAAAAATAATATAGGATGAAACTACCATGTTATAATAGGAGGAAATTGCAATTTTTTTATGGTGATTTCAAAGATATTGAATTGTGGAGGTCAAGATATAATAATCCAATCAAGGATTGTCAAATTGAGTAGAAAAAGAACATACACCCAAACAATAAAATGAAACAACTAATTGTATGGAAATCAGGATGTCTTATTAAAATAATTAAATTTGGTACATGAAATAATGTGTATGGATAAATAATTAATAGATAAAAGTTATCTTTACAATTCAAAAAACTTGTAGACCTTCTAAGACTAATATATATGTTTTACAATGTTAAAGGGATACACATCTAGAACCTATTGCAGTCCTACATGGGCCAACCCTACAAATTTGGTTTCTAGTTTTAATTTTAAATTATCCCCTTAATGCATTAAAATGAAGATACGATATGTGGTCCATGCCACACTTTAAATTAGGTTATTGATATTTTTTTGACACAAACCTTAATCTTCCTCATAATTAGTAGAGATTCCATAATCGAATGCATGAGATAAAGGAAATAATGGAAAATTTCTAATGAATCTTAGATGTTTGGTTCAATGACATGAATCCATAAAATAACGTATTTAAAAGTTTTAATTCTATTATAGGACACATATATATTTCTTTTCTTGGATAAAAAATGAAGTACTTAAGAAATCCTGACTTTTGAAATATTATATATGTAGATCCATGCTAGGAAAAATACCATACAAATTTAGAGTTGAAAATATGATCAAGTCATTACAAAGTAACTTAAACTATTTAATAAAGTGAGGGAAATATTCAAGGGTACCTTATCAATAAGTTTGACTAGAAAGTCACAACATATTTTTTTATTATTTGAAAATATTTATAGACCTTTAAAAACATAATTATGAAGGCATAGACTCTAATTCCAACATACAATAGAAGTTGTAAAATAAAGTATGAATAAAAAATAAATATTTTTGATAGATATAGTCCACTACCTATGGATAAAGGATGCTCTTGAATTATAAAATCCACGTAAGAAAAGACTATGACCTTGTTTGATGCTTCTAATAAATCTTCAAGTTTATAGCCATGGTATCTAACTTTAGATTGTGAGAACCAAATAACCTCTACTAGGATTATGCTCTTCCACTTCATCAAATATTCTACATTCTCACGACCTTTTTTCTTCTTGATGGTCCTCTTGTATGGTATATTCTCTATATATTCCTATTTTTCCATATCATTCTTCTATTCTAGTTAGGTGACTCTACCATTCATCTTTCTTCCACTTCTTCATTTGCTATTTTTGCATTGACATGATAACTGCAACACAAATTATCAACATTCAAGATCAATGAGATATTTAACATCTATCGCATTTTCTTATTATCATTGGATGGTATCTTCTCTACCATTATACATGGGCACAAAAGCCTTTCCTTTTTTAGATATACTAAAAATAAATCTCCCTAAATAAATTCATTTTCTCTCATCTTCTTATCTATATTCTCCTTATACTATTACTACTTATTGATAGAATTTTCCTAAAATCCCAATGTATATTTTGTACTTGTGTGCAAAATTATATCATTTTACCACTCTGAATTGGATTTTCCTTGTAACCGTCAACTCCAATTCCCCTCTAGGGATACATCCATGCACCACTTGGAAATGTTTCTTTCTAATATTTTGATTGACTATATTACTGTGGGTGATATTTATTTATTCTAGCAAAATATCCCATAATTTGGGATTCTCTCTGACCAAACATCTCATAAAATCACCCAATATTATATTCAAAACCTCTATATTCATAAAATATATTCCTTCATGAGGTCATCCAAAACTGGCCAACAAATTTGGTGTCATAGTTTGACACAATTATACTAGGAATACCATGAAACCTCATATCTTATTTAAAATAGAGGCTTCTAATATGTGATGCATCACTTGTCTTTTGGAATGAAATTAAATATGTTGTTGTTAATAATCTAGTTGTTAACACTCTATTTTTTATGTTTCTTTTGTCTATTTTAACCTTGTGCACTAGTGATTTATGTTAGTCCACCTTCTATAACCAATTTGAGATAGTGTAAGTGGGATTTTTTATAAGTTGACATGTTTCTTAAATTTTTGGTCCATGTCATCCATTTCATGCTCACTATATGTCCAAGATTTGAAAATTTCTAAAATTTTCTAATGATCATATTTGGGTCATTTCCTTATGTTATGGATGTTGATAGTATTTTAAAATTTTGAGGTTGTCCATCCTAGTATGTTATCCTTTCCTTCTCCAATTTCCTTTTATTTATTGAGTTTCAAACCTTCATCCTTTTAGCACACCCTTCCACTTGATCTCAACATTCTATTATGAAAAAAATTCGTTAATGCCTTATAATATTTTATATTATTCAAGTGTTGGAATTAGTCCTCCATTCATACTATTCCCATTGTATCCCCAATATTTGGCAGTCCATGCAAAATCATTGTTGAAGTCAAATCTTTTGGCACTATACTTTTGGACTAGGTCATTTTTGTCTTCCTATACTGACTCCTTGAAGTGCATTTTTGCATGATTTTTTTATAAGTACTCTTTATTAGAGCTTTCAAACTCCCTTTCATCTTGTTACCTCTTTTGATGTATGCCCAAATTCTATACCTTGTTGATCCTTTCATTCACTTCTTAAGTGTCAAAATTTTACCCATCTTTATATTAGCATGATGTCCTCAGTACTGCAATAATCCAAACCTTAACAAATGAAGAAGACTTCCATCATTTCTAATGTGATAGGAAACAAAATTCAATAATTATTGATATTAGAGAGGTTCCATAGAGGCCAAAAACATCTAACCTAAAATAATGTGCAAGTGGGTGTTATTGAGTTCACAGTTCCTTGAACATGCAGACATGGTTTTGGTAAAGCCAAAATTATTTAACAATGAAATAGATGAAAAAAAAGGAGAAGGTGGATAAGTTTTAAAAGTTGCATGGTTCATGATTTCATGAACCATGCAATAGTATAACATGGTTCAAAGGTTTTCCTTTTTGTCAATAGTGCAACATGGTTCGTGAAAGGAAAAAAACATTGGCATAGTAGGTAAAGGGTAAATAAAATTAATATTTTAATTATAGAAAGGGTGCCAATGATGTGTAGCACTTTAATATCATTGGATCTTGTTCTCATGTATCACTAATGCATCTTAGGCTTCCATTACTAACTTGCTTTATGTGGCGACCCTCCAAATTAGGTTTTTCATAATAAAAATATTATTCACAATAAAGGAATGGATTCACATGTGTTTCTAGTGATGGAAATTCCCAAAACACTAACTTTATTTTAAATGCAATGGGTGAAGCTCAAATATTGTTCTAATAAATTTGTAGGTTTTTAATTTGTGTATATTTCAATAGTAGTAGCACGATAAATATAGAGAAAATTTATAGGTTAGGGAAGAATATTCTCCCTCATTTTTTTGTGCATCCAAATAGATTTGCAACATAAGTTTTGACATTATTTAGGAAAAAATGTGCCGAAATAGAATAGATAATTAAATTAGTCTTAAAATAAAATTCTACTTTCTAATTAGATAACTCCATCCCTTGATTTAAGGAAGATATTTTAATTATGGAGAGAAGATGTTTAAAAATAATAATATTTCATTTTTGAAAATATAATATATCATGTGGAGGAAAATTAGCTAATTAAATTAGTCCTAAAACAGAAATCTACTTTCTAATTAGATAACTCCATCTCTAAGGATAGAAATAGAATAGATAATTAAATTAGTCAATCTACTTTCTAATTAGATAACTCTATCCCTTGAATTAAGGAAGATATTTAAGATATTTATGGAGGGAAGATGTTCTTAAAAAATAATATTTCATTTTTGAAAATAGAATATGTCATGTGGAGGAAAATTAGTTAATTAAATTATTTAATTGGGTGGGATGGAAGAATTATGCTTTTTAACTAATAATTAAAAATTATTTAATTAGATGGATTTGAAGAAAATTAATAATTAATTAAATAATCAAAAAATAATAATTAAAGTAGAAGGGATTTTTTTTGAAAATTAATTAAATAATATAAAATATAAAATTAAGGTGAAATAGAGGAAAATTAATGAATAAAGAGGATGCAAGAATCATGACAAAAACACAAAAAATGGTGCAAAATAAGCTTTAGATTGGCAAAATTGATGAAAATGATGACAAACCCTAGTTTGAAGGTTAAATTAGGGCAAAAAAAACCCTAATTTTGATGCATAAATAAGCCAAGAAGGGTCACTTTCAATTCATTTGTCCATTCACACCTTAGAGATTCTTGTTGTTTTGAGCTCTGACCCTCTAATGAAATAGCATAATTTTATATTTTTAATTATTTAATTAATTTTAATCTATTTCACCTTAATTTTATATTTTTTATTATTTAATTAATTTTCAAATTTCTCCCCTTCTACTTTAATTAAAAAAAATGATTATTTAATTAATTACTAATTTTCTTCAAATCTATCTAATTAAATAATTTTTAATTATTAGTTAACAAGCATAATTCTTCAATCCCACCTAATTAAATAATTTAATTAGCTAATTTTCCTCCACATGTAATGCCTCGCCACACAACCCTAGAGGAAGTTGCAATTAACTACTTAAACGGGCTAATTTTTTTTTGTTTAAGTACAATTAATAAGCAAGTTCACTATCTAATGCCAACAACCTCTAAGGTTATGAGATAGAGGTTATATAGAACCTCAACAAAAAACATGAATCTAAACCATGTCAATTATTTAATTAAGAAATAAAACACATGCATTTCTATTAAGATAATTTACATCAAGCATAAGAGATAACTTCCAATTTCATTTATCCATAATTAAACAATATGGTTACATCACTCATTCCCCGAATGAGGCAAGTCCAATAAATAAGGTTACAATTACAACTTCCACCTCAATAACAAATGAGGGGTAATAAATCACAAGATCAACTGAAATGAATAAAGCATGAAAATAATTGGATCATACGAGCTCTCCAATTGGAAGTCTCATGCACACGAACATGAAGGAAAAACCTAATGGAGTAAGTTGCATGCCACCCAACCGAGTGGTACCTGAAGGCCCACCCCCCCATGCTAGGAGATAGTAACAAGGAATCCTAGCCAAGGCCATCTACCTCTAGACACAAAATAACATGTAACTGAACCAAACTGACACAACCAATCACATGTACCACACAAGTACAACTCAACATGGTCCCATTGCTTCTAGATATAAAGCAGATCAACTATGTTAAGAAAACCATACACATAATGAAAAAGTACCACTATTGTCCTAGACAGAGTGTCATCACACAGCTCGTCAGGAGTTACCCATTGCGGATCTTCATAGGCTCCAGCTGTCTTGGTGGCCTCAATCGATCCCCGACCCTCATACTTACTAATGCGGGCTCAAATACCTGTCATAAAGACCAAATAGATGACCTTGCCATTCTAGGCCTTCCCACTCACCCCAAGTCTAAACAAACACTTACGAATATGAGTGAGGCTAGAAATTATCTTGATTAGTGTGACGTACCTCCTAACCTCTAAGTACATTGATTTAATTATCACTTGATTAACTACTTTCGAAGGTTACCCAATATTACCTCTTACGGGCTTTGGACCCTAACGGAAGCCACTCTTCTACTTGACAACACACATACCATCCCATCACCAAGGGTACCAAAGTGCAACCACACAAGATAACACGACCACTCCTTTCTTAGGAGGCGACATAAGGTCAAACCCTCTCCAAACACTGGAGGTAACAGGATAACAAAGCCACTCCTTACAAGGAGGTACAACTCACATAATCCACTCCTAATCCAAGGAGGCACAAAAAATCTCCGTTTGTGGAAATCGGGTTATTAATTGCATACATACCGTGCACTACCCAAGGGATTCGAAACAGGTTGACTACATAACACGACAACCCACATATTTAAAACCCCATCTAGAAGACTTATAATTCCCTACTGAACAATTTTCTCCAAGGAAATAACATAAGAAATCACATTTAAACAAGCAATTAATCAAGAATTAAATCTGCTTCGGATTTCCTAAATCCACTTATTTTATTAACATTTCGTACTTTATTGCCTTAACAAGACTAATTTAATAATGTCCCTTTTAGACATAAGAAGAAATGTAAATCAAATGTTTCATTCTCTAATTGCTATTAAATAGATATAAAATAAGCATTTATTTCTACCATTCAGAACCTCTCATTTAAAAGAATACTATTGGTCCTTTGCAAAATTTATCGTTTAAAAATCATTTACCCCCGCCATTAAACACATCTCTTTTAAAATCAATCTTTGTCTTTTCAAATATAATCTTCTAAATGAATTCATCGATTCTACTATTATGCATTAATCTAAAATTCCTCAAATACATTTAAATCATGCCATTTGAAAATCAACATTTTTATGATAATTAAATATTTTCTCTTCTCAACATAAATCATTTAAAAAAATAATCCACTCATATATTGACATAATCCTTAAAAACAAATATACTGATCTATAGAATTTAATCTTTTAAAAACAACCTAGTATTTGTCCAAGAATACCATATCCTCATTTTATTAAAATAAATCAATAATTTAATATATATGTATATATATTACAATATATACATATATCATAATTTAACGCACAATTAAGAAAATAATATACTTTATTATAATATATACTGATATTTTCATGTTATAAAGTCTAATATAGAATATTATTTAAAACATTTTAATATTAAAATATAACATGCTAAATACCCTATATATTTGATTATTAATACATATTAATATTATAAAATGTAATATTAAAATATTACATATATATTTTAATATATTTACATTTCTTTTATTAAAAAAATAAATTGAGTGGGCGGTGGTCTACCAGCCGCCCTCCTAGCGGAGGCGGCTGTGCTAAGCACAATCAACCACCCCTGGTGGTGGTGCGACTGTGCTTAGCACAATTGACCATCGCCAGTGGTGGCGATTGTGTTAGTTGCGGCCATAGGTGGTCCATGGGGATCATGCTGGGCGCGGCTCCCCCCCCCCCTCACCTCCCATGGGGCGCAGTGGGGGTGAGCCCCCAACCCCCCCAAAACAAATTTGGATTTAAAGTTTTTTTTTTAACCTAAACAAAATGACTGTGGATTTCTATCCGCCCAACATAAAATAAAATGGGTTTCCCCCATTTTAAAACCAACATTTGTTTCAATAAGCATATATAAATATATATGTTTATATATATATAAATATTTTACTAAATAGGTATGTATATATATATATTTAGATTTATTATTTCACAAATAAATTGAGCTAATAATTTTCAAAAACATAAATTTGCAGCCAATAACACAATTTTTCTTTGAAGAGATTTATTTTCAAACAGAGATTTTGTTTCAGATTCAAACAACTTTTCACATGGGTTTTCTTTGCAAATCAAACAGAGGATTTAAATTTTTTCAACATGATTTTCAACAACAAAAAATTTTAAAATATATTTTCAAACAAATAAAATTAAAGACATGAACCTGGTATTCTTGAGTTTGTGAGGAAATCCAGATAGTGCTCAGCTTCCAACCTTGCTTACAACTTTAGCTCCACAAATTTTCATTGCTTCAATCCAAAAGCCACAAAATGCAACAATTCTTCCTCTCTCTTTTTTTCTTTCAAAATTTCATGCTTGTTGGGAGAAAACTTGTGAAGGAATCTTCAAATAATAAGGAAAATTCCACAAATATCATGCAACCACCCTCATTAATTTTTGAAACAAAATAACAAATATCTTCCTTTTTCAATTTTTGAATTCAAACTTCTAAAAATGCAATTCAATTCCTTTTTCTTTTATTTTGTTAATTTTCATCCTTTTAATTTTCTCAACTTCACACAAAAAACCTATTAACTCCAAAATGGAAAAACTTAATTTATTTCAAGACAATTAATTTAATTATCAATAAACTAAATCTAATCCAAGATTTAATTATTTATTAATAAATTAAATCACATTTCAACATAAACCAGATAAAGTTAAACGAATATTTAACTACCAAAGCATATATTTTAACCTTTTTTCAAACTTGCAATTTAAACTGAAAACAAAGCCAAAAGAACAACATTAAGGCAACTTAACCCGACTAGCACCTGACGACACACTATGACTAGGGTGATGACTTGGCACGGAAAACCTAGCTACTATCTCCCAAATGAATGTCATTGGGCAATGAACATACTCAAACCTATGAAACCAGGTGGAGTCGATGTCCTGTACCTGTCAACCTGCGAACACAGAGCATATCCACATGCATATATATGTCATAATTAAAACACACCGTGAAGAGGAAATCACAAAATCATAGGGCGTTTGCAAGTGAGTGATGTAATATCGTCCCCTTCACTAATACAGTGTAACTAACTGACAAATCTAACATAATAATATAATCCAAAGCATATAACATCATTAATTCGAATATCCACTTATGTTGATTCAAAGCATGCCGTAATGATAACATCATAATAAAATACCATCACATCAACAAATAACATTCACGTCGCTTTATAGATAGTGATCAAATAGCAACCGAGTACCATAGTCAAGGTACTAACAAAAAATACAACAGAACAAAAAAGAACATTGTTCGATCAAAAGGACAAAACGAAGGGGTATTACACCACATGGCATATTCTATTTTCAAAAATATATATATATTTTTTAAAACATCTTTCCTCCATAAATATCTTAAAATATCTTCCTTAAATCAAGGGATGGAGTTATCTAATTAGAAAGTAGATTTTTGTTTTAGGGCTAATTTAATTATCTATTCTATTTCTTTTTCTTTAATTTTTTTTTGATTATTTAATTAATTACTAATTTTCTTCAAATCCATCTAATTAAATAAGTTTTAATTATTAGTTAAAAATCATAATTCTTCCATCCCACCTAATTAAATAATTTAATTAGCTAATTTTCCTCCACATGACATTCTATTTTTAAAAATGAAATATTCTTTTTTTAAAACATCTTCCCTCCATAAATATCTTAAAACATCTTCCTTAAATCAAGGGATGGAGTTATCTAATTAGAAAGTGGGACTTTAACATATAATTGTATATATTAGGCCGACTTTAGTAATAAAATGTACATATTTAGTGAGGCGATCCATAGCTGCCATGATGACATTTTTACCATTAGATCTTGGAAGCCTTGTGATGAAGTCCATGGAGACCTCTTCTCAACACTAGCTAGGAATAAATAAGGGTTGTAAGAGACCAGGTGTCTTAATTGTCTCCCCTTTATTTTTTTGGCTAACCTAACATTCAACCACAAAATTTTGAACATCCTCTTTTAGCCCTTCCAAGAGAGACAAAGAGAGACAAAGATAATGCATATATATTAAGCAAGAAACAAAAACAACAAAAAAATTATATATATAGTGTCAATTTCAAGGGGAAACCTCCCTTTAGATAATACAACCTAATAGAGTTAGCCCTAAACATTGTAACTAAACTTTGATGCTTGTGAGGCTAGATTAGGATAGTAGATCCTAACAACATTTCTCACCACGGTTTTTCCCATCTTGGATTTTCCACGTATATATGGTGTTATGTGTTTATCTCTCTTGTGCTCGTGGTTATTATATTTATTAGTATTTCAATCTGCACATTTGAGTTTAAGGTTGACTCTGCAAAAGTTTTATCCTTGAGATGATAGACACTAGTGCATCCTAAATTGATAGACACTAGTGGTCTTGGTTGTTATCCTTTACAAGAAATGAAACAAACAAAGAAATCTTTAGAATGCAATACTAACATATATTTCACATTAATTTTCCTTTGTTTCACCTTTATTTTTTATTATTTAATTAATTTTCAAAATTTTCCCCTTCTACTTTAATTAAAAAAATTGATTATTTAATTAATTACTAATTTTCTTCAAATCCATCTAATTAAATAGTTTTTAATTATTAGTTAAAAAAATAATTCTTTCATCCCATCTAATTAAATAATTTAATTAGCTAATTTTCCTCCACATGACATATTTTATTTTCAAAAATGAAATATTCTTTTTTTAAACATCTTCCCTCCATAAATATCTTAAAATATTATTTAAAAAATAAAATCTTACAAGGTTATCAAGAATAAAAAGGGTTTTCATTTAAAGAGAAAAAATAGGAAATATAATTAATTAGAAAGAAAAAATAGAAAATATTTTAACAAACTCTAGGGTTTTAGTTTCTAGTTTTAGATATCATAGTTTTTTTACTGTATTGTTATGGGTTTGTGTAAAATGTGTGATATAACTACTATAAAAATGAATAAATGGTATAGATGGTAAATATGACATTGTTGGAGTGTCTAATAATTTGTAAATTTCCTTCATGTATTTTGATTAGTTGATGAGATAGAAAGATGTAAAAAAATTATAAATCATTTGTAATGTATTTCTTCAAACATCATTAAAAGAATATATAGGTTTATTATTAGACTATTAAGTATACTTTTATATTTTTTACAAAATTATGTGTTCATTCATTTACATATCTAAAACCTAGTTTATGTGTGTATCTAAATGAATGTGGTCTTTGAGCATATCTTAACAAAGGTATCTTGATTGTTTTTAGTTATTACATGTTTCAAATATATCTAATACTCTATTCCAATTGGTTATAGACACCAATTTTTAATTTATTTCCCTTTCCATATCCTTAACACATTAATATAAAATCAATATTATATGCATTTTTAGTTATGTTTCTATTCCTATTTTCCATGTATGTGTGTAAAATAATAATAGGGGTTATTATATCCTTTCCTTAAACACTCTATTTAGCTATCCATTTTTTAATTAATAAAGGTGTAACATTGCATATTCAAACTAGAACATAAATATATTATGACAACTTATATAGGAGTATAATGTTGAACACACAAAAATTATTGAGAGGGGGTGAATCAATACTTAATCAAATTCTTCACTTCCAACAAAAATTAATCAAATGTAAATATTTAAACATGATAAGTAGAAGAATACATAAGAAAACAACCATAATACCATATTTACATGGAAAACCCTAAAAGGGAAAAACCATAGTGAGAAAGCTACTTGGATCTACTATCCAAATCCAACCTCGTAAATGAAAAAAATATTTATAAATTTTTTATGGGCTACAACTCTCTCAAGTGCTAGAACACTTATAACCAAAATGAGGCTAAAATCTCTATACAAAGATATTTATATGATTCAGATATTTATTTCATAAGACATATTGCTTCAACTTTTTGTTGACCTTTCCAAGCTCTGCAATACTATATTACTCCTACAAAACCACTCTACCAAGTTTTACAACATCAAAATATCATCAAATTCCCCTTTTATGTCATCACACCTATCTCCATTATCTCCACAACAACATTACTATTGAGCCACTATGACTGAACTGATCCTTTCCATATTTCATTATCAAAATAGATTCTACGGTTATTCTATTCACACATTATGACTTCTAATACATATTATGTGCACTCTCTTATTTAAATTGAATTTAAATTTATATCCTTCACAATTGATGTAGGAGCATCCTTGGTTGTAAAGCTATAGACTGTATCAACCAAAAACAAATTTATTTTCTTGCATTTTAGTTTGTAGCAGTTTTAGCATTTCATTCCACATTTCACCACACTGTCATTTCTCAGCTCGTGGAGTAAGATGTAGTTTATGTATGACATCATCTACAACACATCCATATTTCAAGTTGATTGCATTTGTTTGCAAAATTTATCACTCTCATAATTTCACTATAATTCACAATCAAATCATTTGGGGACAACCTAGTCCAAAATTTATTGTGCAGACCTATTCCAAAGCATGCAGAGCTTAATGGAACATAATATAAGAATTTTGGGGTCCAAGGGGATCTTTCTTTAAAATTTGCAATACGTTTCATTTTGTGAAGTATTATCTTTCATGTTTTAAGGCTGACCTACATGCTTGATCATTCATTGGGGTTTGCAAACCCTTGAGGCTGACGCAGATCAGTACTGGGGCTGGAGATTTATATTTAAGATAATTTATAATCATTTGAAAGGAATTTTAGTAGTTAAAGTATATCATTCAAAATAGTTAGCAATTCAATCCAACCTTCTAGGTTGTGGACTGTAATAAGGCCTTGAGCCAATTGTAATATTTGTAATGCCCTTGTGGTAGGCCTGTGAGCCATAGTTGCTTCACATATGAGGCATGTAAGATTTAAAGTTGTTGCATCAATAAATATCTATGTTTATTGAGTATTTTCTTGTGTTATTTCCATTGTGTTGACTCTAAGTTGCATGGTTGGACAATCCTTTCTAGACCCCCTATCCGTGACTACACCAACAACACTTCAAAAACTTTCTCCTTGGTCAAATAAGATGAAACATGTAATGACCATGATTGTCAGCTCCCAAAACATTCGTGGTAAGTAGAAATGAAATACAATTCAAGACAAGATCTAATCAGGAACTATTTTACCTTAGCACACACTCCACACTAGCACACACTTCCAAAAAAATGGCACAATAATCTCAGCATATCAATTCAGCCCAACAAACACGTAGCATCCAAATTATCAGTTCTAGACTAGATATTATATTGGAGAAGAGAAAATATCAACTTGCAGTTCTCATAGAGAACATTATGGGTCCCAAACATGCCTCTCATAACCTCTTTAATCAGTTTCAATTAATTAGTTGTAGGCACAAGTCATTAAATCACCAACTAACCAACCTTTTAGATTGCCAAAACATAAACAAAACATTGTCACTTACATCACCATCTGCAGTTAACCATACAACATAAAATTTGAATTGAGTAGACATATTATCGATGAGAATGTAAATCCAAAACTACAAAGCCAAATAAGAGAATGCGGTGAAGTGAAGTGAATTTTTGTCCTACCTTAGGCAACCATTCACAAGAACTTGAATTCTTCTTATTTTGCTAACTTTGGAAAAATTTACAGTAACACTTATGCATTGAAACTTGGAACATACATATCTCATGTAGCTATATTGAACTATCCTCCAAAGTGCAAGGCCACATCTTCATTTGTAGAGAAATGAAAAGCAATGCAAATCATTTAACTAAGCTTCTATAGTACAATTATTTGTGCCTTTGATAGTATAAAGGCTTATATATTTTTCTTCATACCCCATGTAAAGTCTTTCATTAGGAAACATATGTAACAATATATAAATCAAGTCATTTTGAAAACTGACAACAATCCATGAACTTTAGAAGATAAGTTAGAACTATTTATAGGTGATATCGATCCAACAAAATCACATCCCTTCATCACAACTCTTCATTAAAGACAACACACTAGTTCTTTTGCAATAACAACATAAGTTGACATCAAAGACAAAAAATTTGCAACAAGATCTCCCCTTTGTCATTAATGGCAACACTTACCATATGTTCCATTTTCACTCCCCTTTGACATCAAGGGTAAAGGTCTAGTGGACTTCTTCTATACACAACAATAAATCGTAGACTCTCCCTAAGAGATAGCACTGGTTAATACCAAAAAGATATTCCTATTGAAAAATGGATAGGTTCTTTAGTTTTCTTACTATATACATTGGTATAGTGGTTTGTCTATGCAAAATGTCACAACTTGTCACAGTATTATCCTTTGCATACTATTTTGGTTTCAAAAAAAAATGTCACAAAATTTTGTCTTGTATCAAGACATATTTTTCTTAATTTGATGGAAGTATATTCTTGTAGATTGAATTCAGTTGGGTCAAGGTGATATCCAAATGTTTCTTTGTTGAGATTAGGATTTGGTTTTGGTTTTATAGTTGCACATAAATATCTTCTACTTTTTCCAAACAAGATGGTGCAATTTGTTTTGTGCAACACTAGTTGCACTCATATTAAAAACCTAGTTAGTTAGGCTAACCTTAAGCTTACTACTTCCCACAATTATTTAACCCGATCTTTGATCTTCTCCCTTTTATCTTGTACATGTTGTAGTTGGGAGTGTATTCTCTCTACTTGTGCCCTTATGGAACCAACATTATCTTGCATTGGATAATATGCGACAACCACATTTATGATCTACACTTCCATTGTGTCTATTTAATCGTTGAGGTTATTTGTAGTTACATACTATTATAAATAGAAAATATATAATACCTTTGCTTCCTCCATACATTTTTGAATATTATTTACGATTTCTTGTTAAATAGAAAATATATAAGATCTTAGATTGCTTCTCTAGATAAGAAGAACGCACTTTGAATGAATTCATTAATTATCTTATTTGTTGAGTGGGTGGCAAAGAGGAATCCTTCTTTGCATCAGGCATTTTTGTTTCCAAAATATTGATTGTCTCTAACAAATTTTTTGTACCTTCCACCTACCTCTACAAGATCTCTTCCCTTGTAGAGGAGTGAAAAATGCCACCAAGTTACAACTTTTGAAGAGGTGGGATACTAGAAAAGGTTAACTTGTCCATAGGACATTGGTAGGTGTAGCAGCTGTGGAGAAACCATAGGATGAATCTATTTTTGTGTGGCATAAAATTCTTGATGGAGTCAATAGGAGAGATAGATGAAGAGGCCCTTGGATTATAGTGTATATTTTCTTTAGAAACAAGTATATCTTGCTCCACATGTTAATCCTTCTAATCCCATTAATAAGTATTATTCAGAGGAGGAATACTATGCACAACATTATCATCAAGAGATGTATTTCCTTCATCTTGTGCAACATGCTCTTGTTTCTCCTCTTTTGGATTCTATTGATCAATGTTATGTGGATGAGATGCAGTAATGTGGGTGGAGACAAATGTGGTTTCTCCAAATTCTCAGCTTCTTTCACTTCTTCAAGAATTTTATTTGTCACTTCATTAGATGTAGGTGGGAGATATGGTTGAGGCAATGGGATGGATGTTGGAGTTCATTTTGATTTCTTATTTTTTCTAGTGTTATATGTGTGAGTTACAGTATGATAACTTGGTTGTTGTGACACATGATTAGTAGTACATTGTTTTGTAAAGTTTATGATATGGTCATGAGGGTCAGGAGCTCCTATAATAAGAGGTGACTTAGGAGGTCCAAATGGAGTTTTAGGAGGTCCATTAATCAAAGGAGATCTAGTATCCAATTGTGCATTCATAACTTCAATGGATTTGACTTCTTGTTGATGATATTCTATCGAGGGGTATATAATGTCACCTTAGCATCTGCATCTATGTAATCTTATTAATATCTTTTGAAAGAAGTGTATCAATGATTTTATCTTCTTGTGCCATTATATCTTCCCAAGTAAGAGAGGTTTTAGGAGAGAAACAAATAATATTCTCATGATTCTCAATGATTGGATCCTCTAACACCAAGACACCTTCTTCACAAGTAAGTGAGGTATCGAGAGAAGAAAAACTACGATTGTCATGATTGATAATGATTACATCCTCTTGCACCAAAAAATTCTCACAAGTAGGGGAGATGTAGGGAGATGAGTGAAGATTAGGAAAATCTATATTATGAAATGTATCAATGATTTCATTCTCTTCTACTAAGATACTCTCACAATTAGGAGAGGTATTGGTAGAATTACTAACATTCTTGTCAATGACCACTTCATTTCCTTAAATTGTACTCATAAGGAAAACATGTTGCTACTTGCCTTATATATCAAATGATCAACTGTAAACAAAATTAAAAAACAAACATCATATTTGGATAGAGGACACTAAGAGAGCTCTATCATAAAAATTTAAGCCAAAATTAGTTGGATAGAGACACCCAAGGGCATCTGTGTCCTGGATAGGGTTTCTAAAATTTAAAAGTTTGGTTGTGTAAGGTACTACTAAAGGAGTATGGATTTTGTTGCAAATAGGTTTAACAGTGAATATTTTTCCAAATTTTGCTCAATTTAATACAATGTGCTTCAAAATGAAAGTGAGCAATAATGTGGAAGATGTTTTGACAATTTCAAATGTAATTTATAGATCTAAAATACAATAATTGATTAATTCTAAGATGCCATAACCTAAAAATGATGATTTTGATGCAAATTTAAAATCAAACAATGCAATTTTTTTACCTTGTGAACTATATAAAAGATGCCTAAATACATGAAATTATGAATTCCAATTCAGATATCTGCAAGCATAAACACACTAAAGACATAGAGACAAAGATATGTGAATTTTTTTGTAGATGCAAGTGTAGTAGGACAGAGGTGCCCTAGGTCATCTAATTAATCCCTTGATAGGGTTTCTAAAAATTTAAAATTTGAATGTTTATTATATTGTCTAAAGGTTCTTCTTTTGAGTGCAAAGAGGTCTGCAAGTGAATATGTTTCTAGAATTTTTACAATTTAAGATAATATGACTCAAATGCAAGTATGCAACAATGAAGAGAAATTTTGAATGTAGTTCTAACCTCAATGAATGAAATAAACCCTAATAAACCTATGATGCAATATTAGATGAAAAGACTTTGATTTTTTCATGTTTTTATGATGCAAAAATGAAACCCCAAATGAGAAATTCAAAACAATGCAATGTAAAACTTGGATCTAAGATGCAATTTTAGAATGTATGTGATTCTAATAGGCCAGGTTCACCAAAATGAAACATAGAAAAAGGTGATCCTAATTCATAAGTGCATAGAACAATATGATTCAAGGCCTTTTCCTATGGTTCCATTGAGATGGATATCAACAAGGCATATAGATTGACTTTCAACCATGAAGATGAGCCAATCAAACCTGGATCTCCATGCTATTGAGGATTGGGATGGATTGGAATTGATTTTCCTTCACTACCCTAATTAGACAATATGCCATAATATGTAAACTACAAGATCTCGACAAAGCACAAACTGAAACAACTGTTTGCAAGAAAATTTGGGAAGTGCAAAGGATTGTGTACTTGCCCAAAAAATTGTGTATTAATATGAATACAGGGACATAGTCACCCTAGGGCATATGAATCATTGTACACCTTTCTTTCTCTATTTTTAAGGTTCTCTAATGACATATCTGAAATCTTCATTTCTTCTTGCAAAGTTTTCAGAACACTATTAGATAATTCTATAGGTGATTTTTTGTGAGTTGACAAGGTTTAGGGCTTCAAATGCAACAATGAATAAATTGTCTTCAAAACTCCTTCAATCCTCTTCAAGCCTGAAACCTACAGATTCAAAGAGAGGGAAAATATTGTGCCATTTAGGGGCTTGCCTAATCCAACCCTCTTATTAATGTTTCCACTTGCACTTCCACAATAGCAATGCTAATGATAAAATGGATAAATGATAGGAAATAATGATGAAATCAAAAATTTCTACAACTCACCACCCTTCGATGGCTTCCTTGAAGGATTGAAGTCATACACATCACCTCAAGGTCTTGTATCTTTCTTATTTGATTGCTTGAATTTCTTTGGAGATCTAAAAAAGTGTTAGCCTTCACAAACAATGATAACATGAAACATGATGTTAGGATCTTGGCTTGCTATGATAAAGCTCTAAAATGATACTCTTGACTTGCTTGATAGTGATATTAATGTTCACTTCTTTCTATATTATTTCTCTTAGATTTCAAATGATACAATAACTAAGTATTTATAGGCATTTATTTAATTTCTTGAAAATTAGATCCCAATAGCCAACCTTTGCAATAAAAAATTCAAATGTTATGATGCCAACACCGACATGTCCAAATTTGGAGGGAAATGGAGTAGAGGGATTGTGCAACCATTGGGTGTATGCGTCCTTTCCCTATTTTATAGAATTTAAGGTATAGTGCTCAAAGCAAAAGTTGAATGCATTTGTTCAATGCTTGCAATTTATCGAAAAATTGGTAAAAATAGGCCTTAGAAAGCATAATTTAGGAAATTAGGGGTCGAATCAAGCTCAATAATTTAGGGGGAGTAAAATATAGTGTGAAATTTTTAAGGGTGACAATTTTTGATGCTACATACACCTAATGGATTTTTTTTAAGCCTATATGGCTTTCTTGTATATATATTATAATTTTACCAACATATAACATTGTATTCCTATATAGATTTCTAGTTAATATAAATTTATTTTACCAATGTTGTCTGTATTTTCTATAAATTATTATCATGCGATACACATTTGATTCCTTTTAATTTATATTTACCATAATTTTTTCATTCTAATGTATAATTTTGAAGTTATAACATGAATGTTAAAAAATCCAACTTTACCTTATTTTAGGAGTTTATGGTTCACCCCTTGGTTCAATTAATATTTTGGTTTCTCTTAGATTTTCATGTGTGATGCCATTAATCTGTGAGTTATCTTCTTAGATAGTGATTCATAATGAGATTTTTAAGTGCATAATTATGGAATAATAAAACATCTATTTGAGTCATTAATGATATAAACACTAGATAATAGAGGGGGAATCCTTTTGTCATTAAAGGATAAAGCACAATTATTAAATGATGCACTTATTTTGTGTGTTGAAGCATAGGGCATTCAATTGGGAAATAGTTTACCAATCCATATTCTTATGAATAAAGTACCTTACTTTGAATTTAAACACACTCATATGCTTTGCAAGCATTTCTCTAAGCTTCCCCCACTTCCTCTTTTGGTCCTAGCCAAATTTCTTGCATTTGTCTCATAGGAAAAAATTGTTAAGGAAATAAACTTTTTTGACAAGTTTAAAAGTTCTCAAACTTACTAAAAATCTAACAAGGTTAAAAAATTATTAATTCTCCAACAAAGTAACAAAGGAGTCATGTTCTTAGCAATTTCATAAGTTCTTCAGCTTACCAAAATACTAACAAGAGAGATGAATATCATAATGTTACTGAGTTCAAAGGTTCTTGAACTAATTGAATGGCCAAAGTGAGAAATAAAAATCTAAGGAATAATACTATTTTGGTGAGTTTGAAATTTCCTCAACTCATTGAAAGGTTAAAAAGTTTAAAAAACAATACAAAAATATTGATAAGAAAATGTGATAAGATGTTGAGGGGTCCAAAGGTTCTTGAATTTGGTAAGCATCTATCATATTTTAACATGGCCCCAACACTCTAACATCTAGGTATGTCCTATGGTTTTTGGTCTCTCCAAAACCTTAACTCCCACCATTCTACATGTGCTTCCTCCATTCCTCTCTAGGTCTAGACCTCTGAGTGAAACTATAACCTTGGAACCCTGTTCCAAGATCCATGTTTCCCTTGATTCCCAATCTAAGAAATTTGTATTGACTATCTCCTTGCATCACTTTTTTCCTTGTTCCCTCTCTCATATTAGCCCTAGATCTAAATTTTCTTACCTTGTATCTATTTCACATACCCTCATATGAATCTTTTATCTCAACACCTCCTTCCTCATTCCTCAATATACTCAACCTTTTCACCTCCACACCTTTCACCCCCTCATTCCATTTTTTTTTATTTTCAGGTCTCTTCTTCACCTTGGGACCACATTCATAAGTCCCTCCTAGATCTAAAATCTCCCTAAAAACCTACATAAATAGTAAATCCTATGTTGGCACATTATTTCACCTACTTACCCACTCTCCAAGATAATAAAGAACTAAAAATAATGGTGCATTTCCTACAAATGTCTCCAATAGAATTCATGTATTTCTTTCATACCACAACATGTCACAAAACTATTTCACCATTATTGTAATGAGAATTTATAGATCATAAAATATTCCTCCACACTTTATAGGTATGGAAAAACTTCTTGGGTCATGATTCCATGTGCAATTCATGGAGAAAAAATCCTAATAGGTATGATATTCCTTTTCTACATTTCAATTAAATTATTTTTACGTTTTCTCATGCCCTTCTCTATTGTTATAGGTTTTTGGGGGTTTCCTATAGCTTGGAAACTCTTGAATCTAGGAAAATTTGCATTGGATGAAACATTCATAGATTTCAAGAGCTCCAAGAACTACTTCTTCATTGTTTGGAATTTTTTTTCTTTTAGAGCATTTAAGAGACTACGTCAAAAGAGCATAGTCCGAAAGTATTGGGAGACTCGGAGAATGAATGGATACATATGGTAATATTCACCCACTAACCTTGATGTTTTGGAATTTTGAATTTGGACCCACAATGAATGGAACGTAAAATATTCATATAATGTAAGAAATTTGACTCTAAAAATAAGAAAGATTGGTTCTTTTGAGAGGAAATTCCACTACATACACTTAGATTAATTTAACTAGCTAAAATTATTGAAGGGAAATCAACTCTAGTGAAAATATATACTAATATTGATGCAGATCAGGGGTGAAATAGGTTCACTTAACACAAAACAACACACTTCAACCACCTTTCAAGTCTCAAGACTCCAACAATGGTGATTTGCACAAACTCACTAGCATTCATTTCTAGGTCTCGAAATTAATGTGTTCCAACATATCCTTTAGAGAAGTCCATTTAATCACAAGACCAACACCTTTTCAGACACCCATTGGGCTTGTATTTAATATTCCTCATTTGTGATCAAGGTTGTTTTGAACCAAGTTCCTCTAAACAGGTTTGCTACACCAAAAACAAGGCCAATTAGGCCACTTTTCCAAAGCCTCTATAAGAAATATAAGCATTAGACTTAAGAAATCTTCACCAATGGTCTTTATAGGTCACATAGGGTCCCATTCAATATATTTTAACATCAACCGGTACCTACAACTTGTTGTCCTACACTATCTCTACCTTACGTAGCCTAACACATGAGGATATTAGGCTAGGGCTTGGACAAAAACTCTCCAAACTCCATACCCTACTCCGAAAGATAAAAAAGACATCAAAGTCAAACCTAAAGCCTCCATTCCATTGAGTTTGGTGAGAATGCAACAGTGGAATGGAATATTATCTACATTTCTTGGCTACAAAACCTTGAAATGAGGGTTTGCAGGCAGTCTACAAAGAAATCCCTTAAACTTGCTTCAATCACAATGAAAAACAATGAAACCAAGACCAAATAGCAGATGATTCAATGCTCCAACAATTCACATGAGTTTCAAACCATGACACAACTATACGGGGCCGTACAGAACAAGAAAACTACCGAAATGCACTAAAATTACAGAAAATAGTCTTTTTCTATTCTTTTTCCTTCAAATGCTTCAATAATACTGCCTCATAGTTTGTGAGGCCAAAATAACATGTTTCAACTATAACTCATTCATTACAAACAAGATTCACTAAAGTGACTATTCACCTTCCTCTCAAAATCCAAAATTGACAAGTTGCAAAGCAACTTTTATACTTGTTTCCTAACTTTCACCAAACACACAAAAATGACCCTACATGACACCACAACATGTAAAATGGTCTTGATTTGACCTTATTACATCAAATAAGTGACAAAACACATAAAATACCAACCTAGACACCTAAATGCATCAATTAAGGAAAATGACCATGGTGCCCCTGCACCATACACTCGAAGGGGAAAAATTCTTAGGTTCCACCTGAGATCAACTCCTTAACTGATGTCCCATTCTTTTTAATATCTTCTTCAGACACCCATGTTGCATCCTCAGGAGGTAAGCCATGCCATTTGACAAGATACTCATTGTAAACTTTATGCCTAGTCCTTTTCACCTCTTTTATGTCCAATATTGCTTCAAGCTTCAATGGTTTAGAAGGAGGGAGATCTCTAACCCATTCTTCATCAACAACATCAGCATCAACACCTATACCCACATCCACAAATCCCTTGAAAGGGTAGAGGTCAGAAAAATTAAAGATAGGGGAGATAGCAACTCCAGGAGGGAGTTTTATCTCATATGTATTGGCTCCAAACTTGTGGACCACTTTGCAAGGTCCAATTTTATTCATCAATAGATTTGTGTACTTTCCTTTCGGTATTATCTCCTTCTTCAAGTGTGCAAGGATCAAATATCCTACCTTAAAATCTACCTCTCTTAATCTATTCAAATCAGCTTGCTTCTTGTACTTCTCCACACTTTTTTGCAAGTTTTCTTTAACTTGATGATGGATCTCTCTCATATATTTTGCAAATGCCTCTCCTTCAACACTTATCTTCTCCACCCCTATCAAATCTCTGAGCTCAAAGACTCCTCTTGGTTTCAACCCATATACAACTTCAAATGGAATTTTCCCTATGCTCCTATTGATTGAGTCATTGTAAGCATATTCAACTTGAGGAAGAACTAAGTCCCATTATTGCCCATGCTCCTTTGTAAGACAACTCAAGAGATTTCCAAGTGATCTATTGACCATCTCAATTTACCCATCCATTTGTGGATGGTAGGCAGTACTAAAAGTTAGTTTTCCAAAGTGTCCTCCAAAAGTGACCAATGAAATTTGAGTCCCTGTCTGAAAAAATTGTTAGTGGAAGGCCATGAATCCTCCCAATTTCCTTAAAGAATAGGCTTGCAATATGTGAAGCATAATTTTTACACTTGTGAGGAATGAAATGGGCCATCTTATTGAACCTATCAACCACAATAAATACACTATCATATCCCCTTTGAGTTCTTGGCAGCCCTAATACAAAATCCATACTTAAACTCTCCCATGGCCTATTAGGAATTGGCAAGGGCCGATAAAGTCCTACATTAGAAGTAGCTCCCTTGGCCCTTTGGAAAATTGTGAAACTTTCAATAAAATTCCTGACATCTACTTGCATTCTTGGCCAAAAATAGAACCTTCTTACCTGATCCAATTTTTTGTCAATCCCAAAATATCCTCCAAGACTCCCACAATGTTTCTCCTTTATCAAATTTTGTCTCATAGAGAACTTTGGTATAAACAATTGAGCTCCTTTGAATAACAAGCCATCTTGCAAGAAGAAGTCAAAATACTCATCATGGAAATTATCTTTAAACTGATTACAAATAGAAAATACCTCCTTGAAGTCATCATATTCAACATGAATGTCCTTCAATACATCCATGCCCACACTTTGAAGTTGTATCTCATGCACCAACATTGAACTCTGGCTAAGAGAATCAAAAAATTTGTTAGCTTAGCCCTTATTTTTTTGATGTTGAATGTATAGCTCTATAAATATTCAACCCACTTTGCATGTTTGTGATTCAATTTGTCTTGACTGTTCAGAAATTTCAAGGCATGATTATCAGTGAACACTATGAATTCCTTGGGTACAAGGTAGTTCCTCCACTTCTTAAGAGCTTGCACCATTGCATACAACTCTAGGTCATATGATGAATACTTCCATTTAGCTTCATTAAGATTTTCACTAAAGAAAGCCATGAGTCTTCCTTCTTGACTTAACACTGCACCTATTGCAAAACCACTTGCATCAATTTTTATGGTGAAAATCTTATTGAAATCAGGTAAAGAAAGGATTCATTGTTGTTCCACTCCAGTTTTTAGATATTCAAAGCTCTTCTAGGCCTCATTAGTCCACTGAAATTTCTTTCTTTTTTCTCCCTTAAGGCTGCCAATGATAGGTGAGCAGATATGACTAAAATTCTTGATGAATTTTCTATAGAAACTTGCAAGCCCATGAAAGCTTCTTACCTCTCCTACTGATTTTGGAGTTGGCCAACTAAGTATTGCCTCTAATTTGGTGGGATCCATCTTCAATGAACCCTTGGAGATCATAAAACCAAGATATGTTTGTTCTTCTTTCATAAATTCACACTTTTTGAGATTTATCATCAATTTCTCCTCATGTAACCTCTGCAAAACCATGTCAAGGTGTTGCAAGTGCTCTTCCTTTTTTTGCTAAACACAAGTTTATCATCTAAATATACAACAAAATATTTACTAATAAAATGCTTCAACACTTCATTCATAAGTCTCATAAAGGTACTTGAAGCATTTGACAGTCCAAAGGGCGTCACCATCCATTCATATAGGCCTTCATTGGTTTTAAATGCAATTTTCCATTCATCTCCTTCCCTTATCCTAATCTAATGATACCCAGTTTTCAAGTCAATCTTTGAGAAATAACATGAACCTCCCAAGCAGTCCATCAGGTCCTCCATTCTAGGTATTAGAAATCTATACCCGATAGTTTTTTTTTTTATAGCCCTAGAGTCCATACACATCCTCCAATCCCCATCCTTTTTAGGTGCTAAACTTTTTGGGACAGCACAAGGGCTCAAACTTTCCCTAATTAGACCTTTATCCAACAATTTTTGAACTTGTTTCCTTATTTCCTCATTTTGTTTAGGAGTCAACTTATATGTAACCTTATTTGGAAAACTAGAACCAGGGATCAGATCAATATGATGACTGAAATCTCTCATGGGAGGTAAAGAACTTGGCAATTTATCAACTACAATATCATTATATTTATGCAACAAGGTTTGAAATTCACTAGGTAGGTCTTCCATCTTGTTTGCTCCTAAAACAGACTTGGACTTAGGTCTGATCACTAAGGAAAATCCTGTTGGAGTGAAAAAGACACTGAGAGGGGGGGTTAATCAGTGTCATTAACAGTTTTGACAAATTTTACTAAAACTGAAATAAAACAGATTATGCTCTCATTTGTCAATGATAAACTCATTCATGTATTGAATGCAATCACATAAACTGAAATGAGAATTATAATAGTTAAACATAGCATATTAAAGAATTCATGCAATGAATCAGATGAATCACAGATAAGAAAAATGACACAAGATATGTCGAGTGGAAAACCCTCTTGGGCTAGAAAAACCACTCCTAAATTGTTTCCTTTCTAGGATTTTATTTTAATAATCACTTTTGACAATGCCTCAACTCAAGGAGTACCAACCCCTCTTTTAGAAACACCGATTTCAAGGAGCACCAACCCTTTTTCTATTTTTAGTAAGACATACAATGATATAGAGGATCTCTCTGTTTCTCTCGTTTCTCTCAAGTGCCTCTTGACGGACAATGCCTACAATCCTCAAGGTTCAAGAATGACCCTTCAAAATTCTAACCATTGTCAAGCCTTAAGACAACTTGATAATTAACTCATATTTCAAATTTTCAATCTCAGAGCTCAACATTTTTTCAATACAATCACTATGATGTACTCACACTTGTTTTCACTACACTATCTCATACATTTCTCATAGTTCTTAAAAATAGTTAACTCTTTCTCACAGTTTCTCCAAAAAAACTAAAAACCTTATTTCTCATTGATTTTCCAAGAGAAACTAAAAACCCTAATCTCTTTGTTTTCTTCTTACACAAATTTCATTATTACATCTCAAGGAAATTACAACTGTAGCTCCTTTTGCATATTTAAAAAACAACAGAGGTGATTTTCAAAGTACCCACTTTTTGTCTAACAACACTGCCAGGTATTGTTGTGTTTTTGAAAAATGATCAGTCATGGGGGTTTTCTTCTGACAAAAATAGTAAAGGAATATGCATTTTTAGAAAGGAGACTGAACCCTGTCCACATAAGGAGCCTGCACAGGCAATGCTAATTCAAACAACATTAAACATAAAAATATTCCATGAACAATAGCCTCGAAAATAGCTGCAACAACAATGTAACTAAAACCACAAGGTAGTGTAACTAAAACCTCATAATAATGCACCCAAAAACAATTATCACCGAATCCAGGTGAGAGACTGAAAGGATTTGCAAAACTCATGATTACCCATAAATCAAAAACACCATCCCTTAAAGCAGGAGCATAATCAATATGGTAAAATATTTTGATATGCATTTCAAATTATGTGAAATCGACATGCATTATTTCTAACCACAAACATAATAAACCCATTTTACCATTTTCCAGATAGAAGTAAACACATGTCTTCAAATTTTTGTGCCAAAAGAAATAATGGTTCCTCAAAAGATAGTTGATAAGGTGAATACCTAAGGAGAGTGAAAGAGAGTCTATCATGGAGCTATTTACCAAATCGGAAGAGCAGCAAAGCAACACAGACTCCTTCCAGGTTCGGGCCTTTACCCAATGACAAAAGACTGACAAGAGTATCGACCATGGAGAGGATTTTGTAGAGAGTTCCATTCATTGATAAAGAATTATAGACAACCAAAAAACACAGTAAAATGACTGAGTATATTTCTATGGTGGCGGTCGAGTTAGGGTTCCAAATCCTTGAGCATGTGAAACAACAAAATGATTGCCCTAGACTTTCCAAGGAAAAATCAGCCAATGTCATTTACCAATGTTGATAAAGTTTGAAGTCCAAAAGGACTAAAGTAATAATTAGAAACTCATAATACATTTTGAAATCCATGGATAGTCCAATGCAATGCATGCCGACCAACATCATTACCACTATTCAATTATTAACCAAGTGAAATGCCAACACAATAATGCCTTACATAATTTGTCATGACTACTTTAGAAACCAAATTTCAATTACCTTAGTCATCCTTATTTCCAAGGAATCAAAGCCATGTCACTTCCATAGTGACTTTTAGATAAACATAACCTCATACCTGTTGTTGACCTTAAGGCCTAGTGATTTTTCAACCATAAGACCCGATAACATATGCAAATGTAATGATCAATATGATTACCTTTATTCAAAGTAGATTGCCATGACATAATGCCCAATATATCTAATGCCTTATGAAACATAGTAAAGGCTAATTTCATGCCAAATTCAATATACCATTTCCCCAAGCCATTATCAAGTGTTTCATATACCCATGCTAATATCACTATATCATATGCCCATGCCATTAATAATTATTTAAGGAAACCCAATAGGGTTTTCTTAAGACTAAGAAGCAACTGCATTTGATAATCCCAAGAACCAAGATAGTTGAAAGCATTACCTGACAAAGTCTTAATAGAGAAGAACACCTCTGATGTTGTTCAAAAAATTATATCAATGTCATAATGTTATAAATCTGAACAAGCCAATAACATATAATCAGAATCAGAATCATGTCACCTAAACATGGGAGCATTAACCTGTAAACAAGATTCTGTATGATCTTCACATGGAGTCAAGAGATCAGTGCCATCAAAGATAACATCATAATGTCGAAGCAAGTATGCCAATGACAGAATAGAAATAGTGCAATTGAATAATCAACCACCAAGATGCCAAACTGAAACACC
Source organism: Sequoiadendron giganteum (assembly GCA_007115665.2). Lineage (NCBI taxonomy): Eukaryota > Viridiplantae > Streptophyta > Pinopsida > Cupressales > Cupressaceae > Sequoiadendron > Sequoiadendron giganteum. Next base: position 79,784,874 of record CM021105.1, read on the forward strand.
ATATTGTCATCAAGGACAAATAGCAAAAGATAAGCTTAAAAAATCTGTGACCTCCTTCATCCTTCAAAGTTTTAAAAAACTCCATCTCTCCTACTACCATGACACTAGAACCAACTTGCTTGTAAAACTCTTCATCTTGTAGGGGTGTCAAAGTGTATGAGGTACCATCTTTATCTATCACATAGACATTCTTATGGCTATCATTCTTGGCCTTTTTTTCATACTACTAGGGCCTTCCTAGCAGCAAGTGAAAAAAATCCATGGGGATGATGTCAGAAAGGATTTTGTCCTTATACCCCCAATATTGATCTCTACCCATGAACGCTCCTTTACCAAGACTTTTTGACCCTTGTTTATCCTTGATACTTTGTATGGTGTGGGATGAGGAATTCTTTTCATATTCAACTTTTCAACCATTTCTAAAGACACCAAGTTATCAGTAGAACCTGAATCTACAACTACTTTGCATACCTTTCCATGTGACTTGCATGCAGTCATGAACAAGGATTTCCTTTGTGGAGGTTCTTTGGTTATAGGTACCTTGATAAGTGTTCTCCTCATCATTAATGACTCACCTACCTCTGGGCCATCTTGATGAGATGGTGAATTCACACTTTTAGTATCCTCTTCATGTACAATTTGAGTCCTTCACTCACGACCATGAGAATTTGATGCTTGTTTTTTCGAGCATTTCCAAGTTGGGTGTCCAAATTGATTACAATTGAAGCATCGGCCTGATAAAGTATTGGATCCTCTTCCTTGTCCACCAAACCTTCCTCTACCACCAAATCTCCTTCCTCTGAAGTTACCTCTTCCATTTGAATCTCTACTTTTTTCTTGATGGTTGCTTGGTTCACCTTGTTTCTTTTGTGACTTCCCTCTTGCACCAAAGTTGCCTCTACCTCTAAATTTTTTCCCTCTTCCTCTTCCTTGCTACTCTTGTCTTATTTTGATTATTTCCTCTACCTTAGTTGCCAATTGGAAACACTCCTCAACTGTCCTAGGAGTTGTAAGACCAATCTCATCGTGTATATTGAGTCTAAGGCCATTTAAGTACCTTGCAACCTTTCTTACCTCATCCTTTGTATGTCCCTCCCTTATGCTCAATTTATGGAATTCATCAACATATGTCATCACATCTAACTCCCTTTGTTTCAAATTTTGTAGCTTTCTAAAGGTTTGCATTGCATAATCTGCAAGCAAGAATTATGTCTTTACTTTGGCTACCATCTAATCCCATGAACTTATCTTGTTTTTACCCTTATATAATTTTTCTTCTTGAACATAGTTCCACCATGTTAGGGAAGGGCCCTTCACTTGGTTTTAGAAAACTTCACCTTCTTATCCTCTTGCACCTTCTCAAATTCAAATAAGTTATCCAAAGCATCTATCCAAGCCAGAAATTCCTCACTGTCCATCTTACCACCATACATAGGTACTTCCACTTTTACCTTTGGAGTATTGTCACCCTTGATAGCCTTTAGCATCCTAACCATTCTCTTTTCTTTAGGGTCCTCATCCTCATCCTCATCATGGAATCCTACTAGAAGGTTCTCACTCTCACCCTCATCCTCCTTATCACTTTGGTCACCACTAACCATTCATCTTCTTTGATTCTTCTCTAGGGATGTTATTCTAGAAAAGGGTTTTTTCTTGAGACTCCTTGTAGAGCCTTTCATTCTAGAGCATATGTTCTTTTAGTTCTTTAACCTCTTTGGTCGTTGGATTGTTCTTTGGAGGCATCTTGCTTATGCCAACTCTCTTTCACTTTCCCACTTCCAATTAGAACCTATGCTTTGATACCACCTAATATAGAGTAGGTGTGGAATAGGTTCACTTAACACAAAACAACACACTTCAACCACCTTTCAAGTCTCAAGACTCCAACAATGGTGATTTGCATAAAAGCACTAGCATTCATTTCTAGGTCTCCAAATCAATGCCTTCCAACATATATTTTAGATAAGTTCATTTAATAATAGGACCAACACCTTTTCAGACACCCATTAGGCTTGCATTCAACATACCTCATTTATGATCAAGGCTGTTTTGAACCAAGTTCCTCTAAAAAGGTTTGCTACGCCAAAAAATTGCCAATTAGGCCACTTTTCCAAAGCCTCTATAAGAAATATAAGCACCACGGTTAAGAAATCTTAACCAATGGTATTTATAGGTCACATAGGGTCCCATTCAACATATTTTAACATCAACTAACACCTACAACTTGTTGTCCTACACTATCTCTACCTTACCTAGCCTAACACATGAGGATGTTAGGCTAGGGCTTGGAAAAAAACTCTCCAAACTCCATCCCCTACTCGAAAAGATAAAAAAGACATCAAAATAAAACCTAAAGCCTCCATTCCACCGAGTTTGGCCATAATACAATGGTGGAATGGGTTGTTATCTACATTTCTTGGCTACAAACCCTTGAAATGAGGGTTTGCAGGTGGTCTACAAAGAATCCCTTAAACTTGCTTCAATCACAATGAAAAATAATGAAACCAAGACAAAATATCAGGGGATTCAATGCTCCAACAATTCACATGAGTTTCAGACCATGTCACAACTGTACGGGGCTGTACAAAACAAGAAAACTACATAAAATGCACTAAAATTACAGAAAATAGTCTTTTATATTCTTTGTCCTTCAAATGCTTCAATAATACTACCTCAAAATTTGTGAGGCAAAAATAACATGTTTCAACTGTAACTCATTGGTTACAAACAAGTTTCACTCAATTGATTGTTCACCTTCCTCTCAAAATCGAAAATTGACAAGTTGCAAAGCAATTTTTACACTTGTTTGCCAACTTTCACCAAATACACAAAAATGACCCTACATGACACCACAACATGGAAAATGTTCTTCTTTTGACCTTATTACATCAAATAAGTGACAAAACACACAAAATACCAACCTAGACACCTAAATGCATCAATTAAGGAAAATGACCATGGTGCCTATGCACCAAATATTAAAAAAATGTAATAGCTATAGAAATGAAAAATACAAACAATAAGGAACTTCTTGTTTAAATATAGAGGTCTCTATTATGGATGTACTTGTGTCATGTTGTCATCCTATATGAATTTCACAAGAAACTCCAAGAATGTATGATTTGAGTTCCATAATCCACCTAACCTATAAAGATAATAGGACAAGAAACTTTTTTGGGGTTATTTGGGGATTTTCCTCAGTCAAATCCATTCATTGGTGTTTCCACCTCCATAACAAGAAATATATATAGATAACAAGAAATAAATAGTTTTTTCTCTTATTCTAAGTGCATCTAGATGTAAGAAAAGTGATAAAATAAAATGATTTGATAAGGGATGTGATAATCCCAAGATGCTTGAGGGTACAAGGAAATTCGTGTAACGATAATAGAAACTATGAATATTTTATCTATAGGGCCTTGAGGAAGCCAAGAGACAAAGAAAGAGCTAAAAATATTGTGAGAGTGTTGTAACAAGTTGTAGAGATTTGGGTGTGAGCTTGAGAGTGAAAGAGAGCCAAGAGAGAGAGAGAGTTATTTTTACAATGATATATTAGTTTCAAAAATGAGAAGAGGAAGATTTAGATGAGTCATTACAAATAATTCTAATTTTCTTCCATTAACTTGGGAAGGTGATGAGTGGTGAAATGCTAAAAAATATCCTTTGAACAAAAAGTTATCACAAGATGCTAGCACTACATATAGATGTCTACACTAGGCACTAGCGTCCAAATAATTTATGCTAAAAAATGAAAGGTTACAAAAAGAACATAAAGAAATGCAAAAGTGAAATAAAGAAGTGACCCTAAAAAGAAGGCTTGGGCACCTTAAGAAGGAAAAGGGCTAATGCAAGGGTTGAAATGATCCTACACAAACACTAAATGAATGGACATAAAGTAGACACAAAATATAGGTGAAATTGGAAGGGTGTGCAATTCATGACACTACAATGCCTATTTCCAATATTACAATGCTCTCAAATGATGCTTTTTGCAAGAATCCATTCATTGTTGGAATGGTCAAATAGTGTCGAGTTGACTAGAATGGTAAACAATTTCAAGTTAACTAGAACTAATATATGGTACTATAGAGGGACCGTATATCCACTTGTAGGTCCAAATAAAACATTTGTAGGTGCCACAAGCTCTAAGAACTACTTCATCATAGTTTATAAATCTTTCTCTTAGGGATTTTAAGAGACTCCATCAAAATAGCATAGCCTACAAATATTGGGTGACCTTAGGAACAAAATTCCTCTTTGGTAGCATTCACTTGCTCATCCAAATGTGTTGGCACAATAGTTTTGGCCCCACCACACATAGAATGCAAGATATTTTTATTTGTAGTACTCTTAAATGAATTTTTTTACAAGAATGCATTCATTTTTGGCATGGTCAAACAATGTGGAGTTCACTAGAATCAAGATTGGTTAATTTGAAGGGGCCCCATATCCACCTATAGGTCTAGATGAAACATTCCTAAGTTCCATGAGCTCCAACAAATACTTCATCATAGTTTGGTAGTTTATAGCTTTTAGAGCTCTCAAGAGATTACGTTGGAATAGTGTAGCCTCAAAGGATTGGGTGACTTGGGGAATGAATGGAAAAGCCTGGTAGCATTTTTCCACCCACCCAAATGTATTTGTGTAATCAATTTGGCCCCATGATGCACAAAATGCAAGATATTCCTATTTCCATGTTTTTATTACTCTCAAATGACATTTTTGCCATAATGCATTCATTGGTGGTATGGTCAAATAGTGTAAATTTGACCAAAACTAAGAGAGTTTGATATGGAGAGACCCCATACAAACATATAGGTCCAAAATAACATTCCTAAGTGCCACGAGCTCTGAGAACTACTCCATCATAGTTTTTCATTTTTTTCATCTTAGGTCTCTTCAGAGATTGTATTGGAATAGAATAGCCTACAAGGACTCAGTGATAAGGAATGAATGGATTCCTCTAATAGTATTTATTCACTCACCTAATTTTGTTGGCATAGTTGATTCAGCTCCACCATGTAAGGAACACAATATATGCTTGTTTCCATGTTTACACTGCTCTCAAATGATGCTTTTTGTAAGAATGAATTCTTTGTTGGCATCATCAAACGGTTTAGATTCGACTAGAACTCAGATAGGTTAATTTTGAGGTACCCCATATCCACTTATAGGTCTAGAAAAAAATACCAAGGTGTCATGAGGTTCAAGAACTACTCCATCATATTTTGGAATTTGTTCTCTTAGGGCTATTAAGATACTACACTAGAATAGTGTAGCTTCGAATGATCGAATGAACTGGGAAATAAATGAATTCCTCCAATAGCATTAAACCAGCCACAAAAATGTTTTGGTGTAGTCGATTTGGCTCCACAATGCATATAACACAAGATATGCTTGTTTATGCATTTGCACTACTTTTAAATGAAGCGTTTTGCAAGAATGAATTCATTATTGGTATGGTAAAATGGTGTGGAGTTGAACAAAAATGAGAGATTTTAATGTGGAGGGGACCCATATCCACTTGTAGGTCTAGATATAACATTCCTAGGTTCCATAAGGTCTGAAAAAACTACTCCATCATAGTTTAGTATTTTTTTGCTCTTAGGGCTCTTAAGGCACTACATCATAATAATGTAGCTTGGCAGGATCAAATGACATGGGGAACAAATAGAAAAATATAGTAGAATTCAACCTCCTACTTGGGTGTGCTAGTGCAAAATTTTTGGCCCCATGACGCACAAAACACAATATATGCATATTTCCATGTTTGCATTGCTCTTAAATGATATTGTTTACAAGAATGCATTCATTGTTGGCATGGTCAAATGGTGTGGATTTGATCAAAATTGAGAGAGGTTAATGTGGAGAGACTTGATATCCGCCTATAGGTCTAGATGAAACATTCTTAGGTGCCACAAAGTCTAATAACTACTCTATCATAGTTTGGTAGTTTTTTCTCTTACAACTCTTAAGACACTACATTGGAATAGTGTAGCTTAGAAGGATCGAGTGACTTGGGGAATGCAAAGATGAATCAATTAGCATTAACTTTCCCACCTAGATGTACTAGTAGTTTTTTCTCTTAGATATCTTAAGTCACTACATCATAATAGTGTAGCTTAGAAGGATCAAGTGACATGGGGAATAAAATAATGCCTCTAGTAGCATTAAACCTCCCACTTGGACATGCTAGTGTAGATGGTTTGGCTCCATTATGCAAAAGACACAAGATATTCTTATTTCTAGGTTTTCACTTCTCTCAAATTATGTTCTTTTATAAGAATGCATTCATTTCTGGCATGGTCAAATGGTGTGGATTTGATCATAATTGAGAGAGGTTAATGTGGAGGGAACCCATATCAACCTATAGGTCTAGATGAAACATTCCTAGGTGCCACAAGGTCTAAGAAATACTCTATCATAGTTTAGAAGTTTTTTCTCTTACAACTCTTAAGACACTATGTTAGAATAATGTAGCTTGGAAGGATCAAGTGACTTAGGAAATGAATAGATGACTCAAGTAACATTCACTTTCCCACCTAGATTTATTGGCATAGTTGGAAATAAAATTCAAGGTATTCCCATTTTCACATTTTCATTGCTCTTAATTGATGCTTTTTATAAGAATGCATTCTTTGTTGGCATGGTCAAATAGTGCGGAGTTTACCAAAACCATGAGAGGTTAATGTGGAAGGTCACCATATACACCTCTAGGTCTAGACAAAAAATTCTTAGGTGCCACAAGGTTCAATAACTAATTTATCATATTTTGGTAGTTGTTTTCTCTTAAGGCTCTTAAGCCACTACCTCAAACTAGTGTATCTTGGAAGGATTAAGTGACTTGGGGAACAAAAATATGCCTTTGATAGCATTCACCCACCCACCTGGACATGTTGGTGCAATTATTTTTTCCCTATGATGCAAAAATTCAATATATGTCTATTTCCATGTTTGTACTACTAAAAAATGATGGTTTTTGCAAGATTTCATTTGTTGTTGGCATGGTCAAACATTATGGATTTTACTAGAAATAAGAGAGGTTGATATAGAGGGACCCCATATCCACTTGTAGGTCCAAACAAAAAAATCCTAGGTTTCATGAGGTTTGAGAACTACTATGTCATAGTTTGGTAGTTTTTTTTATCAAGGCTCTCAAGGTATTGCATCAAAATAGTGTAGATTGGAAGGATCAGGTGTCTTGGGAAATGAACAAAGACCCCCTATATAATTCACCTACCCACTCAAATATGTTGGCATAGTTATTCTAGCCCCATAATGCATGGAAAATAAATAAATGAGTGTTTATTATTATTTTCTTATAGCTATGTGAAGATAAAGTACATGAACTTTAACCTCTCCCATGTGATCCTTATCCCAACCACCTATCTTTTGATATTTATGTCTTCCATTGTGCATTATAATTCTCCTTTTCCTTGATTTTCTTTATTTCTCATGTTTTGAGGGTCCTTTTGACATGGGATGTTTTTGCCATTTGTCTAAGACCTTACTTATCTTTTTTCCCAAAAAAGTTGGTGGATTGAAAGCATTAAATTACACTAGAATTCCCTTGGTTTTCATTCCAAACTTCCAATTTCAAGAAGCCTCAAGAGAGTGGGTCACCACATTTTATGATGTCTATAATGAGAATCTATAGGCAAAATGAAGTAATTGAAATAACATTAATTATAATGCTGATTAAAAGATGATAAAAAAATTACACAACAACACATAATTTAACATGGTTCACCCAATGTGGCCTACATCCACCAAGAAACAGTTTTCCACAATATTTATATTATCCAAAAAAAACTTAGAATTACAAATCTTCTCTCTCAAAGCATAATCTATTGTTGTGTGCTAAATCTAAAAACTCACATTGCCTTGTCCCTTGATCTTTTGCATTCAATACCATTTAAAAATAACCCCATTTTGGTGGTTTTACAAAAAAAAAATTAAACCAAAAAATAACTACCAAAGTCTTGTAAATTAATTTGGGGTCAAAACATAGATACTAGAGTCACTGAAATGTTGATATAGAATGATCATCCTCCACATACCAACATATAAGATATGGGGTCCTTGTTTAGGGTGACAAAATTATTTTAGATAAAGCCATTACTAACTCTAAAAAGGTCTCATGGGCAATATACATGGAAAATACCTAGCTAGAGGGTATGTTGAACATATGTTGTCATTAATGTCAAAGGAGTATTTTCCTTTATGTCAAAAGTGTCCATTGATGTCAAAGGTGTAATGTCAAAATTAAATTTAATTGTACTTGTTGAAATTTGGTGTATTTCTTTCATTTCATGTCAAAGTATTTGAGAAAAATGAAGAAAACTCCTTGTATTATCATACTACGTATATTCATGTTGATAGAAGTAATTCGAAAGTTTGATCCGAAATGTTTGAAGAACATTACCAGGTAGAGAGATTTTTCTAGCAACATGTTTTTGATCTATATTTATTCCTAGATGTGTGTTATGTCCTATGGTTTGAAAGGAGAGTATGTCTACACATGTTTTATCCTATTCCGTGGTTTTTTTAATTTATATTCATCAAGTAAAATGTTTAAAGTGATAGAAGGTTCACTATGCTCGTTAATCAATCAGGTCGATATTTCAAATTTGTGAGGTAATGACTTGTTGTGCGTGCTCTTTGGAGATAGCATGGGAAGGTGAAATAGGTCTAGGTTAAGTACCTAATGAAAGAACACAACACCATGTTCTTTTGGCGGTAACAAATTTGATTTAGGATTGACCTGCTATACATTTCATGCGAATTTGAATTTAGGTCCACCTTAGTTGACTTGGCTAATTATAGATGGTGTTAATGGATTCTTGGCTAAAATAAAATGATGTTAATATAATGGAGTGTATATAATGACTAATCATCATACTTTAGATGTAAGAATTATGTGCTTGAGAGAGAAATTGTGTGAGAAAGTATAAATTCGGTTAATTCAATAAGAGTTACATCTCAATAATTTTCCATCATCATTATAAGATCATAAGTTATGTGAGAGAGTGTTTGAAGGAAGATCATATAAAGTGTAAGTTGTGCAATCGAAATTGTATATCCACAAACCTTATTTATGTAATTTGGTAGGATTGATGTCTTACTTGGTGATCTAGTGCTCAAATCTATGCATTAGGGATTGGTGTCTCCATTAGGTTGGTGCCTACAAATACAACAACCTATATTAGTTTCTTTGGTAGGTTGGTGCCTACTTGATGATTGAAAATTATTCAAATTATTTTGTGAGGTTGTATTTGGATAATATATCTAAGTAGCTCTTCTCACCATGGTTTTCCCATTACGGGTTTCCACAGATATCTAGTATTCATTGTGTGAATGTGTGCATATGTGTTTCCTTATTGATAATATCTTTTGATTCATGTTTGGAGAAGTGACCAGTGGTAATTCATGTTGAATTAAAGAGTTCTAAGTAGATTTGATATATTGGTTCACCCCCCTCTCGGTATATTTTGTTCCCTTCATGAAGGGTGTGTGATTTACAATAGTTCGTAACCTTAACATTCCACATATTTAGAAATAAATAATCATCCTAATTTCTAGTAGAATATCTAGTAACAAAATATGAGCATTATTCTATACATGTAATAATAAGGATTAAAAAAATAAAATCATATAGGAATTTTTGGTTATCCATTTTCTTGGTTAGCTTTTATTCCTTGTTTTTTTATTACACAAGTTTTCAAAATAAATATATTATCATGTTTTGAAGAGCTTAGTGGTTATATAGGAACATTTTTGTAAGAATGAATTGGAATAAAGTAAAAATACCTCATTTAGTCAACTATGTCAACTCAAATCAATTAGAAAATTTATTGCTTTATTGCCTCAAGTACAAAGTATAAAGTATTTCCAATTTCTTCCAATAATTCTTCTCAACCCTTATAAAGAATTGCAACTATAAATATATAAATCATCTTGACAATATAAAGTTCTTACATTTACAATAAATTTCATCATTTCAGCCAATTCAATCTAATGAACCATGTGGATCTTCTCTACTCTTTATTGTGATGAGTAATGCCTCATGATCATACTCAAAAAAATTCTACAAGTTCTTATTCAGTGGTTTAACCCCACATTTGATCAATTGAATGTTTGATGCCACATGATTAGAATAATGGAGAATCTTCCTATGTGTGTCAAAGTCCTCAAACAACCACACATCAAAATTATTCATTGGGTACATTTTAATCCATGTTATAGTAACCATTGATCATATAGGGTACTAAATGTCTTCTCCATCTATGATAGGGGCCTCCAATTTTATTTTTATCTCAACATAATGACACAAATAATAATAAATTCCTTGTTCACTATCTTCATCCATAATAACAACATAAACATTCCTTACATTGATTTGTTCATTTAATTATATGAATTTAGTCAACAATACAAAATACTACAAAATAAGATAAAATATTAAATTTTATTATATTATGCATCTATAATACTTGGTTGAACTAGATCTGAAATATGGTCAAAGTCAATTGATGATTTCCATCTCCATGAGTTGTAGTGCTCCCAAGACTCAACACATCTCAAATGGGCTTACAGTTATTGTGCACCATTCATTAACCCACTCTTTTGAATCACACTCATACCAAGTAGGGTTTGTAAATTGAGAACAAAATAATACCATCTACCTTGTATGAATGGTCCATGAACCTTCATTTAATATTCTAAAAGAGAGGATCTCATTTGATTGTGTCAATGCACAATAATCCTCATATTTTACGATGGTGGCTTCATTTACCAACTGAAAAATATGTGAAATATAGACTTATGTTTGTTACCTAGACCCTTTATAGTGTTACACCATTCAATGATAGATATTGTGCTTGCCAAATTTACATTGTCTTTGTACTTCAACTCCTTTCATGGTAATACCCTTTTAATGCATGTTCTTACACCACCATGCTCCCCCCTTCCATGCTCAACCTTAGATAAATTCCATATTTGTTGAACACCACTCATCTTATGTATCCTACTCAACCAATAGAACATTCAAGGGTTCTTGAATTGTGACATGTACAATTATTTGACCATATGATATTTTGACCAAGTGTGGCGTTCTTGCTAGCCAAATCATAGTAAAAATTTGAAAGAAACCTTACACAAATTCTATGATAAAAATGATACTCTCTCAAGATCTTTTTGTCTTCCTCTATATTCTCTAGTACATGAATGAATGCTATATGCACTAATATAACAACCTAAGTGGAGTTGTAATACTATGATTGAAGCTCATTCTATGGCTATAGTGTATAGTTCTCTACACATTTTACAATTTAAATGATGGTACCAAGCATAAATGTGTCCTTGCACAACTTGAATTGTAATTCCAACCATCAAGATCTATGGGTATAACTTGCATACTCATACACTATATTCTTTCAAAAAATAGACATAAATTGATACATTGCTATATTTCCACTCACTGATTCACACCTTTCTTTCTTTTTACCATATTTTAAACCACATGCCACTAACTTATATTTTTTAAAACTTACTTGTTTATTTCTAGTTGCATCTATATTCTCCATACATACACAATTTGTCAAAAATTACAACCTACCACAACTATCACATGTTCCATCCAAGCATATATTTGAGTTATATGCTTGATTTATTGGAGCCTTTATCATACACTCCTACAAAACCTCATTATTATGCAAACCTACACATACATGTTGATAAAAATTATAATGATTATAAAATCCATTATGTACTCTACAACAAGAAGTTGTGTATATATGATTTATTTTGACATAAAAAAATTTAAAATACTTTTGACTTATTTTGATTTGAGGATACATCTCTACAAATTTAGAGAATAAATATATTTGATTTATATCCAAAAATGCTATGGATGCATCTCACAATTTTGACAACCAATTCTCCTTTTTACATCTCTTTGATTAGGTAATACTCTTGTGTTATTTTTCTAAAATTATTCAATTAGGGATTTTAAGGCTTGAACTATAATTTTATCTTCATGCGGGACTCTACCAAAGAATTCCCATAATTAATTATTGTTTGGGTCATTGACTCTTTCACACCTCTCAATGACTTTTATTAGTGTTTTTCTACTTATTTTTAATGCTTGACTTTTTTTTCTTATTAGGCGAGCTTTCTTTGTTTGATTAATTACTATAGATTATGTAATTACACATGTGGAACTACTATCTTTGGTGCATATGATGAAATCCACACTTTCATATCCACTCATTAGATTCCTTACAATAGATTTTTCACTTGAAGTATCTAATGTTCTTAGGCCAAGAATCTTCATCATGGGTCTAAATTTAATATTTTTCATTTCAACAAATAATTGATATCTTCTAGTTTCATTTAACTTTTCAAAAATCAATTTCCATATTTTATTTGCATTTGTTCAAAAAGTATGTTTAGGAATCTTATCAACCATTGGTTTTAAAATATTCTCATCATTTTCAATTAAAAACTTAGGCTTTCTATGAAAAAATATAGGAGGTGTTCTCAATGGTAAAATTACCTCAATATTTGGAGTTTCTTCAATAAAATCTTGAGATGGGAAAGATGGCATACCTTCAACTTGATATGGGAAAGATGATGTACCTTCAACTTCGAGACTCAATTTCCTCATTGCATAAATATTTTACATTTTTTGCCTTTGTTTCTCCAGAGTCTTCTCTTTTGTGCCTTGAGTGGATGCTTCATGTTTATCTTCAATTGGAAACAATGATATGCCTTCTTCTATGGTTTCCAATTTCTCACTTTCATGAAGTATCCATATTTATTCCCTTTTCTTTACATTCTTGGCTTCACACTCCTCCCATGTTTAAATATTTGGTCATTTCATGACATGATGATGAATTTTGTATCAATAATATGAATAATACATGGATATTATTCAAGTCATGGTATGGTAAAGTATCAAACCACAATCATATAAATATTGTTCAATAATTATCAAAATTTGAACAAAGTATGACACATGTATGTACTGAATTGGATTATTGTACTGGATTGAATATTTTTATTCCTTCAAAATATTATTATGATAAAGTATGACACATGTGCCAAGAAATAAAAAAGAAGAAGAAGAGGGCATCATTAACTTGACTAATGTGGGATTTTTCATACCCAATCCTTTGGAGGAGGGAAAGTGGGATTAAACTAATTATAGACTTGTCATTGATAATAACACACTTAATACAATAATTATAAACTTGGAATTATTTATTCCTTGTTTGTTGTGAATTTCCTTGTTCTTTCACTCTCATTTCACCTTCTATATTATGATTTTTATCTTGGTTTATTGCTTTCATATATTGTGTTATGTATATATACACTTAGGGGTTCTCCCTTCATGTTACTTATTTTTTTATTCAAATCTTACAATCCCTTGAGTGGTTTCTTTCATCCTAAGGGCTAAGAATTTAGATACAATCTCATAGGAAGCATTGAAAAGAGTGATGGTCCTTTAACCATCAATAGATTACCCTTTTTTTATTTTATTTTGGGGCTCTTATTAGTATCCATGCAATTGAGAGTTTCATCATATTTATCCATTGTTAAAAGTTTTTCAAGGTATCAAATATAGTCTTGATCAAATTTATTTATGATATAGTCACCCATAATATCTTCCAAGACATGAATAATGAGATCATTCATGGATAATTCTATGAGGAGTAACATGAAGTGATCATTGAAGGTCCTCATAATATAAGATTGGTTACTATCAAGAATATTTTCCTCACCCATCATTATCGAGATGTGTTCTTTACCACCATATTTTATGTAATTAAGGTGTGCTCTAATTTGAACACCCCTTACTTTAGAGGCATCCAAGTGTTTTATGAGATCCTTAGTGTGAGCCCCATACTATTAAACATTGATAATTTGATTTGACTAAGGATGGTGGTATTAATTTGAGGTAGGAAAAAGGTTATGCAGAGTCTGCAAAGGGGGTTTCTTAGAGACATGCATTGATGTTGAAGGGAAGGATTTAGAGAGAGAGATAGGGAAGGAGGTAGAGAGAGATAGGGAGAGATATAGAGGCAAAAAGATATGGATAGAGAGAAAGAGAGAGTTCAATATATAGAGAGGGAGAGATATAAATGTAGGAGTTTATGGTGAAGTCCTCAACACTTCAAGATCACTTGTAAGACAAAATAACTTCCACAAGAGAGAAATGAAAAAAATATCATGATATGATTATGGATCATGCAAGATTGTCATATTGAACTTGACAACCAAATTATTGATTGTTAGGTTGTTACAATGTACTTGTGAAGCCTTGCTTATATAGGAAAGGTGTGATGATGTACCAACATTAAATTATTGTATCATAATTAAATGCCATGAGTCAACATTAAATAACCTAGGATATAAGCATTAAACAAAATCCAGCTAGATACGTGACAACTAATGCTTAACTAGGAATATTCATTCCTAGGACCTAAGTGGACTTAACATGTAAATAGGTCCTAGATAGGTAAAAGATCTATTTGCACCAACAACCCCCCTTAAGTACAACTTAGGGAGTACTTACACAAATGACACAAAGATGAATCTCAACTATGAGGCCATGTTAGGTACCCATGTACAAATGCAAATGCAATCTCTCATAAATGGAGAAAAGGAGAAAAATTAGTGGGAAAAACCTCCTCCACAAAAGAGAGATAAGATACAATAATTATCCCAATGAAAAATGAGAGGACAAAACCCCATTCAAGGAAAAAGACCCCCATAAGAGAGATGAAGAAGAGACCATTCGACCCCTCCTCAATGAAATAAATTGCTACAAAGAAACACTGGAAGCACACTGGTGGAGTAACGTTGGAATCCTTAATTAGGTAAGCAAAGGAAAGATAATTTTGATTCTATAAAAACAAAGTTATATATGTGTGTACACTTTCAGACATAAACTATGTTGTGTTAGATAAATTTTCACCAATTGTTTTTTTGAAATACTAAAAAAACACATTTTAGGGGGGAGCACACTAGATGCTATATTATGTTTTTTTGACAAAAATAGGAGCACTTTGTATGATCCCCTATTTGAATCCCTTAATCTCCACCATTTTCAAAACAAGTTAGTAGTTTAGAAAGTAGATGAAGATCACTATGAGTCTTGTTATTGTTGCATCTTCAAAATTTGAGCATAACAATTATCAATTTCTCATCTAAGATCTGTTTTTCCTAATTTCAAAAAATAAAAAAAGTGGCCACTTAAGACCCCTTTGTAGTTCCCCATTTCCATGCACTTACCCACTTTTCTTCCATCTCATCCCAATGCCAATTTGAAACCTACAAAGCATCCACCTCCTTTGACCCATTTAGAAGTAGTATATCCATAATACATTATCGTAGTATGCTTATGCACCATTTCATGTTTAATATCTTTGAATTCCTCCAAAATGGTCTTATAAGACTCAAGTAGGCCAATAACTTCTATACCTCTAAGACCTAGAATTGTTTTCACCATACAAAAATTCACAACACAAGAGCAATTAAAAATGTTCTTGAACCTTTCATTAGACATTGGTATTTACTTAACAAATCTCTTTTATTCTCCCTACTCACCATTAACATGCAAATACCACTATCACCATGCACAAAAAATCCTAACTCAATCTATTGTAATTACACAATTTTAAAAATATATCATTAATTAAAATAATAAAATAAAAATATATACAAATTATTGAAAAAACATAAAACACCTATATACACTTCAAAAGAAAAAAAAAAAATCAAAGAGAAAGAAATTGTGACAAATTAAAATACCACTCTAAATCTTCTTGAAAATAACATCAATATTATACAATCTTAAGCCAACAAAAGACTGTAATACTTTATATATTTTAATAAAATTTGACATATATATAATCCTTATCCATACAAATAAAATTAAAATGATAAAATCTAACCCAGTACCCCCTTAAAATAATATGTTAAATAAACCATATCATCAACTAAATAAGCCACAATTTATAGTTTTTTAATAATTTAAATATTTATTTGTGTGTATGACAGTCCCACCGCCTTTTTAACTGACATAATTCCCATGTCAAAATACTTATTTTATCATATTAAAAGCATAAATGACATCAGAAAAAATCAGATTCTCAATACATCTTACAGATACGGCAAATCAAGAAATGAGTCAAAATAGCTAACAGTCCATGGTGTGTGTTTTAAATTGAACTAGACAATAGTCAAACAAAACCAAAAGTTATTATTCAATTCATTCTGGAACCTACCACTCTATGAATCCTATGACAAACAGAACTCATTATTCTAGCACATTTGGAATGTGCAATCTGTCTAGAATCCTATGCCTCTTAAATGAATATAAACCGTCTCATTTTGAACCTTTGCAGTTATCTGAGTATATGGTAGAATATCCCATTCAATTAAATGAATCTAATACATGTACTTAACAATTAGTTGAATCTAGGATCAAAGTATTTTACCTCAAGGTGTAATAGGTGATGATGACCTGTCACTGCTCAAATAACAGGTCACTAAGATAGTATTCAGAGAGCATCTTCTGTGGGCCTTCTTGCTGTGTGTGTGAACATGCAAGCCCTGGAAACAATCTAGAAATTATGTGAAGCTATTATTTCTTTGAAATCCCAGCCCATTTTGCTGTACAATCTTTGTATATTGATACCCATCTGGGGATTTAGAAAAGTTCATTATACGTCAAGTACTACGATTGGA
The DNA here is from genome assembly GCA_007115665.2 of Sequoiadendron giganteum. Lineage (NCBI taxonomy): Eukaryota > Viridiplantae > Streptophyta > Pinopsida > Cupressales > Cupressaceae > Sequoiadendron > Sequoiadendron giganteum. The sequence goes on from CM021105.1 coordinate 79,801,629, forward strand.
TTCTCACTGATTAGTTTCTGCTTTTTCTGTTATACTTCTTTCCCATCAGATTAATTGCTTTGTCTGTAATCGTTCATTCTCTTCAGATTAATGGCCACTGAGACGACACAGTCTGAGTCTGCAGTAGACAAGGTAAGGTTTTTTGGTCCTCTTGTCTCATACTTCGTTTCTCTGTGTCTGTGAATGTTCTTTTTCAATCCATTGAATGCATTTTCTTGATGTTCCCATTTTTGCAGCATGTGTTCTGGATCAATCTGGTTTAGTCAATCTGATTTAGTGTAGCAAAATGATATCTATTACAGACTTATATTTGAGCTTTGGATTGTAATCTGCATGCTATGTAACCAAAGCAACAATCGGCTTGAATCCATAGAAAATTGTTACTTTTCAGCTCTAATCTGGCTTACATCATGCTGATTTTGAATCTTGATATGCCCAAGACAACAGCAGAAAATGACCCACTTGAATTTTAGCAGAAGTTTATGAATGCCTAATAGAGCTTCAGGACCTTGATTGTTGTTAATTTGGATATATCGTAGCGTGGAAGCTTGGAATCCAGTTGGATCCATACTTAAATATGTCTGGGTAACCTTTTTATGTTTTGGAAGGAGAATATATTTGTGTACTTGTGTCCTTGGCATTGTATAATGATCTTAAAGTATTGCCTGCTTCTATATTGTGTTCTATCTCTTCCATGGGATGGAGGGTGCATTCTAGATGTTTTGGGTATGACTGTATCTGGATTCTGAAATTTTATCTGGGTTTGGAGGTAAAATTTGCTGAAGCCGTTATATATTTAAAACTGTGAAGTGGTCCCAAAACTTTTATTTGCATGGAGGGTCTTTTTGTATTATCAAGTTATATAAACCTCTGCAGTAATCAGTAGATTGTTGTCTACCAAAACAGAGTAAACTTAAACTTCAAAAGTTCAAAAAGGCTCTAAATTAGGTTAAGTGTCAAACAATAGACCCTCGTTTGGTACTCTGGTTTGGCCTGACTTGTTTCTCATAAGAGGAATCTCTTTTGATTGGCTTGAATTGGGTTTTGTTTTTCATTAGAGTTGTGAAAACGTAGCCAAGTTGTGGTTGTCCTAGTGGTGCATAACGATATATTGTAGATTTTTGTAATTAAAGTGAGTCTTTCATGATAAGAAGGATAAAATAATTCTAGATGCAGAAGGAAGGAGTTGGTGCTGGTAAGCCAATTTATGTTGCTAAAAGAACTTTGATTTTGATGGATGTTGCAGTCTGTTGATGAAAAAATGGAAGGGCTTATTGTTGAAAAGACTTTAGACGAGGAAGACAAATTGAAAACTCTTGGCAATTCCACTCCTACAGATTCAAAAGATGAGGAAATGTTGAAGGAAGAAGAGACACCCGATGTTAAAGAAAATGGAACTTCAAAAGAACAGATCCTTCAAAATGAAGGGGATAATATTGAGCAGACTCTGGATGAGCCAGACGTGTCAAAAGCCATGAATTGCCCTGTTTCAGATTTGACAGAGAAGGATGTGTTGAAGGAAGAGCAGACCCCTGATATTGAAGAGATTGAAGCTCCAAAAGAACAAGAGACCCTTGGGGCCATGAATGAAACTGTGGAGAAAGAAAAGGTTGCAGAAACTGAAACCCCAAATGAAATGAATTCTGTTGAGGTTGAAGAAACTAAAAGCTCAAAGGAAATGAATGGAACTGTGGAAAAACAAGAGACTATCGAGGTTGCAGAAACTGAAACCCCAAAAGAAACAGATTCTATTGAGGTTGCAGAAACTGAAACCCCAAAGGAAACTAAAATTCCAGTGGAAATAAACGGAACTTTGGAGAAACAAGAGAGTGTTGAGGTTGCAGACACTGAAACCGGAAAGGAAACAGATTCTATAGTGGTTCCAGAAACTGAAACCCCAAAGGAGACTGAAATTCCAATGGAAATAAATAGAACTTTGGAGAAACAAGAGAGTGTTGAGGTTGCAGAAACTGAAATCCCAAAGGAAATGGATTCTGGTGAGGTTGCAGAAACTGAAATCCCAAAGGAAATGGATTCTGGTGAGGTTGCAGCAATTGAAACTCCAAAGGAACAAGATTCTGGTACGGTTGCAGATATTGGAACTCCAAAGGAACAAGATTCTGCTGAGGTTGCAGAAATTGAAACTCCAAAGGAACAAGATTCTCTGGAGGGTAAGGAATACAATATCTTGAAAGAGCTTGAAGGCCCTAATGGTACCACGGAAGAATCTTTGAAGGATGAAGCAGAGGTGACCCCAGGTGTAACAGAGGAGAGCTCAGCAAAGAAACAAGAGACTTCTAAGGCTACAGAACAAGAAACAGCTGAGGAAAAGGAAGAATCCCACAGCGATACCAGAGAAGAATCTATGAAGGAAGAAGCAGAGGTTACTCCTGATGTTATAGAGGAAAGCTCAGCAATGAAACAAGAGACCCCTGGAGGTACAGAAAAAGAAATATCCAAAATAGAGGAAACTGTCCACATGGATAGCATAGAAGAATCCAAGGAGGAAGAGGCGGGGGCGACTCGTGATGTTAGTGAGGAAAGCTTAGCAAAGCAGCAAGAGATTCCTGAGGCTATAGAAAAAGAAATACCCACCGAAGCTATAGAAAAAGAAATCCCCGAGGCTACAGAGAAAGAAATACCTAAGGAAGAGGAAGCTTCCTGCAAGGATACCGTAGAAGAATATTTCAAGGAAGAAACAGAGGTGACCCCTGATGTTCCAGAGGAGAGCTCCGGAAAGAAACAAGAGATCCCTGAGGCTACACAAAAAGAAACCCTTACGGAAGGGCAAACTTCCGACAGGGATACCATAGAAGAATCTTTCAAGGAGATGAACCCTGATGTTCCAGAGGAGATCTCAGCAAAGAAACAAGAGACGCCTGAGACTACACAACAAGATACTAATAAGGACCAACTCCCACTGTTCTATGAAAATGCTTCAAAGATGGAAGGAGAGAAATTGAGTAAAGAAGTTTCTGAAACTGCTGAAGCTGATAGAGAAATGGAAGTTAAGTCTGTAGAAGACCGAGAAATTCCAAATCTCACAGTGGATCAGAAATCTGGGGCTGGAGCTGAAGAAAGAAAAACTGAAAATGTTCCTTCTACTACATTGGCCAATAAGGCAAAGCCTGGTACAAAGTTTTCACTACGCCGTTCAACTGCCATCTTTCGCAATGTAGGATCCAAGATGACGCAAGTGATGCAAAAAATTAAGAATTCCATTACCAGGAAATCTTCGAATGACAAGGCTACCAAGCAGGCAAGCTAGAATCAAAAGCTGAAGGGACCTGCCAGGCATGGAAATCTGAAAGAGTAAACTTTTATTTTCACCTAAATGAATAGATTGTTATTGTGTATTGCATGAATTTAATTTGAGTGTGATAATTGTTTTCTCTTTATTACAAGTTTTTGATGCTTTCACTGAAAGCATATTTCCTCTTTGTGATGATATGCATCTTCTGAGTCATGTATTAAGGATGAGCTCTGTCAACCTTGCTCTGAGAAAAGCTAAGGTATGTAAAGGAAAGAGATTGGAAGAAGTTTATATGGTTCTGTGTAGGGTAAGCATTTTCCCTATGTAAGTAAACTGTAACATTGTATTTGATGTCTATTCCATATTGTATATTTGTCCTATAATAAAATTGATATGATTCTTCTATATTTCTGCTTCTTGTACCATGTTTACCCTCTGGTAGGAACTCAGAACATACTACCAAGGATTCACTTAATCAAATGTGTGACTGGATGAGAATTTCATTTAAGAGGGTCTCTTAGATTGTTTGTTTTGCTTAAAGTGAGTAAACTAAAATCTATCATGGAGTTTACAGGATGTTGTTCTATAGCAAGCAGGTAAAAACAGATGAAACACATTGTAGAATGACAATAGATTGCATCAATTATTATTTGTGCTGTCTGAGTAATCATTTTTAGTGTTAAATGTATAGAATAAATCAGTTTGTATTTTTTATTCTTCTATTATGTACATATTTATTGTAAAATTGTAATATTTTGCATCAAATATTATTTGGGTTTAGATGAGACTATAAATCTTTTGAGTAACTTTATTTAGTGTTCAATGTATGAAATGAATCAGTTTGTATCTTTTTTAATCTTTGGAAAATTATGACATTTTGCATCGAATATTATCTGAGATGAGACTATAAATCTTTGAGTAACTGTGTTTAGTGTTCAATGTATGGAATGAATCAGTTTGTATCTTTTTCAATCTTTCCATTATGTACTGTTGTATTGTAAGATTATAACATTTTATATCAAATATCTTTGGGCTGATGAGAGACTATAAACATTATGACCAAACATGTTTATTGTTCAATGTATGGAATGAATCACTTTGTATTATTTTTGTCTTTCATTATATACTGTTTTAAATAAAAGTTGAAATTATGGTGTTTTTATTTAATGTGGTGGATTTGGATTACAATGCTTGACAATAAAGATTTTATATTTATTAAAATACCTTCTAGGGGAGAGGACTCAGTAGATGAGAATGTTCCAATAATTGCGACAGTGTTTGTTGATTTGATGGCAGAATGAATTATGTAATGTCACATCAATGCACCAATAAAACATGACTTAATGCACAACTACCAATCTACCTCTTATTGATGGCAGAATGAATTATGTAATGTCACATCAATGCACCAATAAAACATGACTTAATGCACAACTACCAATCTACCTCTTATTTAACATGTTTTTGGACACCTAAACAAAAAACACGCATGTATCATCATATTTGATGATGTGACCCTGAAACCTTAGTTATAAGGAGGGGTCTTGTCAAATAAGTTGTTGTAAGAAATTGGGAGTGATTTGAAATCACTCCATATGATTTTGAGAGGTGCGAAGTTAAGGATGCTCAACTATTGGATCATCTATCCTAATAACTCTATATTTTGAATGAACTAATATTTGTTTGTATCATTGAATAATTATGAATTCATATTTGTATGAAGTAATTTTATTTATAAAAAAAAGATCCATCATACAATATTAATGTTAATGTTAGCCAAATCTTCAAATAAAGAACAACCTGGAAGATAATATTTTCTCCAAGAATTCTGTAAGACTTTACAAATATATATTTTTTAAAACAATTTTTATGTACATGGAGATCCATTTGTATAGTTATATTAGTGACAATATCTATAAATCACCTTGATAATAAATCTATACAAACATTTAAATTTATAATACAAAATTAACTTCACAATCATGAACAATAATTAAATTTTTATAATATCTACAATTGTAAACTTAATTGCAAAAATCGAATCTTTGTGATGTCAATGGTTATAAGTTTAATTGCAAATCTTAATAATTTGAATTAAAAGTGACTGGTAAAAAATCTAGTGAACTTCATTCATAAATTACACACTTAACAATGATGATACCCTTTCAAGTGAGAAAGGGATGGCGATACTAATGTATTTTGTATTGGCTTGTCATAAAGGTATTACGAAACAAGTGTCACATAAGACAAATGCTGGTCCCTTTCAACTTTTTTATGGACTGTCGTCCATATTAATATTATGAGATATTTTAAAAGTTTGAGACAACTCATTAATATAAGATAGTAGATGGAAACAAACTTTTTATATAGACTATGTGATAATAGATACGAAACTATTAAAAGGGAAATAGTTTTATTATAATAGTGTGACTGTGAAATTTGTAATTTATGTTAATTTTTATTTATTTTTTTGTGGTTATATTAAGAGGATGGTTTAAGATAATTATGATAAATGAAGAATTTTTTTTGGTTTAAAATTGACTTTATTTTTAAATATGATTTATTTTTAGTATACATATTTTATTGTATTTTAGATAGATTATGTGAATAGATACAAAATTATTAAAAGGGAAATAGATTTATTAAACTTTTTAGATAGATTATGTGAATAGATACAAATTATTAAAAGGGAAATAGATTTATTATAATAGTGTGATTGTGAAATTTGTAATTTATGTTAATCTTTATTTATTTTTGTGTCTATATTAAGAGAATGGTTTGACATAATTATGATAAATGAAATATTTTTGTTTAAAATTAATCTTTATTTTAATTTTAATTTTAGTATACATATCTTATTGTATTTTATTTTATAAATATATCTATATATTTTTCTATATGTTTTCTTATAATTACACTATCATTTCTTCTATTTTTGTATATCCATTCCTTGTCTAGATCTTATCACTCACTTATTTCTTTGGAGTTTACATTTTAGAATGGATAGGAGTTGGCCAAATTTGAATTTACATTTTAGAGTTTCACGGGATTCTTTGACCCATGAAATTGTAAAATGTAAATTAAGTTTGGTTGACTCCCATTATTTTCACAAGCCATTATGAGCCAACTAAGCACATACTATGTGATTTATTGCTACATGTTTGTAGTTGAAGGTATTCAATTACATTTATTTTGGACATTAGAGAGTAATTCGTTCATATTTGAGAAAGGAGCATATTATGAGGGTGATCCCACAATAGTGGTTTACAATTTTTGGTCAAATTGGACACTAAAATATTTTTTTCTAACTAAATCTTCACTTTCGGGCACCTGTAGCGGTTAAACTGTGAGGAATTTGAAGATGATGCAAACTAGTGATTTGTGACATTTTGTCTGTAGATTCTAAATATATTTTTTTCAAAACTTTTGGAATTAAATTGCACTTCTTTTTCCATCTCCTTCGAAAACTAGTTTTTTTCAGCAAACAACATTTTTAAGGAGTGATGCTCACCATATACAACATTACTTTTTTTTCCATGAAAGATAAAATTCTAATTCTTTTGAATTTAGATTTGTAACTTTGATATTTAGTGCTTCTAATTGGTCTCATAGTTTTTTATTGAATATTTTTTTCTTAATCAAGTTTTGAAGTCAAACCAATTACAATTCAGACATAGGCAGACCATATACAATGTAAAATGTTTTGTATGTATCAAAATTCTTTTTTTTTTGTTGGATCAAGGACTTCAATATCTGGTGCACTCATATTTTTAATTTTTGTTTTGATAATCTGCTATTTTTCCACATGTGTAGAACAAAGAGTTTGATTTTCGGTGAAAAACCTATGTTTAATAAAACTAAAAAAAATAAATACATAATAAAACCAAAACATATTAAAATTATATTCGTTGGATAGCTCGTTCCGAGGACTACCATCATCCAGTTGGGTTTGTGAATTTTCCTCCATTTTCATCCTTAACTTGAGCTTCGAAGCGCAAAATTTTGGGCTTTTTTGGTGCCTGAGGGGGAGAAGGAGGGAAAAGGGGGGTTCAAGCGAACCCCCCTTTCAAAAAATGTTTTCTTTGTTTTTTTGGCGGGAATGGTGGGACCTTATATTTAACTAGTTTGCTCAAACCAAGGTTCATTCAAACCCTTTTTTGGTTCGCTCGAACCTATAGGTTCATTTGAACCCCAAAAATCTTTTTTTTTTTGCATGGGGTCATTTTATGCAAGTTTTCCTTCCTCACTCGAATTGTAAACCACTTTTGTGGGTTTACCCATGAAAATTTTAATTAGAGCACCTAACAATAATCTAGTTCTACATCACATCATCGTAAAACATTAGCATGTTTGGAGATTGTTATCCCCAATCACTTACTTGACTATATAATTAGTACTATCAAGAGAGTCAACCTAGGAGACCATGACCATTGCAATCTAGCAATATCCCTTAGGTGTTTAAAAACATCACATGCCCTTGACATTAGCAAGGCACATAAAATTAAGAGAATCAAAGAATAGAATTGTGGAACTAAAAAGATCATATCCACAACCCACATAACAAATCCATGAGCATGGAAGTGACCTAAACCTATAAATTTGATTGAAAAAAGGAAATAGGTCAATGCAGAATATTAGACAAAGATCACATATAAGTTACTAGGTTTCTAACATTAGATCATCTAAATTAGAGATTGCATTAGAGTTACCTTTGACATCATTCCTAAAGCTAATTACCCCTACCCATTGTATTTAATTTTATAGCTTAACATTCAACTATGAATAATAACTATCATAGATCTTAATTAATTAATCTAAGTTGATTTATGATTATGTGTTTGCATTCTATTAGATTAACCTTGGTTAAACTTAAGGAAAGTTTATTTTCCTTTCTATTTTGGCGAACTTGTCCGCTCTTAGATAACCTAATGTAAATATTAATATTTTTAGATCTATAACTTTTAAATTTTTACATCTTATTTCTAGACCTAATCATTATTTTCATTTTTTTGATTTATTGATACATTATTATTTGAGGGTGTGGTGTTCTTATTTACATACCCTATCTTCCAAGTTCACCCTATCCACCCTTGCATTGACTTTAGGATTTATATTTTACACAATATCTTATATTTTTTATAAAGTTAACACTAAGGGTTACATACTTACAAAATTCTATTTCTAAATGATTTCATTTGATCCCTTAAAAGGTGAAGAAAAATTAGTGTTTTATCAACATTTTGATAGGTGTAAAGGAGACTCCATTGAAGGTTTGATTTAAGTCCACTTGGAGTGTAATAAAAGGGGGTTTGATCTAATCCCCTTTAATCAAACCTCTTTAGATGGAACCCTTTGGGGATTAAAACATTACTTTTCCTAAAAATATGTGATTTTAGGAAAAAATAGAACGCCCCATACATGGGACACTCTATTGTGGGATCAACATGAGTTTTCCATATACTCTCATAATCATCATATCTCAACACCTTTATATTCTTATCATTTTTATTCTCAACAAGTGAATAAAACTCTTTAAACTTAAGAGAAAACTTAATATTTGGAATCTAAAAAATAAACTTAGGTTTATCTAGAATAATCATCAATAAAAGTAACATAATATTGAGATTTACCAGTAGAACCCACATCCACTGGACCAAACACATATGAATGAATTTTCTAATATTACATTTTCTTTATAATTTTTAGAGGAAAAGATGATCTAGTGTTTGCTAAACACACAATGTTCATGTATTTATCAAAGTTCTCATCAAAGTAAACACAAAATACATGAATTCTTGTTTATTAATAAAGGTTTGAAGACCTTTTCATAAATGTATCCCATACATTAGTGCCATAACATACATGTATTTTTAGAATTTCTATTTATATTCAAACAGTTAGAAAATGTGGAGGTATTCAACCTACAAAAAATTTCAATCTATGATCCTTTAGCAACCACCAAATTTCCTCTTGCCAACCTACAACTGAACTTTTCAAATGTCACACGCAATCCAAACTAATTTAACTCAAATTTAAATCAAATTTCTTGCAAGCCCTAGAATATGCAAAAATCTAATTTAAGGTTTTAACCCTCCCATCATTACAACACGACTATAAATTTTTATGGCCAACAATTTGATGGAAATAATTGCCACCTAGATACACTTATCCTCCATCATAAACATGGTAGGAAGAGAACCACTACATGTGACTAGTCATATGGTATGACAAAATTATGTCAATGAACCAAGATTCATCAAAAATAATATTCATTTGTATAGATAAACAAAGCTTCAAATTCACCATTGTTAGAGTATTTTTAGTGGAGTCATAAATATTCTTCTTACTTTTGCACTCCCTAAAATTCCCCCATTTCCCATAGTTCTATCACTTTACTCTTTCTCGAGGTCTGTTACTTCTAAAATGTAGGTCAATACTTTAAAACATTTCTTACCATTAATGTCAAAGATATGCCATCAAGAAAGTAAAAAGGGAGGTTTATCAATAGATTGCAGGTGTTTTAAGGGTAATGATGAGAGTAGGTATCCTTTACTACACTTCAAGCTTAGCATAAACTTGGGAGGGTATTCCTAGAGGTAATGTTAATAGGTTTTTACATCAACTAAGATATAACATGAAAAAAATAATCATTAGCAACAACCAAACTATAATTGATCCCAATTATTATCATTAGGTCAAAGAAAACCTAGTTGAAAATAACCTCTTGTATAGTTGATAAAACCTTGCCCATGCACCTATAGATAAAAATAATAATATAATCTCTTAAGATAATTTCATCTGAGGTTTCTTACATAGTGGGAAGGTGCATACATATGGTACATGATTCTCTACAAATTTAACATTTTAGGTTTACTTGATATTATTACCTAGTTTTACTAATGAATCATGAAAACACATGCATTCTCTAATATACTCCTACTCTACTACTACTAACAAGGATGGAGGTGATTAAAATGGTTGATTGATTGAACCTTCACCAATGTGAACTAGTGCCTACTCCATTGGGAAATGGAGTTATGAACAAAAAGAGTAAAGAGATACCATTAGATGAAGGATTAATAAAACTAGATTTCATTCACATGTAAATACATTCCATGTGGTAAACATAGTTATTTATCCATCTTAAAACTATAATAACCATATTCAAATGAGGAAAGGCCATTAAAAATCATTTTTAATGCATTAGAAGCTATAAATCTTCATCTAACATCTATTGCAAACACAATAGAAAATATGGTTCAAGAGAAAATACATAGCTATACAACTATGCATTCTCTTAAGTACAATAAACTACCATGGAGACATACTAGTACATGGATATGTGTAGTTACAAACCCTTCCTACTCTTTAATAGAGGCATTCCTTCATTTACAACTTAGACATGTAGTATTTGAATCTTTAGAATAACCATAAACCTTTCTATCCCAAAAAAATGGCCCAGTGAAGAACCCTTTTGATGTAAAATGAGCTATTATTTATATTTTTTAATTTTTAGCATCTGTCTACTTGTGCATGTAGTGATCATCCAAGTCCATGGAACTTCCAAAATGAGCAACAACTATCTATCACAAGTCAAATTGGTTGGCTAGAACTTTAACAAATAGTATTAATGAAAGCATGATCACCAATACCCTAGTAATTTTATATTCTTATGAAATCTTGCCTAGTATTTGAACAAAAGGTATTTTTGGTGGGAAGAGAAAACTAGTTGCTATAGGGTCAAATCTAGCATCAATGAAATGATGGGAAATCCTTGGAGGAGGTGAAAACGTGTCTTAAGATTTTTTGGAGCATGATGGACCTTAGCATGAAACCTAGAACCATTGGTGTCTAGTAGGAATCCAAGTCTGGGAAAGATTTGAGGACTTATGGATAAGAGGAAATGAGAGTAAAGGACATAAGGATGGAAGAACTACAAACTTGAGGGAAAGGTGAAAAGGGTAGAGGTCTATTCACAAGTCTGAAACATAGGGAAGGGATGACATGTTAGGAGTAGGGAGAGGTATGTTCAAATAATGAACATGGGAGTTTGGAGGGAAAGAGGCTTGGGGATAAAATTCAAAGAGGGAATCCCAACCAAGAATGAGAAGGGGATTGAGATGTGGTCACAAGATGGTATTGAAGCTCGCCTGACTAAGTCCCAAGGTTCCAAGTCTAGATGGACATGTGTAGCCTAGGAGGAGGATAGAGGAATGAGTAAAAGTTGGGGGTTGTGTCTTGGGAGGAATCTTAGATTGGGAAATGGGGGGAAGGAGAACCATGGGGGTTGGGGTTGAAATAGGTTAAGGACTAAGGAAGTGTTGGGCTTGGAAATTATGATTTTTTAGGGGTCAAGAGTCCAAACGTACTTAGGAATGGGGGATAAGTTAGAGATGCGAGGTTTGTATGAAGGACTAGGGTCTAAAGGGAGCTTGGGGTACCAAAGGACAAGAACCAAAGGGGAAGAAGGATCAAGTAACTATGTGCTATGGGGAGAAAGAGATGACACATCTTTGAGGTATTCTACTAAAAAATCCACCTGCCTCTTCAATGCTTCCAATTTACAAGTATGTCAACCAAAGGAGTTACCATTTAAACTTCTACCTTTCATGGCTTAATGGACACCCACACAATGTTTCAAAACTCTCATTTTATGGAAATTAATGTTCAAGTAGTTATAAAAACTTCCTCATATTTCCTTTTTAGTTCTCTACTAAAATTAATTTCATAATTTGTTAGAAACCAAGCATAAGAGCATTCCTTCATTAATGCTTATAAATGAGAAAGTTCACAACTTTCTAAAATTTGAGCATAAGAGCATTCCTTCATAAATTCTCAAAAATGAGAAAATTCACAACTTCCTAAAAGTTGAGCATCAGATCATTCCTTCATTAATGCTCAAAAATGAGAAAGTTCACAACTTGCTAAAAGTTGAGCATAAGAGCATTCCTTCATTAACACTAAAAAATGAGCAAGTTCACAACTTGCTAAAATTTGAGCATGAGAGAATTCCTTCATTAATGCTAAAAAATGAGCAAGTTCACAACTTGTAAGAAACCAAGAATGAGAGCATTCCTTCATTAATGCTTACAAATGAGAAAGTTCACAACTTGTTAAAATTTTAGCATAAGATTTTTCCTTCATTAATGATAAAAAATGAGTACGTTCACAACTTTGTACAAGTTGAACATAAGAGAATTCCTTCATTAATGCTTGAAAATGAGTAAGTTCATAACTTGCTAAAGTTTGAGCACGCTAGCATAGGTTAGAAATTAGGGAAAAAGTGTGAAATTAAAGCCCAAATTCTAAATTGCTTAGTTTTGACAACTTCACAACCCCTCCATCCAATCTTTTGTTCCCTTGGATTGATCTTCACGTTCTTATAACTTGCTTTTGGCTTGTCAACATTCTAACTCACTCATAAAAATATTATTTTAATAATAAAGCTATGCCTTTTGAAAATAATTAATCTCACGAACACATTAACAAACTTCTTAATAGACTTCGAAGGCTACGAGAGAAAAGATGCATAATTTTTAATTGGTTCAAAAAAATTCCATAAAAAAAATCTAGTTTAATAAAAATATCATTACCATCAAAACCCAAATCCAATTTTATCTAAAACAAACAAAACATTTGATTTAATTTTTTTCATGACTTGACCAATGAAACATCAAATTTTTAGTATCTTGCAAACTAAGAAGCAGGATGATCTCATGATATCATGAACCTCCCTACCAAACCATTTTTTCCCAGCTACTATGAAACTCCAAATTTAATTATTTATGCAAACAACCTACCAAAGAATTAAAGTTTAAAATCTCTCAAACCAAAATACTTTTTGATCTAAAAAATTACCCCATTAGGTGAAATGAAGTCTTTAACACCTTCATACAAGTATTTTACACTAGCTCTTATGGATTTTCAAATTTAATTGTTTATATGATTTTTCACATTGTGTGACTACTCCCAAGACTTCAGCTGAAATGAAAGATGGTTCTTCTTAAAAAAATTGAACCTTTCCACATGAATTCAATCATCTATGATACTCCAAAAATGGACAAGGACAATGAATAGTATAGGAAACATGTGGTACTATCAACTTGCAACTTGAATTGTGTCGAGAAAGGTGTTTGATAAATGACAACACTTATAAATTTGAAACCCACAAATAAAAAAAATTGTGGTGTCAAAATGAGACTAACATGTCCCAAATATAAAATATTAGTCATGGTGAATTTATTTGATTCCTTTAAAAATAGAATTTATGCTTCCATATGGTATGTGCCCCTATAGGAATGTTGCTAAGGACTTTACCATGCTTGGTCAAGATATTTTTTACATCCACATGATATTCTCTCTTACCTTCAGAGCAGTTTGACATGGTCATGAAGCACTGATCTTCCCATGCTACTTTTCCATGATGAAATATTCTCTATTATTCTAATATCACGCCTCACAATATCACTTCTTTCCCTTTGGACTACAAGTTTATTTCCATGGTCTAAAAACTATGTGTGATCTTTTCTAATGATTGCAACCACTGGATACCCACTATCATATTTGTTTCATGTATGTTAACAACATAGAAATCATCCTTCATAACATATCCTCCCAAATTAAGGTCTAAGTGGGAGATCTTTCAAGTGCATTACATAGTGAACCTATAAACCATAATTATATTAAACCCTTTGAAATCCTCTATTTTAAAACCTAACTTGGTCACAAGTTCCTCATCAATGAAGGTATCATGAACACCAATGTTAATTATTATAGTCACAGTTTGTCCTTGTAAAACCCTATGAATGCAAAAAGGACTATACCTTGGAGTACTAAAAAGTTTGACAAGAGTACCTCCTAAAGTTCCTCCCTCTTTTGATTTTTGTTCTTCTTTTTCAATCTCTATTTTGGGTTCTTAAAATATTGATTCATCTTCAGAAATTACCTCAATGTGGTACACATGTCCTTTCTCAAGACATCTATCTCTCAGTGACCAAGGTTCCTTGTAGTTGAGGCATAACTTCTTCCTTCTCAATTCATTCCTCACCTCCATGTCTAGCCTTGATGGGAAATTTGTGGGTTATTGTACTTTTTTATGAAAAGTATTTTTTGGAAGGAAATTCTTGGTCTAAAACATTCTTCAACATGAAAGTCTCTAGTCTCTAGTCTCAAATCACACTTGATTACTTATTGTAAATCCCTTGAGAGACTCAATTAACCCTTTAATGAATATCATAGTCTACATTCTCTTTGTGATATTTGGTACCATTATAAATAGATTCTATAATTTTGTCACATAGTTCACCATTGAACCATACTACCTGATGTAGGAGCATCTACGATCAATGACAATCTTACATCAACCAAGAAAAAGGAAGTATTTTAATTTTTAATTCCTAAGGTTGGTGATTTTGAAGTTGGAGAATAAACTGCAATATTAGGCCTAAATAATTTATTAAATAATTGGTCTTATTATAATGTTTCAAAATTTTGGTGTGGGAGATAATTTAGGAGGTAGTTTTGAAACTTGAAAATCAAAAAGGCTAAACTAGCTATGGATTTTTGGGAGTTACACTTTGAGACAACTTATCAATGTTCCTAAAATGTAGTAGTGGAGAATCTAGGCACCCAAATGGATTTGATTGTCTTTTTCTAAGTTGGGACCCTATTTTTGAGGAGTGGGAATACAAGTTGTCAACCAAATATTGGCAATTTATTGGAAATGGGTTTAAAGATGCTCTTTTGGAGCATTTAATAATTTCATTTTTACATTTATGAGGATTTATCTAGGTTGGGCATGGAAAATTGGGAGTTATAGAAAATAATATGGTGGTTACTTTGAAAAGTTTGATTTTTGACAATTTGGGGGGGAGTCATTATTCCAAATTTTTGAGAAGGAGAGAAGGAGATGTGGCTTTTCTTGGAAAGAAGAGAGAAGACATTTTTGTTTCAAGTTTGAAGGTATGTTGCAACAACATGTGGATTTTTGATACTGAGGTTTATTGCAACAAAGGTTCCATTGAAAGTTTGTAGGTTGAAGGAGCCAACATCTTGAAAAAGAAGATAGTTGAAGGAGATCATTTTGTATTTGTTCTTTTCTGTCCCATATCAGTTTTGTATCAGTTTGTAATGGATTCCATCATCCATCATAGCTGCAAAAAAATGTAATTTAGATATATTTATTTTGAATAAGAATCTTAAATCTCTTCTTGCATATTTTTGAGTCATTATGAAGCAATTTCTGAGTTGCTTAGCTTGTTGATGAGAGTTTGTGCTTGAGGTTTTGATTTTCCCTTACATCACTACCTAAGCTAATTCAAATATCTAAAGTAAACCTTAGTATCCTTTTGATCAAACCTCTCAATTAGTATATTATAGAATTCATCATATGAGTTGATGGATCTATGAACGAAAGTGATCAGTTCATGGTACCACCACTCATGTGTAGTACTCTCCAAATGTAAGATAGAAAACTTGATTGCCTCATTTTAAATCATAGGTATGAGAGATAGGTATCTATCTATCTCATATACCCATACATAATTCATGAATCTATTAGATCCATCATAGGGAGAGAGATTCAACATATCTCTAAAAATTTTATGACTTAGGCTTGGGTCTAAATCCATTTCAACCTTTATGCATGTTCATAAACTTGGTGATTGATATATCACTTTGAGAGTTTAGAGATTTGTTATTTGGAACCTCTACCTCATTAGTAAGAAAGGTAGGTCAAGTAGGTCATGTAGTTGAAACAAGGATAATATTTTAGGTGTTTTTCTAAGTGGCATCAAGATTATTACCCCTAGAAGTGCTTACTTCACTAGCCTAATGTTTAGGCACATTCATATTATTGTCTAACTTGTGAAGCAATATTACCATCATATCAATCATCAAATAAAAATTCCTTTTGGCCTAACCATTAGGTTAATCATCCATATTTTTATCATTTCTCTTTTAGACATACTATCATTTTATGCAACATATTCTAAAGGAGGAGAATTCATCTATGGATTCTCTACATACTAACATTGTTTTCTAATTTCCATTATATAATATTTGGTTGATCACTATTATGTATCAAAAACTCAATATGTGAAGTTTATCTCTAGAAACATAGGTAGGAAAGATCACCAACTTTGATACCATTGTAATGTCTCAATTAGAATATAAGAAAATCCAATTATTAACCTTCTACAAATACTTATTATTTGAGACAATAATATTGGATTCTAACATTTGAATCATATCTTAAATAACTCATATTTAATACGTTGTTCACACTTTATCATTATCGTCACATTATGACCAAAAAATTGCAAATAATAGATATAATATCCCAATCTTTAAATCTTATTACCAAAAAGACTAAATTACATTCAACTAGTATGTAACTTTAGCAATTACAACAACATTAAATTTCCATATTCATACTTGTAGAAACAATAAATAAAACCAATAAAATGTGATTGAAATATATAATCAATGAAGTTCTAATGCATTCCCTTGAATGAGATAGATCTCTCTAGCCAAAGGGTTTTCATCCCCTAACTGTCAAAATCAAAGGTTTTCCATCCTATGATCTCCCACTTGAACACAAGTGCTTAGGAAATTTTCAGATTAGGGCTTCACGTAAAGAAATAAATGATCCCCCCACAATAGATGTGTTTTCCCTTTATATCCATCACAACAATAATAGGTTGGCCACAAAGTAGATCTTCATCTTAATATTTGAACAATGATTGTATGCAATAAATATCCCACCTTGGGGATTTTCGACACTAAAACAAACCATTAAATGGTATTACAACACGTGTTGGGGCATTGAAAAATGAATAGAAACAAAGGGAAAAAAATGGGGTTCAAGGGTTGGAAATGCCATAAGAATTGTATCACATGGTTGGTCATCAAGGGTCAAGAAATGTGCATGTTAGTAAAAATGGGTTTACTTATAAATACAAAGTATGAATGGAGGAAGGATGGAAGGCATGATAGAATGGAAGAGTCCAAAAATTAGATAGGAAGAAAGTAAAATAGAATTTCAAGGAAAGAAATACTCAAAAAATGAAAACACACAATAAAATAGAACCAAGAGAGACACAAGAGATAAATAATAGACCTAATACCTACAGATTGAGATTAACTAAACATGAGACATGGCAATATTTTGGAAATTAGAGGTAGTTTTTGCATGTCACTAATGCCTAAGAGCCCTTGCAACTTAATAAAAAAACCAATTGAACACCTTTTATGTTTATTTAAACCATGTCATACAGTTAAATATAAAATATATAGCATGAACCATGATTTTATTTTCATATATATTTTAAAGGAAAAAAATGGTTTGAAATTTAGTAGCCAATTTAGGGGTGTTTCATACACAATGTTGGAATTAGGTTAGACATAAGAATTGAATTTATAATCTAGCGACAAGTGATGCAATCATGGATTAGGAACCCATTGAAGGAAAGCCAATATGATAATCTCTTCAAATATATAGACCATTCATCTTAAACAACAAACTAATACCAAAGATAAAACTTTATTTATCATAACATAACTTATCAGGTTCTAAAAACAAATGAGACTATTAGTACATAAAGCTCAAGCTTTAACAATCCTCCAAGACTGAAAATTTTCCAACAATATAAAATCCAACTAACATTACAAACCAAATTTTGTCATCATCTAGATATATGCAGGAATTGATACATTGAAATCATCTACAACCTCTAAAAAGCATACACTTAGAAATAAAGAATATGAAACTTATTGACTAGTGACTAGCATTACTAACAAAAAATCTTTCAAATACTCCTACATAGGTCCTAAAAAACTATGACTCCTTAGAATACACTATAGACAACATAAATATTTTTCAAACTCATGGCTAGATTGAAAATCTACTATTTCCCTCAAAATCTACTCCACTACTTTTGTGCCCCCCCGCCTTTTCAAATTGATAGTTGCTTTATGCACAAAAAAAAAATAGTTTCCATGAAGATTCATGTATTTCCATTCTAAAAGGAAACACTAACAAAGATTATAATTAGACTCCAGCTCACCTACATCATTCTCCCCATGTTTAATACATAATCCCAAATAAGGAAATTGGTAATAGCTACTTAGAAGACTACGATCATTACCCCACACAAACTCTATGAGCAATTTGTTTGTATATTTTTTGTATCAAACACTAGTGCTAAATAAAGGAGTTTAAAATAGGTTTTTCCCACTATAAAGTCTCACACTCAAGTTAAAGAATAGTTATTGAAAAAAACTACCACTATTTATGAAATGAAACGCCAATCTCTACTTGCCACCATGATCAAATATAGTAACATTCATTTTTAACTTATTGATCAAATATCCCTACATCATACTCACTGGGTAAGACGTTTGTGAGAATAATTCACAAATTTGAGCTAATGAAATCACACATTTTGCAACAAACTCCATTATTGAACCAAATACCCCAGAAGATTTTCTCCTTCATTTCTTCTAGCTCTTAGTTGGAACGAATCCCACTTCCTTCCACCAATTTTGATTAACATCCTTTGCACCTCTCATGGACTTAGATCTACTATTAAGAAATCTCTTTGTCAACATTTTTTCTCCTCCACCATCTTCTTCCCTTTTTTGTAAGATTTAGCCCACCATAAACTATCCACATCCACCAAAAAATATCTTCAACTACACAAATAAATTTTAATAAACAATAATTATCTCCTCATCTCCTTAAATGTAAACACTTCTACTTCTATAAATACTTTTGGTTCAACTACTGCAATTTTTTCGCCTCCTTCACTTCACATATTTAGTACCTTATCAAGGTATTTATCTTTGCACTACTACACATTACCTTCTTTTTCTACCTCTTCACCTTATCTATCATATAAATGAATATGTAGGACTAAACCACACTCTTCCCTTTTCTTTGCATTCTTTACCTTTTTCCGGTTTTGCAATATGAAAAAACTTACTCAATGAATTAAGAGACCCCACAAACACATTTTCTAGTTCTTCACCATGCCTCATAGACATGCTATCCAACTATTCTCCTTTTCATATACTTTTCTTACAATTTATGCTCACAATGAACTCCAAAAAGGCCCATTCTCAACAACCTCCATGGATGTTGTATTCTCAATCTCCTTTCTATGTTCTTCTGTTGAAATGAATAAGACAATTGAGAGGGAGGGTGAATCAGTTGTAGAAAATTAAACCTTTAAAACCCTCTACAATAATCATATCTACATGCATTCATTAAACCCTTATTCTATTAGTATGATTAAACATGGAATGCACATAACAAAAACTGAAATCACAACACCATACACAAAAGAACACTAGATTTATGTGGAAAACCGAATGAGGGAAATGTAACTATGGATTTTCCTGCAAGATTAAATGTTAGCAAAACACATGCGAATACATCAATCCATAATAATAATGAAGTGCAAAGGAAAGAAACATGAAAACGAAAGGAATGATCTCACCCAAAAGTCTTCACTCTCCATGGCTGATCTCCATTATACCTTCTCAACTTCCTGTAATAATAATGTTGTCCTCAGATTTTATGAGTGAGCAATATGGGATGATTGCTAAAACCAAACAAGTGTTGAAGGATTTCCTAAATGATTATGCAAGAGAATATCAAAATCCTACATGCAAAACTAAGTGATTAAATGACAAAGGCTAAATAATGCTAAACTTAAGAGAGTGTAAATAATTTTCAAGATATTGAGAGATGTCGAAATGAGGAAAAAATTGGCATTTTATAGAAAATGCAATTTTGGATGGACAAATGAGATTAAAGATTGAGAAATACCCTAGAATCAATGGTCAAGATTCAAAATGGAAACTCTCAATTAGGGTTAGGGTAAGATTTCAAAATGAGTGGACAAGATTTAATTTAAGAAATTAAATCAAGAATGGAGAATAGGTGTGACAGTGAAATGAAAATTAGTAAAATCAAGAAGATAAAGATTGGACAAAAAGTTGAGATTTGGAAAATCAATAATTTTAGCAATTACTTGATTTATAGAAGAATATTACCATTTTGAATTAAAATTAATTCAAAATATGGATTTAATGTGATAGTAAATAATTGATTTTGAGATTACTTACTAAAAGAAGTGGCAGTTAACCATGTGAGACCTTTTTAAATAAATTGTTTTATTTAAAATGAGGGAAATGTCAAATAAGACAATTAAATAATTAAAAATATTTATTTAATTTAGAGAATGGGCCCAATAATTAAATAAATTAATAAATCTATTTAATTATAAGAAGAGTTAAGAATTAGTGACATATTAAATAAATAAATAAGATATATTTATTTAATAATTAGGAAGACATACATGGCAAAGATTAATTAAATAAATTGAGAAATTTATTTAATTACGAGAAGAGTTTAGATAGTTAGTGACACATTAAATAAATAAATAAAATCTATTTATTTAATTATCATGAAGAATAAAAAGACATGAATTAATCAAATAATTACGAATTATTTAATTAATAGTCAAAGGTGGGTCCAAAACATAATTAAAATGTCATAATTATGCTAGGACAAAGTGGTAAAATAGAGCTTGCAGGCCTAGGTCATTTTTATGTGTCTACATTTTGCCTATCTTTTTCATAATGCAGTTTATAGCATTATGGAAAAGAAAACAAGTCAAGAATATGCCTCAGTGAAGGTACGGAGTGCCTATGCCCCCTCGGGAATTTTTTTGAATTTTGGCCCAGGGTTAATTTTTTTTGGAAAGTGTCTTGATTAGTCAATTTGATGACCAGAAAAATAATGGTGCGATCGGTTTCAAAAATGGAGGACGTTAAGCTAGCGAAAATGCCAGTCAAAGGCAGTCAAATGAGCCTCCAGTATAAACCCATCAGGTCAAACCCTAATTCTCAACCTATAAATAAGTTGAAAAAGCCTAACCAAGTGTCATTTTCACATTTACTTATTCAAAAATTTGGAGATCAGAGTGTGAGGAGAAGATGGTGATTCCCATGATAGACCATAGTGGCTACCGTGTGCAGACATTTCGACAACCTGAGGGCGCAAAGACACTGGTATGTACCCTATTTGACTTTTAATTTTTTTGATTTTCATGCATTTAATAGGGTTTAGGGGGGGAAAATGAATGCGTTGTGATGCAAACACCGTCGCATAAACTGAAAATGCCTTTGCATTTGACGTATTTGATTGCGTCACGACGCAAGTGCAATGGGTGGATAGGTTTAGGTTTAAAAGTGCGCAAGTGATAGGGAAAACGACGCATGTGTCAAAATGCAACGCATGCGAGGTGAAGAGTGATGCAAGTGTGATATTGCGAGGCAACCACCTTGCCAAATGATGCAAATGTTATAAAATGATGCAATTTCCATACTGAAAGACACAATTGATGTAAAGGTTCACAATTGCTAGGTGGAATGACACATCTACAAATTTGCGATGCAACTGCAAAATGCAAAGCCGCTTGTGACATAGCGCGATGCAATTGCAGTCAACACGAGGCAATTGCAGTAGGTTGTGCCAGTTGCGACAACCGAGTATGCACGGTCGTCGAGAGAGACTGTATGGGGGCCACTGATAGCAGTGGTAATGGAAGAGAAATAGATAGACAGCCTAGTCGCACAATAGTGGAGGTGGAGAGGAGGTCCAACAGATGTAGGGACATCTGCTGAGTACGACGCTTGGTGGCAGGTTCACTGGCCTATTCCATTGATAGAACCTGATGGTCTAGCTCCTATAAATCACCAATTAGTCATTCCTCAGGTGTGAAGGGGAGGTCGGGGTGGCAGCTATGGAGGGTGGGGGAGAGATGGTGGCCAAGGTGATGGGGGGAGAGGTGGGGGAGATGGTGGCCAGGGTGATGGAGGGAGAGGTGGGGGAGACGATGGGGGTGGCTGGGATGGAGATGATGGAGGAGATGGGAGGGGTGTGAGGAGGAGGAGGGGTGATGGAGGGTGGTGTTAGAACCTAAATTTTCCACTTAAAACCTAAGGTTTTTTCCCATTTTTAACCCCCATATTTCACTATCTCTTTATAAATAATCATTTTACCGCCTTTCATAAAGTGAAAATAACTTATACATTATAAATATTGCCATATTACTCACATTTTATATGCCATCACCTTTTTACCGCTATACCACAACCCCTTTCAAGGTGGCATGCGGTATGGCAGTTGACATGTAGTCATATGAAGGGTTTACCACACAACCGTGGGCGATCAACACATAGACCGCGGTGGCGCGGTAAACAGTCAGCAGGGAGGCAGCATCATACAAGATTGTTAACACATAATCGTGCACAGTTAGAACAATACCTACTGTGGTGTGGTGGATGGAGGTCAACGATCAATGACAAAGGAAGCGGCAATGATAGCTATTGTGGTACCGCTGGCAGTTAAGCCAATGACCGCAATAGTGCGGTAAACCATTAGTAGACAACGAAGCCGACTACCGCTCCACCGTGACCGGCCAGAGGGTGGACTGCGGTAACGTAGGTAACGATGAGAGATAACAATAAATGCTAATACCGCCATACCGCCAATGATAGAAATGAAGCCTACGGTAGAGTGGTGGAGGAAGGATAGACCATGATAGTCAGACCGCGGTACCGCTGATAGATGAAAGGAGGACCGCGGTATGGAGGTAACAGTGCAGATAACGATCAAAGTCAATCACCACCACATCGTGGGGGTAAGAGACAAAGGCCATGGTTGAGCGGTAGAAATGAACGGGGGACCAGTCAAAGTCAGTTACCGCTATACCGTGGGAGGAAAAGTCAAAGCCCGCAGTAGAGCGGTAAGCATAAAGGAAGCTGCGAAGACAATAAATGTAAAGGAGGCAACATATAAAGTGAAATGCACGAAGAGGTAAAATATAAAGGGAAAAATAAAAGGCAAAACTATTGTAAAAAATATTTAATTTGCTGAGAGGCAACACAATTAAATATTTTAATTTCTGTCTGTTAATGAATATCAAACGAATATAACAGAAAAGTGAAGGGTCATGACCCTTGGGATTTCATTGTATAAATATTTGAAAAAATCAATTACAGAGGAAAGCGAGAGAATAGTAGGAGTTAGATTTTTCCAGAAAATGGACTAGGAATGGAAATAATGTACAGACCTTCCTGAAACAAAGCAATAGAGAAAATGTTTATGAATTGGTGAAATCTTATCTGAATTCAGTTGTTGAGATACTATAATTTGTATTATTTTTTATCTTGATTCTCTCCAATTCGAAGTCTTCTAATCATCTGAATTAATGTATCAAGCATAATTTTGATTCTTCAAGGTGCATGTTTTCACTTTGTGTGATCTTTATTTGCTGGTGTCTGAAAGTCAGAACTAAATCCCTTCAAATAAGTCACAGTGATCTTAAGGTTTCTTTTGGATGGTTAAAGTAGAACCTGATAGAAAAACATTCCAGCACTATTTGTGCAAGACATAAATAAATGAAGTTGTATGCCAGTCATTAGAATTTCATTTTCAAAGTACCTACCAACTAGAGTTAAGCCAGAGAATGAAACACACATAATTCATGATTTTTGAATCCATTGCCCATGTGGACAGAAGGCACTCATCTGCCTCAATCCAAAGATAAAATTTCATATCAAACAACTTATTCAAATCCTTTCTTTTGTGCAGTAGGAGTAGGAGTAGTTATAGTGATTGTCTATCCACTTCCATTTGCCATTGTGGGTAGATTGTTTCACTAGGAAGTACATTTCAATCTGCATTATTCACATAGGTTCACCCGCCTTGGTCTAGTAGAACCTAAAGAGAAGGTTCAATTGCATCAATTGGCCTTGTACATTGGCCAAAAGCATTGTGAGAGCTTGGCAACCTCTCGTGGCTCAAACCTATGTTTTTGAGACCTAACAGTTTGGTGACTCCACTAGGGACAAACATCATAAAATTTGGTTCCAGCCTTTCCATTTACAGAGTCAATAAGAGAGTTGAAGGAATTGAGACAACAAAGGCTACAAGTTGAACAACAGATGCTACAGGGGAACCAACAATTGTGGCAATTGGAAGTCAAACGTGCTCTGAGTACATCACCAAATAGGCCATCATGCAGTGAGGATGAATGCACAAATACCACATGATGCAATTGAGAATTTTGGTGATAAAGGTAATGTACTCTATTCACATCATAACACTTTTGATGAGTATTTTCAAATTCAAGAAAGAAACAAAAGTCTTGTGGATTCCTTTTTTGACATAAGGAGATATAAGGGAGAAGATGTAAACTCTTTGTACAATAGGATGATAGATATCTGTATGCAATTACCTCCTCATTTTAGGCCTACAAGACCCACATTTGTTGCACAATTTTTAAGAGCATCAAAGCCTGAATCAATTTATTGGTCAGAGTCATTAATACAACAAGCCTTTGATGTGGTGAATAAATTTATTGATTCCATTCTTGGGACAAGGTACATTGATATTAGCAATAATAAATCTAATAGTGATATCATGGATGCTCAAGCAATGCAACAAACAAAGGAAGCATGTGCTACTAGAATTTCTAATGACAATTTTTCAGATTTGGAAGATGATTGCAACATTAATGATATTGGTGGGGACACATCATCTGGAGAGTACATCAGTAGTGCTTCAGAAGCTGAAATAGAAGAAGATATCATGCCTTCCAACAATGAAGATATGGAGAGTCTCTCTTGCATAACAGATTGTGATTCAAATTGTGAAGATGAAATTGTGGATGTTGATCTACAACATGGTGATTGTTGTAGTTCTTATGAAGATCAAGAAGAGGTTGGAGACATGGTAGAAGATATGGAAGCAGAGACCTATTCACTCACCAGTGAGCAAGTTTTAGATTTGTTAACTCTTGAATACCAGAACTATGCACATAGAGATGATTCTAGAGTTTTTGTTCCAGCCTATATATGTTTTGATAGTGAAGATGCTATGTGTAACAATTCATATGAACCCATGTGCATCTCTCATAGTGATGAGGAGCTCTTTGAAGCTGATCAAAGATCTATTTGTGTCTAAGAAGAGGTATATGGCTTGAATGATTTTTGCTTGCAAGAGAAGGAAACTGGTTTGCATATCATTGATGATGAATGTTCAATATTTGTTGATTCAAGTATGTATAAAGAGGACTATATGGATCAGAGGTATGTGTCAATTCCAACTTGTGATAGAAAAGAAGTGGAAAGTAGTTTTGATTTGTTTGTTTCAGAAGATGTTGATGAGATATAATTTTTTGGTTGCCATAAGGAGTATTCAGATTTTCAAGTCCCAGTACAGCTGCTTGATCATTCAACAACATATGACAGTGAGCATGCCTATGAATGTTTTGTTGAATGTGGATGCACTTTGTATGCTGAGGGTGATAAATATTTTTCATATGATGATAAGAATGATGAAATGAATATGAATCAAGTTGAATACAATGATTTCCTGAAGGTTTTCAATGGCAGTGCATGTTGCAGGGCAAGTGGAATGGATAGTTTCAAAAGAAACCTGGTGAGCTTTAATTAGAACAAGGTCTATGACAGAGGAAAGTGCAAGTTTTTTCTTTTGGAGTGGCTTGGGGCCATCCTTTATGGTTTTATTTTTGAACCATAGCAGGTACAGAGAATTAAGGATTGCCAGTGTATGGACAATTCTTAATAACCCTCTTTAAGTTTTCTTTTCCATGCACAATAGTTTAGGAATTTTGAAGGGGATGGGTATGCCAGTACATGGACATTCTCAGGAATTCCCTTTTTGAAAGAATTGCTTTCTTTCCATGTACAGTAGCTTAGGGTCATTTTCCATTCTCCATTTGCTCCATTTTCATATCCTTCATTTTTTTCATTCCCTCCATCTGCCTTTGCCTTCATTTTCATATCCTGTCCTTTACTTGGTCTGCTCTCCCAAAGATATTTTGGATTCTTGCAGTGATTTGCAAAATCACTCATCCCCAACAGGAGCCACTGTTGGAACCTAAATTTTTCGCTTAAAACCTAAGGTTTTTTCCCATTTTTAACCCCCATATTTCACTATCTCTTTATAAATAATCATTTTACTGCCTTTCATAAAGTGACAATAACTTATACATTAGAAACATTGCCATATTACTCACATTTTATACGCCATCACCTTTTTACCGTTATAACATGACCCCTTTCAGGGTGGTGCACGGTATGGCAGTTGACGTGCGGTCATATGAAGGGTTTACCACACAATTGCAGGCGGTCAACACATAGTCCGCGGTGGCATGGTAAACAGTCGGCAGAGAGGCAACATCATACAATATTGTTACCATGTGATTGCATGTGGTTAGAACAATACCCATGGTGGCACGGTGGATGGAGGTCAGCGGTCAACGACAGAGGAAGTGACAATGATAGCTACCGCGGTACTGCTGGCAGTTAAGCCAGTGACCGTGGTAGTGCGGTAAACCGTTAGCAGACAACGAAGCTGGCTACCACCACACCATGACCGGCCAGAGGGTGGACTATGGTAACACAGGTAATGGTGAGAGATAACAATAAATGCTAATACCGCCATACCGCCAGTGACAGAAACGAAGCCTACAGTAGAGCGGTGGAGGAAGGATAGACCGTGACAGTCAGACCGTGGTACCGCTAACAGATGAAGGGAGGACCACAATATGGAGGTAACAGTGCAGATAATGGTCAAAGTCAATCACCGCCACACCACGAAGGTAAGAGACAAAGGTCGCGATTGAGCGGTAGAAATGAACGGGGGACCAATCAAAGTCGGTAATCGCTATACCGCGGGAGGAAAAATCAAAGCCCATTGTAGAGCGGTAAGCATAAAGGAAGCTGCAAAGACAATACATGTAAAGAAGGCAACATATAAAGTGAAATGCACAGAGCGGTAAAATATAAAGGGAAAAATAAAAGGCAAAACTATTGTAAAAAATATTTAATTTTCTGAGAGGCAACACAATTAAATATTTTAATTTTTGTCTATTAATGAATATCAAACGGATGTAACAAAAAAGTGAAGGGTCGTGACCCTTGGGATTTCATTGTATAAATATTTGAAAAAATCAATTGCAGAGGAAGGAGAGAGAATGGTAGGAGTTAGATTTTTCCAGAAAATGGACTAGGAATGGAAATAATGTACAGACCTTCTTGAAACAAAGCAATAGAGAAAATGTTCATGAATTGGTGAAATCTTATCTGAATTCAGTTGTTGAGATACTATAATTTGTATTATTTTTTATCTTGATTCTCTCTAATTCAAAGTCTTCTAATCATCTGAATTAATGTATCAAGCATAATTTTGATTCTTCAAGGTGCATGTTTTCACTTTGTGTGATCTTTATTTGCTGGTGTTTGAAAGTCATAACTAAATCCCTTCAAATAAGTCATAGTGATTTTAAGGTTTCTTTTGGATGGTTAAAGTAGAACCTGATAGAAAAAAATTCCAACACTATTTGTGCAAGACATAAATAAATGAAGTTGTATGCCAGTCATTAGAATTTCATTTTCAAAGTGCCTAACAACTAGAGTTAAGCCAGAGAAGGAAACACACATAATTCATGATTTTTGATCCATTGCCCATGTGGACAGAAGACACCGATCTTCCTCAACCCAGAGATAAAATTTCATATCAAATAACTTATTTACATCCTTTCTTTTGTGCAGTAGGAGTAGGAGTAGTTATAGTGATTTTGTTTATCCACTTCCATTTGCCATTGTGGGTAGATTGTTTCACCAGGAAGTACATTTCAATCTGCATCATTCACATAGGTTCACCCACCTTGGTCTAGCAGAACCTGAAGAGAGGAAGGTTCAATTGCATCAATTGGCCTTGTACATTGGCCAAAAGCGTTGTGAGAGCTTGGAAACCTCTCATGGTTCAAACCTACATTTTTGAGACCCAACAGGTGGAGGCACCCCAGGAGATTCAGACAGTGGGTGGGTGGTGCACCACTATCACCCATCCAGGAGGAGGTTGAGGAGGGAGAGTAGCTAGAGAGGGAGGAGGTAGAGGCCAGAGGAGAGGAGGAGGTTAAGGTTAGGGGTGAGGAGGAGGTTAGGGGAGAGGAGGCGAGAGGAGAGCAACAAGAGGAGGATATTTTTACTGAGCACCATCCTCTTGACATTGATGTGGAGGAGGTCTGAGGAGAGGAGGCGAGGAAGGAGGAGAGGGAGGAGGATGAGGAGGGGGAGGATGAGGCTGAGAGGAGGCTACGGGAGTGAATGATCGATGGAGATGAGGAGGCGAATAGGCCACCCATCTTGCCAGCAGATGCCACTATGGATTAGAGGATTGCAGATCTTCAGAGAAAATTAGATGCGGCCTTGTCTCAGACTCAGGCCCTGGCAGTGGAGTTGGAGGTTGTGAGAGTGGAAAGAGACCAAGCTATTATTCGATGGCAGGAGTGAGACAGATGGGTGACCGAGTTTGCACAGTTGTGTGCAAGACCGTCAGGGGATATGGACAGAGAGTTGGCCAAGATGGCTGAGAGCAGGGGATGATACAGGTTGTTATATGAGTAGGTTGTTCCACCAAAGAGATAGGACCCAGGATTGTCCAGATCCTACAATAGGATAGGCAACGGGACATAAACCCACGACAATAGCAGAGCACAGAGCAGTAGCCATACTAGAGCTGGGGGTCCACCTCATCAGGGTAATCATCAGGCCATAGGTCACATGGTTCCCACAGGAATTCATCAGCCCGCAGTCATAGGTTAGGGAACAACCATAGATCAGTGTCATCAGGACACTAGATAGAGCAGATCCAACCTCCTGTCATCAAGCCTTCAGGATCTCAGAGTCAAGTTCTAGCCACCATGCCCATTCAGGTTACATTTCATGTGATTGGTCAACAACAACCGCCTCACGGGTCACCTCCATAGGATGAAGGGGGCACAACATAGGATTTGTACTTTGTTATTTGTATGAGACATTGTATATATTGACACTTGAGCCTACGAGCTCCATTTTTGGGATATCCTATGAATTCATCCAGTGACATGATATTATTTTTGAGATATATATGTGAGATGCTTTTGGATGCTGACTATATGATTTTGTGTTATGATTCTCTATGCCTTATTTGATGTTCCTATGCTATTATATGATGCTATGTGATGTGGTTTGATGTGATGTATTTATGATGTTATGAGATAAATGGTTATCATGCTTTATGGTTATGGATGCAATTTTGGATATGGTTATGTATGTATGCATTATGCCATGTATGATGATATGATTCCTATATGTTAATACAAGTGATGATTATGATGTCTATATGAAAATGAAAATGATGGTTTTATGTCTCTATGTTAATGCAAATGATGGTTATGATTCCTATATGTTAATGCAAATGATGGTTTTATGTATGCTAGATTGATGGATGTAAATGGTAGTGTCATGCAATGTGAATTATGGTATTTGACTTATGCAAATGTGAAATGTGAAGATGAAATGCTCATATGATCCTGTATGCATCTATGTTTTTTGTATGTCATAGGATATCATCAAAGGACGAGAGAAGAAAAGACGAAGATGGGTGTTAGTGCGGAGAAAGATATGCATGTTAGTGCAGAAACAAAAATCCTTCAACACTTGTCATAGTACTATAATAGTTGTTGCTCTTAATCATCATTGGGCGAAAATGTCATGATGTCCTACAAACACTATGATATGACATAGATCAATAGTGTGCAAGGTTGAACCATCACATAGATCAACAGTTGCAGACAAGGATGATCATGACTCATACGAGGAATGCAATTTACCCTAGTCATTTTGTCATAACCCACCGCAAATAGACCAAACTAGTCATGGGACGTCGCTGCTTCTCTAAATCCTGATGTCAGAACATCCTTAGGAAACTAGCCACATGACATTCAATAAAAGACAAGATGATCATCGTGTTATGTCATTGCTCCTCTAAATCCTAAAATCAGGACATCCTCGAGAAACTAATAACAGGATGATCAAAAAGACAAGGATGATCATCATGATATGTCATTGTTCCTTTGACGTAAGGAACTAATATCGTGGTAACCATAAAAAAGACAAATAGCGTTTACCAAGTGTTTGCCAAGTGAACAAATTATCAAGTGTTGAAAATGCCAAGTGTTTTAATGTTGAAATGCCAAGGTTGACGAGGTCACGGTTTTCAAATGTCGAGTGATACCAGATTCAGGAAGGACACATCCTAAATGACGTTGATATTAAGAGGATCGATTCTCAGAGTCAGGAGAATCCATCAAAATGCCAAGTGATGATGACTATGCTTAGGAAGGACACATCCTAAATGACGTTGATATCAAGAGGATCGATTCTCAGAGTCAGGAGAATCCATCAAAATGCCAAGTGATGATGACTATGCTTAGGAAGGACAAATCCAAAAGAATAAATAGATGAAAAAAGTTGTTTGTCAGAAGGACACATCTGAAAAAGAACCCAAATTTTGCCAAGTTAATTTGCCTTGATAGAATTTGACTGGATAATAGAGTTTACGACATGCCATCACTTGACATGCAAACTTGATTGACATGTTGATGAAACAAATTTTCTGGTAGATTTCCCATTTAGAACTGAGAGATGATTTGATTTGAAGATTTTTGACTTGTGTGAAAGTGTAGTGCCATGAACCCTAATGGACTGACCTAGTGTGGCCTCGAGGGCTCATCGATTGATGGCCTTGCCTACATCATGCACTCAGAGACCTTGTAGTTCGACACAACCAATGACTTTGTCTGAAGGACAAAATATTTGAGCTATGATTTTATTTTGAAAAACCTAGAAGGACTAACCTAATGTCTCAAGGGTTCAAAAATGGACCTTGCCTACGTAGCCAATGCGCAAAGACAATGTAGTTCAGAGTAGGACAAAGATTGGCTGATTGACATGATGGACCTGACAAGATACTACTGACATTGACTTTGTTTTTGGGATTTTGACATTGATTTGGATGTTTTTGTGTTTTCTTTAGGACATTTTTCAAATTTTAGGTCTTTTTCTAAGACTTTTTCAGGACTTTTTATGAATGTCGGATCATGTGCGACACCCACTGCAGTTACATGATAAAGGTCTTGCCCCCAGATAGGTCGAGGATTATCCAGGATGAATGATATGGAAAGAGGCAGACGCGAGACAAAAGGGAAGGATATGCAAGGGGTGATGTCAACCAATGCTAGACATGGACAAAATTGATAGGACTTATGATGAATGCCATGAATGTGTCAGGTTGTCGTGATTATGCAAAGTGGACAAAGGTCGATTAGAGTAACACTAGATGGTGGAGCCACGATCGACTACACATGGCGCCTGTTTGCTAGGTTTTCACCGTGGTACTTATCCAAAGCGCCTATTTTCCAGGTTTTCACTATTGGACGAATTTATTTCTTTTTACTATTTTTGCCATTTTTTAATTTTTTTGGTGTCACCAAAATGCATGTTTGCTAGGTTTTCATCAAGGGATGATTTTTTTTCTTATTTTTTAGTTTTTTTGTATTTTAGGTTTTGAACCAAGCTCTCTGATGCTATGTATAAAACTTTCACAGATATAGGCTATTGATGGGTTCTGTCAGCTATTCTCCATTAGGTGTGGCTAGCTGATAAGCTCCAGAACTGAATGCTACAATAATGATATAAGGAATGAGCCAATTAGGCTCAAACTTTCCAGGCTTCTCACAATCAGCTTGATTTCTTGGATTCTGCATGAGGACCAAGTCACCAATCTCAAATTTTCTCACCATCACTCTTTTATTATAGCTCCTGTAGAGACGATTTTGATATGCCTGCAAGTGATTCAAGGAATTTTTTCGTCTTTCTTGTAACATTTCTAGATCATGAAGGCGAGACTATCTGTAATCTTCATCATCAATCATTCCCTTCAAGGAGACTCAGTGAGAAGTAATTTTGACCTCGATGGGAAATATGGCCTCAGATTCATAGAAAAGGGAAAATGGAGTGGTTCCAGTGGGTGTACGAATGCTGATACGGTAGGCCCATAAGGTGGGATTGAGTTGTAAATGCCAATCTCGACTAGTGTCATTGACGATCTTCTTAAGAATGCAAATAATTGTTTTATTTGATGCCTCAACTTGATCATTTCCTTGTGGATAATATGGGGTGGAGAAATGATGTTAGATGTGGAATCACTCAAAGAGTTCATGAACGTCCTAATTTTTGAATGGATGATCATTATCCGTGATGATGGATTGCCGAACACCATACCGACAGATGATGTAATTAAGGATAAACTTGGATATCTTCTTATCGGTGATGTAAGTGAGGGGGACGGCTTCAATCCACTTAGTAAAGTACTCAGTGGCGGTGATTATGAATTTATGGCCGTTAGAGGAGGATGGATGGATCTTGCCCATGAGGTTGAGTCCCCATTGTGTGAAGGGCCATGGAGAAGTGATCAGTCTCAGCTCCTATGCAGGTGCATGGATTAGGTCGCTGTGCACCTGACATTTTTGACATGTTTTGACAAATTGAAGAGCATCTTTTTCTAGTGTCAGCCAATAATATCCAAGTCTGGTGACTTTCCTAGATAAAGTTGGGCCACTTGAATGAGATCCAAATATACCCTCATGCACTTCTCGTAAAGGTTTTTGGGCTTCATTAGTGTTGAGACAATGAAGAAGGGTGTTATCAAAGCCATGGTGGTATAGGGTGTCACTGACGATGGTGTGTCAAGCGGCTTTTCAGATGAAGGATTTTCTCTGATTATTGGATAGGTTGGGTGGTAGGGTTTGGGACTTAAGATAATCATAGATGCCTTGGTACCAAGGCGAACTAGGACCAACAATCTCACAAACCATTTCTGACTCTGGGATGTCATATGCAGGAAACAACAGTTGTTCCACTAAGAACTCAAATTGTGACACATTTTTGGGGATGTGTAAGAGAGATCCAAGAGTTGCCATGGCATCAACTGCTTTATTTTGTGTCCTTGGGATTTGTTCAAAAACAATCATACTGAAAGATTTCATGAAGCTATCAACCATCTTCTTGTAAGGAATAACGTTTCATCCTTTGTCTCATAATCATCGTTCACTTGGTTGATAACCAACTGAGAGTCTCTAAAGACTAATAGTGTCTGAGTTTTCCATTTAATTGTCATTTTGAGTCTTGTGACCAGTGCTTTGTATTCTGCAATGTTATCAGTACAAGGGAAGGCGATCCAGAATTCCTTAGGAATTGAATCCCCTTGCGGTGTGATGAACAAGATACCAGCTCTTGAGCTGTGACCAGTGTGAGACCCGTCAAAATATAGTTTCCATGGTGATGTAGGCTTTGCATGAAAGATAGATTCATCGGGAAAATAATTTATCACTGGACGAGTGCCTTGGATGGGTGCATCTACAAGTTGATCCTCTATTACCTGCCCTTTTATTTCCTTGCGCTCAACATATTGTATGTCATATTCACTCAAAATCATGATGCACTTTGCTAATCGGCCTGTCAATGTTGCCCGACTTAGGAGATACTTTAGTGGATCAATCTTAGCTACCAGGTGCATTTGGTGATTCAACATGTAATGTCTTAGTTTTTGTGCTGCAAAGATAACTGCAAGATACGTACATTCTACAAATGTGTAATTAAGTTCATATCCTATCAGTGTGCGACTGATATAATATATGGCTCTTTCTTTTTCCTCATAGTCATTTTGTGCCAATAATGCCCCCAGTGCATTTGTAGTTGTAGAGACATACAGGATCAACGACTTGCCTTCAATGGGCAACATTAGGATAGGTGGTGTCAATAGATATTCTTTGATTTGTTTGAAGGTTGTTTGGAATTTTTTTGTCCATACAAAGGGGATACTTTTGTGTAACAGGTATTGAAATGGTTGACACTTGTCTACCAATTGTGCGATGAAGCGTCAGATGGACTGTAGTATGCTCTAAAGTATTCTCAGCTCACTAATTCCTTTTGGTGGAGGCATGTCCTCCAGTATTTCTTTTACCTTTGCGGGATCAACCTCTATGCCTCGTCGTGAAACTATGTATCCCAATAGTTTGCCTGAAGTAACCCCAAAGACACATTTTTTGGGGTTCAAACGAACCTTGTAATCTTCTAGCCATCTAAAAAATTTATCCAAGACCCTGAGATGATCCTTCCATGTCAAATATTTGGCCAAAAGGTCATCCACATAATCTTCCATTAGGATATGCATCATGTCATGAAATATTGTTGTCATAGCTCTTTGGTATGTGGCGCCTACATTCTTTAAGCTGAAAGGCATGACATTCCAATAATATGTTCCCCACGGGCATGTGAATGTCATTTTATGCTGATCCTTAGGTGCAATGCAGATTTGATTATAGCCCAAGAAACCATCCATGAGAGACAACATCTTGTACCCTGTTGTGAGATCAACAATCATGTCTATATTCGGCAATGGGAAATCATCTTTTGGACAAGCCTTATTTAAATCTCTAAAATATGTACAGATGTGGATTTGTCTATTTGGCTTTGTGACAGGGACAATGTTGGATATCTAGTTAGCATAGTCTATTGATATTATGAACCCAACATCCAATAACTTCTTTAGTTCAACCTTTACAAGTAGTGCAATCTGTGGATGCATTTTTCGTAATTTTTGTTTGACTGGTGTGATACCTGGAATTAAAGGAAGATGATGCAATACAAATTTTGGATCTAGGCCTGGCATGTCAACATATGACCATGCGAAATTAACTTTCCTTTCCGTGAAGAATTATTGGAATTTAGGTTTTTCTTCTTTTGACAATGATGCGGCCAAGAGAACCATTTTGGGATTCTCTGGTGTAGCTATGCTAACTTCTATGGTGTCTTTGATAAGAATTGCAAATTTTTCCCATGTTACAGGAAGAAAGTCCAATCCTCCATCCTTAGGTGCCTTAGAGAGGTTTTCACCTTCGGATACATCCTTTATTTTTAGTATTGTATTGTCAGAAGGCGCCTTGCGATTTTCACCTAAAGACTTTTTTTTTTATTCTTTGTATTTTTGTGACTAGAGATTTGCACAGTCTCCCCAAAGTAAGCTACACAATCTAGGTCAATAGAAAATCCTGCTTTGTGATCACCCCAGGGTATGCCCTCTCAGAGTCCCATGAATTCTGCAATGGCCTCATCATTCTGAAAAATATCCATAGCAGGTGGCTCTTGTTGGTCCCAGTCAATGAGTTGTGGTTAAACAAGGGAAATCCCATCATTAGTGTTGGTAAAGGATGGGGAAGACGTGGAAATAATGCAAATTGAATCCTCAAGTGTGAAGGCAAAGTTGTCAATTTCAACTTCCATTTCAGATTCAATGGATGGACCATATTAAGATTCAGATGAGTTGTATTCATAGTCATAAGAGGGGATAAAAGTATCAACATCATGACTAGTGGCTTGTAGTTCGGAGGCATGGATAGCAGGTTTAGGTATGTCAGGCTCATGGGTGGGCTTGGGAATGGGGCGGGATAGTTTAGATGTTGCCGACGACAATTTATGTTCTTCTGGATCCCAAGGAATGCTTACCCATTCCTTATTTTTAGAATGACGGTCAATAGGATCAATGTTGTATTCTTGTTGAAATATTTCTTCAAAAGGGAGTTCACCAGGTTCCAAGAATAGTTCGTCAATATCATAGTTACTCAGGGTTTTCTTAGATCCCCATTCCCATTCATTAGAGTCAGTTTTGGTAAGGGATTCTTCGCTTGTCTCGACACTTTTTGGAGTTGTTACGTCCTCACTTGAAATTTCATAGGTACGTCGATCGTTAGTTCCAAGTTGGTCAAACCCTAGCCCTATGTACCTTGGTCTTGCAGAAATAATGGCAGGTTCTCTCCTTCCATTGTTGGATTTTCCAAGGCCACTTGTGCCATCAAAACCTAGTGCTTTGCATATGTCATAGCCTTTTCCATAGATATGCACTGGTAGTGGAGATAGTCCTTCTGGGTCTTTGTAGATCCAGTTAGCTATGTTGATAATGGCTTCATCACTCATGTCTCCCCATAGTGTGAATACTCTTTTCGATGGAACCTTGAAAGTTGTTTTAGGCTCAACTGCAAAGCAAGGTTGACCATAGAATTTAGGTGGCTTAGGTATTGTGGTGATACAGTAAGCCACATTCAATTTGAATTCTCCACAGCCAAGGTCCTGGATCTAAAGGTCATTACTTGGTATGGAGGCCAAGGAGGATGGTTCAGTGGAAGTCGATGGAATGGATATGAATGATTTGGTGAGTGTAGATGGGTCAATGTTTTTTGAAGAGGTGGAAGTTGAAGTTTGTCGATTGATGGGTACCTGGTGCTCAATAGTGGCTCTCAAATTGGTACAGTATTGAAATGGATCGGGATCTCCTGGGATAGTGATTTCGGTACCATCAAAAGGGAATTTAAGGCATTGGTGGTATGTGGAAGGAATGTCCTTTAAGGCATGAATCCATGGGTGACCAAGTAAGATATTGTAATGTATATCACGATCCAGGACTTGGCATGTTGAGTCTATGATGATTGGTCCCACACGAATTGGAATAGTGATGACGCCTTTAGAAGCACATTCCTCATCATCATATGCTTTTATCACAATGATCTTGGTAGCATCCGCACATGCATCAGATAAGACAAGAGCTTTAACCAATTTTAAAGAGCAGAGTTCAATCCTACTCCGCCATCTACTAAAACTCATCTAACCTTGTGATTATGGATGAAAACCTCAATATGGAGAGCATCATTATGAGATGGTTTGGGCGAGGAATAGTCAATGCCTGAAAAGGTAATGTGATGGGGTGAATTCAAATATCCGACCATAGTTTTGAAATGGTTGACATCAATATTGTTTGGGATGGAAGACTCTTGCAAGACTTTATCCAAGATGGCCTTATGCGCAGGAAAAATGTGGAGCAATTCAAGGATGGAGATTTGAGTCAATGTTTTGTTCAATTGCTTGATAAGGTTAAACTTTGGATTTGGTTTTGGTTGCTTGATAGATGGACCAGGTATGGTAATCTTGGGTTGACGAGTAGAGGGACTTGGGATGGTGACCTTGCCTTTGCATGTAGTGACATCGCATTCTGGGGCCTTTTTAATAGTAATGGTATTGACACATTTATCTTCATCAGCAGTGCGAAGATTATTAATGATAGTTCCACCAAAATAGTTGAAAGCAGTGCGAACATAATTGGCTTGATTATTGTTATTCTTTGTGCTAGACGAGGAGGGGTTACCAACACCATGATCATGCAATGGGTTCTTGTGGATTGTATGATCTAAATTAGACACAAACGGTTGACCTCCTAACTCAATAGTATGGATTTCAATAAGGTCTTGCACAAGATTTCGTAACTGATGACAAGAGGAAGTTTTATGCCCTTTGATATGGTGGTAATCACATAATGCATTATCATCCCACCATGATGTCTTGAATTGAGCAGGGTCATACAGTTTAGGTTCTTCCAAAGTTATGACACCATTTTGTGTAATGTCACTTTTCCTCCAAAGTTATTTAAGTGTTAGCAGTGGATTTAGTAGATTAAATTTTAGAACAAAGATAAAAAAAACTACAATATTCTTAAAATGGATGCAAATAATCAATGCAAAAGATAATATGCGTGAGTTTATTAAGAAATTCCAAAATAGATAGTTAACCTGATAAATGGAATACACATTCATATAATTCATATACATTAACACAAAAATCATATATATATTCTCAATATAATTTAGAATAAATGGTTTTAATACTTATCTGAATAATAATACTTGCAAAAGCCACTCTCAGTTCAAACACCTTCACACCAGTGACAAAATGCTCAACAACATGTCCATAATGCATCCCGAATAGAAAGAATATCGATGTATTGCACACTACATCATGGGTCTTATCATTTCCTCTGGTTTTATGCACCATTGGACAAATGGGGAGAGGATTTGGTGCATCCCATACTAAACCGTGGGTCCATCCTCAACCCCTAGGAATATGTCAAAGGTATTGGCTCTTGCCATGGAGCAGTCTAGGAGGAAAGTGTACTTTTCCGCTCTACATGAGTGCTGGTTCCACCAGAACAATGCTCAACACTCATGCCACAAAACCATGCCCTGGCCAAGACCATCCTGAGTGCACGCACTTGTATCCTAGGTTGGACACACACTATAGATGTGCCCCTTCTTCGTCCTGTCCATAACTCACCAACCACTTCCTTCTTCCTTGAGTTTTTCTCCCTTCTTCCATGTCCCTCACAATTCTCACATGAATGATGGGTGATCCCACAATAGTGGTTTACAATTTTTGGCCAAACTGGACACTGCAATTATTATTTTTAACTAAATCTTCATATTCGAGAACCTATAGCGGCTAAATCGTGATGAATTTGGAGATGATGCAAACTAGAGTCTCATCAAATTTTGTCTGTAGATTCTAAAAATATTTTTTTTCAAAATTTTTGGAATCAGATTGCACTTTTTTTTCCATCTCCCACGAAAACTGGTTTTTTTCAAAAAACAACTTTTTAAAAAAGTGATGCTCACCGTATACAACATAATTTTTTTTGTATGAAGGATACAAATCTATTTTTTTTGAATTTAGATTTGTAACTACGATATCTAGCACTTTCATTTGGTCTCATAGTTTTTTATTGAATATTTTTTCCTTAATCAAGTTTCAAAGTCAAACCAATTGCAATTTAGACATAGACGGACTATATACAACATAACTTTTTTTGTATGAATCAAAATTCAATTTTTTTTTTTAATGGATCAAGGACATCAATACCCAACCTCAACATATTTTTAAATTTTTTATTTTGATTATCTGCTATTTTTCCACATGTGCAAAATAGAGAGCTTGATTTTCGGTGAAAAACCTATGTTTAATAAAACTAAAAAAACACATACATAATAAAACCAAAACATATTAAAATTTAATTCATTGGATAGTTCGTTCTGAGGACTACCATCTTCCAGTTGGGTTTGTGAAGTCTCCTCCATTTTCATCCTCAACCTGAGCTTCGAAGGGCGGAAATCTGCTAAAATTTGGTGGAAGAGGGGGAGAAGGGAAAAAAAGGGGGGTTCGCTCGAACCCCCTTTTTTTTTGAATTTTCCATTCATTTCTATGAAGAAATGTGACATCATAGGGTTCGAGCGAACCCACCATGCAAAAGGGGGTTCGCTCAAACTAGGGGTTCGATCGAACCCCTCTTTTGGGTTCGTGCGAACCCCCTAGTTCGAATGAACCCTTAAAAACATGAAATTTTGAATGTGTGAGCATTTTTACAAATTTCCTTCCTCATCAAAATTGCACACCACTATTATGGGTTTACCCTGATTTATATATCCTTTTAAGGGGTGATTTCCAAACCATCACACCCTTTCACAAAAGGTTTCCTTTTAATAATTATTTAAATAAATAATTATTCTTCTTCTTTTTTAAAGAGTGTTTATAAATATTCTTTATTAATCTCTCTTTTAACCAAAGGATCATAATATCCTTTATTTATTTTTATCTCCCTTTTAATTCCAAAGAGTTATTTATATATTAATCTTCTCTTAGGGAAAAAGTCACATAAAAATTCTCCCCCTGTAAATTAACTACTGTCCTCAGTAGCACAGGATGCATCTGCTTCACAAATCAAAGGAGCACATGATCAATAATTGAAGATACTAACATTGAATACTTGTATTTTTCATAATACTTACTTTATCTACACTATTTTCTTGTATAAATTTACAAGTAATTTTAATAAGATCACTTTTTCAATCCAAATTATGATGAGAACTATATAGATGTCTTATGAAATATATCATGAATTTATAATTCAAAAGATAATTATATACTTAACCTCCTATCTTTCAACATTATCATTCTACTTACTCATGTAACTTTTTTAAATTATGAAAGTGTTACAATGTAATCACACAATAATTATTAT
Source organism: Sequoiadendron giganteum (assembly GCA_007115665.2). Classification (NCBI taxonomy): domain Eukaryota; kingdom Viridiplantae; phylum Streptophyta; class Pinopsida; order Cupressales; family Cupressaceae; genus Sequoiadendron; species Sequoiadendron giganteum. Next base: position 79,841,765 of record CM021105.1, read on the forward strand.
GCATGTCTAATTGATACTATGTGGTAAGTCTTAATTTATAAAGTAATCTATAATTTCAACGTACATTCCAAGCTGGTATTCATGAATATCCTCTTTTCACATATCAAAATCAATGTACAAACATAATCTTAGTATAAGGCAATTGTACAAGGTTAACGGGTTGATCAAGTCCACTTACAAAGTACAATTTTTTTGATATAAATCTTCAATAACCCTATTTTCTTTTTCTTATAGGTTTGACAACACAGGGAAATTCACTAAAATGATTTATAAAAGGAACATGTGAAAGATTTAAACATCACATAACCTACTTGCAATCATAGAAAGGTTGGAATCGAGAGTCTCTCCTCCTGTAAGATTTGACATGTCCCCATGCCTAAGCCTAAGAGCTTATTTGGTTTTATATCTTATAACAACATGGTGTTATTCTTACTAACTCGAAACACAATGTAAATTTTCCAAGTTTAAGATATGAATCCAAGGACCTGTGGGTTATGGGCCCATAATGTAACTTAAAATAGACATATCAAACATGATAAAAGTATTTTCTCAAAATACACACAAAGCTAGACAAAAATAAGTTGACATGACACTATTTTAATAGGAAGACAAATTTATAAGAGGATGCTCGCTAAATTGATTTTATATTACTAAAATAATGTCTAAATGGACATTCTTGATATAATTCTTGAACTTGTCCATTTCTTCAAACAAATATCTTATGATTTTCTTGTGCAATACGTAGATGGGACATCATATTTCAACTTTTGAATGATGCAAATTACATCCAAATAAATATAAGATTACACTTTGAAAAATATAATTCAATAATAATAAAAATAAATTTTTATATAATTTTTTTATATTTATATTAACATAATAAATATTAATATATATTTAAAAAAAATACTTTTAAAATAATCATAATTCTAATTTATACCACATAAGCATTAATCTTATAAAAATAAAAAAAATGTCCTTTATAAGGGAAAAATGTATTACCTTATTTTAAAAAGTCTTTAATAAAAAGTGGCTAATTTTAAAGAGGGATAAGAAATCCTACGAATTGGTTACTTAAGGCTATTAGATATTATTAATATTCTTAAGAATAAGACATTCCTTATATGTTTTGATTTGGACTCTTTAAAATAAGTTAATTCCATTCACTATTTGTTACGTAATCGTTTGAAGAGGGGCACGACTCTTGAGATGAATGTTCATGCATTTATGAAAGGGTGAATAGGTAAGACACGGTGAATAGATGAGGAGTCTTTGAGCTGTAAGAAATAAACGATAAACTAGCTATTGCACCTTGTGCAATGGGTATGCCGAAGAGGCTTGAAAGGTCAATTAGGAAAAAATTGGTTTATTTTTTGCACATATTTGTGTAGTAAATAAGATCAATTGATAGATCATTTAGAAAATGATTTTAATAATATTATTAATTTTTTTTTATATTATTAAATTTATAATGGGATGAATGGTCTCTTGTTTCACTCATTTTTTCATAATAGGAGTGAAATATAGAATGATAATATCAACCTATAAGATCTGCTATTTGTTGACATTACCTTTCTGTAGCAATTTTATTTTTAGCAAGCAGACTGTAGTTTACAATGAACGTTGTCCCTTCAATTGTAAATATTGATGGTGTTCCAACAAGGCAAACCTGGAAGTATAATAAAAAAGAAATAAACCTTCTCCCATTTGTTCTACCTGAGTGATCACAGTTGCTGGTGTATACTTCCAACACATGTGTAAAATTTTGCAAATTAGTTTATAATTCCAAATCTCTTTGTGGGATTAGGCAAAATTTTCAAATTTGAATCCTTTTGATATTAATCTCTGAAGTTTCTTATTTACCCATGTTTGAAGAATATAAATATATATTCTATACAGTATACCTATATTGTTGAAATATAAAGATTAAGGCCTCTTCATTGGGGATTAAATGTAGTTAAATCAAATGATAAAGAAGAGAAAATATAAATCATATGGAGATTGGGTCTCATGACTGTGTCGTCCACAATGATGGAAGTTTCAGACTTCTTTCTCAAGTGTCCTGCCTTAGAAACAATATGCCCAAATTTGCATTTGTAACAACAAGTGATGAAGCCCTCATTCATGGAGGTTCTCCTCACAACAGCCTCTTCTCCACGCAGATTTGGTTGCAAATTGATTCTAATGTTCTAGCCGCACCATTGCAGTTTGATATTAAAGATGATTCAAATTATCACATAACTTACCTGAAGATTCCACCCAATTGTGTTGTGCTGTCAGCGTTTTTTTGCTGCTTTTCGCTTGCTATTGGTTTCCGCTCCTCCAAACTCTTTCACTTCTCCAATTTTGTGAGCTGCAGCCTGAAAACAAGATATCGATAGGGTTTTAGATTATGCTTATTGAAACTCAATAAACAAAAAAAAGAGGGGAAAAAAATCTCGTATTACTATCTTACGACCCAAATGGCCAGAGTTTCTAGCTGACAAATTGTTGAGACTCGAGAGTTGATCAACAGACTAAGATGACAGTAAATGAACCAATTGTAAGTCTTGAGTGAGTTTTAATGGAATAGAAATAGAAAAAAATGTAGACAGATAGTATAATTAGAAGTTTTATGGCAATCAGACTAAAACCCTAGCACCACCTAATGCCGTTCATGGCCGCCTACCTCCCCATCCACCATAAATTATGCAATAACTGTTGCCCTGCGTACGTGGAGAAAAGAAGAATTAAATGAGGAGTGATTGGGATATTTTCATTGCCAGATTGATATTTTTACATCGGGAGAGGAAGAATAAAATCTATACATTGTTTGAAGGTTACATTGCTAGAGGAATAAATGCATACACCTTACTGATTGCAGGCGTGACGTCAAACCTCCTTTCAAGAATCGACAGTTGCAGATGCGTCAACCTTCTTGCCTCCCGCCTTCGTAGTTTGTAGCTATTGTTGGGCAATTTGAGCATGTTAGTTCACTGGCAGCGATAGGGATTGAGGAGACAGTCTTGGCAGGTAGCCGCTGCCAATAAACCATCATTGCAGAGGCTCTCTACACTCCTCAACTTACACGTGCATGGTGGCTGCGGTCAGTGGGTAGACGGAGGCTGCAAACTCCTCTCGCGGGCATTTTGATGGAGATGTATTAAATGCAAAGCTTAAGGCTGCTTTAAACGATCAACGGTTGGCAATGGAGGATTTGTCGACCATGCCTTCTAACTCCTTTTGAACCGTCGAAGGGAAAAATGAGCTTCGAAAGCTCATATAGGACATGCCTTTGGCATAAAAATTTATTACTTATGTGAAATTAAAATGATATTTGAATACATTTAGAGGTGATATATATATATATATTTTGGTATGATTATAGGTTTTTATTATATATTAAATAGATTGGAGGTAAATTAGTAATTTTGTTTTATAATTATAATTGATAAGAAGAAATTCTAATTGAAGAATTGGTCTAAAGGAAGTATTATAATCAATCTAATAATCATAAGTCACAAAACTAGGTTACGATCATTAGGCTCTGATACCAAATGTAATGTCACTTTTCCTCCAAAGTTATTTAAGTGTTAGCAGCGGATTTAGTAGATTAAATATTAGAACAAAGATAAGAAAAAAAAACTACAATATTCTTAAAATGGATGCAAATAATCAATACAAAAGATAATATGCGTGAGTTTATTAAGAAATTCCAAAATAGATAGTTAACCTAATAAATGGAATACACATTCATATAATTCATATACATTAACACCAAAATCATATATATATTCTCAATATAATTTAGAATAAATGGTTTTAATACTTATCTGAATAATAATACTTGCAAAAACCACCCTCAGTTCAAACGCCTTCACACTAGTGACAAAATTCTCAACAACATGTCCATAATGCATCTCGAATAGAAATAATATCGATGTATTGTGCACTACATCGTGGGTCTTATCATTTCCTCCGGTTTTATGCACCATTGGACAAATGGGCAGAGGATTTGGTGCATCCCATACTACACCGTGGGTCCATCCTCAACCCTTAGGAATATGTCAGTGGTATTGGATCTTACCATGGAGTAGTCTAGGAGGAAAGCGTACTTTGCCACTTTACATGAGTGTTGGTTCCACCGGAATAATGCTCAACACTCATGCCACAAAACCTGGCCAGGACCATCCCGAGTGCACACACTTGTACCCTAGGTTGGACACACACTATAGATGTGCCCCTTCTCCAACTTGTCCATAGCTCACCAACCACTTCCTTCTTCCTTGAGTTTTTCTCCCTTCTTCCATGTCCCTCACAATTCTCACATGAATGATTTATATATCCTTTTAAGGGGTGATTTCCAAACCATCACACCCTTTCACAAAAAGGTTTCCTTTTAATAATTATTTAAATAAATAATTATTCTTCTTCTTTTTTAAAGAGTGTTTATAAATATTCTTTATTAATCTCTCTTTTAACCAAAGGATCATAATATCCTTTATTTTTTTATCTCCCTTTTAATTCCAAAGAGTTATTTATATATTTATCTTCTCTTGGGGAGAAAGTCACATAACATTTTGGATAAGTTTCTTTAAGATAATTTCAATGGGTTCACCCAAAGGGGTGTATGTGCATTTTTGAAATTTCTGTGGTTGATGCAGCTGCCTTTGATTAGAATGAGCAGGATTATTTTGGATGGCATTGGCAGTTGGTGTCGGTGTAGTTACAGGTGTATTTTGATTTTGAACTCCTTTGATGGTGAGTACATGGCCTGTTGCATTAAAGTTTTTCACATCAACCACACCATCATTAGTGATGTGTTTATTCTTAACCCAGTATTTGGTTTTGTCATTGGAAGTACTTGGGTTAGTGTTCGTGGTGGTGTTGATGGTTTTTCCACCATATTTCAGTTCGCCTTTGGCGATCAAGGCTTTTTCAAGTTAAACACCTTTTTCAACAAGGTCAATAAAGGTGGTACAACAATGGACTTGTAAGCCATATCTTAGTGGTCCTAGGAGATTTTGTACAAAAATGGTGACTTTCTCCTTTTCAGGTATTTCTACCAGGCATCGGCTTGCTAAGGTTCTCCATCTTTGAAAGAATGGGATAAAAGTATCTCCTGCATCCTCTTGGGTAAGTCTTCATAAGGAGGCAATGTCAATATCTATGTCAATGTTATAAGCGTAGTTTTCAACAAACTTGTTTGCCAATTAATCCCATGTTTTGATCCCTTTAGGCAATTGTGAGAACCATTCCAGTGCATGGCCTACGAGACTTCTAGAAAAGTGTCTCATGAGATAGGTTTGTTCATATGCAATGTCCATACAACTTGTAATGAATTCTCTTATATGTTCAATTGGATTTGTCTTTCCTTTGTATTTGGGGAAATGTGGCACCACATATCCATGAGGAAATAGTGGCATATACAAGGTTGTGTCAAACGGATATGGACATAAGTCATAGTATATGTAAGACTTTTTGTTTGACTGTTACAAGGTCTCCACCTGTGTTTGAAGAGAAACACGTTTGAGTGTGAGTGTCTCCACAATTGGGTTGTTGGTAGCATCACACATATTGGTGACAGGTATGGATTGAGTGCCCACCTATTGTGATGAAATATGTTGGTTTGGAATTTGTTGTTGGTGGGAAAATTGGGTGTTCTGATTTGATGGTTGTTGGAAATGGATGTTTTGATGAGGGATGTGCTATTGTGTATGAACTTGAGAAGCATAAGTGGGGATATGGGAACCCGCCATGTTGGATTTAATCTGGGGGCCTTGCTGGTTTTGAGCATGTTGATGCCCAAATGGAGTGGAAAATTGGGTGCCTTGATTGCCTTGCCCAAATAGATAATTATGGCCTTGAGGAATGTTGGTATTTTTCCTCAAAGGAATGGGGTGATCCCACAAAACTGGTTTACAATTTCTGAGAGGAACTGATTTTTGCTGAAATCACATATTTTTAGAAAAAATATCGATTTAAACCTTTAAAAGTTCCATTTTAAGGATTCCAATTGAAGAGGGTTTGATCAAACCACCTTAGATCAAACCCCCTTGGATAGAACCTCACTAGTTTTAAACCATACCTATAAATGAGTCTCCTTTACACCTATCAAAATGCTGATAAAAAATCACTTTTGATTTACTTTTTGGGGGATCAAATGATTTCATTTAAAATTTATTTCAAATGATTATGGTAGTCCTCAAAATGAGCTATCCCACAAATATAATTTTAATATATTTTGGTTTTATTATGTATGTGTTTTTTTAGTTTTATTAAACATAGGTTCTTCACCGAAAATCAAGCTCTTTGTTTTGCACATGTGGAAAAATAAAAAATTATCAGAATAAATTTTTTTAAAATATGTTTGTGCTGGGTACTGATGTCCTTCATCCATTAAAAAAAATAAAATTGAATCTCGATACATACATAAAAAGTTATGTTGTATACAGTCCGCCTATGTTTGTATTGAAATAGGTTTGACTTTGAAACTCTATTAAGGAAAAAATATTCAATAAAATACTATAAGACCAAATGAAAGTGCTAGATATCGTAGTTAAAAATATAAATTTGAAAAAATTATAATTTTATCCTTCATACAAAAAAATTTATGTTGTATACGGTGAGCGTCACTTTTTTAATATGTTGTTTTCTGAAAAAACCAGTTTTCATGGGAGATGGAAAAAAAAGTGCAATCTTATTCCAAAAATTTTGAAAAAAATATTTTTAGAATCTAAAGACAAAATGTGATGATACTCTAGTTTGCATCATCTTCAACTTCCTCATGGTTTAGCCGCTGTAGGTGCCTGAATGTGAAGATTTAGTTAAAAATAATAATTTCAGTGTCTAGTTTGACCAAAAATTGTAAACCACTATTGTGGGATCACCCAATGTTTGTATTACCCTGTGAGGAATTTGGGGCATTAGGTTGGGTGCCTTGAATGACAACTCTTTGTTTATTCCTCCCAAAAGGGTTTGATGAGTTTGTTGAGATTTCATTAGAGGAACCTAATAAGAGGTTCACTAATGTACCCATGGAGGTAGATGATGTCCCAAAGAGGTTTGAAGTGTTGGCACCCATTGTTGATCCAAAATTTTGTGAAGAAACTGTCGATGTTTGTGAAGGGATGGATTGTGATGTGGTGTTGGTTTGGGTAGATGATCCCCCAATAGATGTTGTGTTGATCATGGTGGATGCATTGGTTGTGGTGGTAGTATGACCAAGGGAGGTAGAATTAATGGTGTTAATGACATTTTGTGAAGTGGCTCCCATGGAAGTATTGTGTGATTGGGGATCAGGAGATGTTGCTCTAATAGTGTTGAGGTCAAATACTTTAGGTAACCTAGCCCTTTGGTCAAGGAGCATGTCTAGATAACTGGTTGAGTCGTTTAAAATGAATTCTTCCACAAAAGAGGCCACTTCTGGGTTTTGGGAAGCAACTTGTATGTCTTCCTCAAAGATTTCCCCATTTTGGTCTCTGCGAACAAATTGTTCAAAAGGATTGCATGAAGAGGATGGCATGGTCATCTCACTGAAAGGATTAATGAAAGAATTCCCCATGTTGGTATTTGTATTCATGTAATTCATGTCATTGGGGAAATTGTTGGTATTGACATTTATGTCATTTGAAAAGTTGTAAAGGTTGGTGTCTTGACCAAAAGAATCCATGAGTCTTCTTTTTCTCTGTAATCTAGTTTCAACCATAAAAAGTTTTGCTCAACTTTGGGAAAATATGCAAATGTTATGACACTATATTTTTGGGTTTTTTTTTGGAAATTAAAGAATGCTATGAAATGCAAATGGGACTAAAAGGAGACTAAAGGTATGTAAATGCAAAGGATACTACTGCAAATGGGATGAGACTAAAAATGAGAAGACTACTAGTATGCAAATGCAAAGGATACTAAGATGCACTCACTATTGGTAAATCTAAGGAGATATACACTTAACCATAAAAAGTTTTGGCAATACTTCAGTTTTGGGGATGCCAATGGACTTGTAAAAAGGACTAAGTAGGACAAAGTGAAATCTCCACACTAGACTAATGAGTGGGAAATGGTTCAAAAAAGGTGTTGACTAAAGATAAATGGTTGATCAAGTCCAATGATAACCTACTCTTGAATGCAAAATTTTGACAAAGGATGGTAAGGAATCTAATCCTAAAATCTGCAAAAAATGAGTGTCTAGAATGATGGGAAAGCCTAATAATGCAATGCAATGGAAATCTATGACGACCTAAGAATGCTACCTATGATGCAAAATAAGGGAAGTTGAGAAACTCAATATCTGGTTTGACAAAAATAGAAGAGGAAAACATTTTGGAATCTTGCATGGAAAAGAATTGAGTCTCAGTTTTTGACAATGGGATGAAATTTTGGGTCACTGGAAAATGCGTTATGGAAAATGCATTGCGATAGAGCATATGCGTCCCAGGAAAGGCAATTGCGATGATTAAGCCAACAGATGTGGTTCAGAATGGCGATTGCGGTATTTGATTAAGAAATTGCAACGAAAGATAGTCAATTGTGGCATTTTAAGTTGCAGATACATTGCAACAAAGTGATTGCGGCTCTAAGGTTAGAAATTGCGGTTTGAAATATCAGATGCATCGCAGACAGTGTTTTGACAAAATTTCAGGCAGATTGCAAAGAATTTGTTTACAATTTGACAACTTTGTTTCAGATTTTGAGGTTGATGTTCATCTGTTCACGTTGTCTGAATACACTTGGCAAACACATGATGTAATATGAAAGTGAAAAACAACCACATAGAAAAAATTTACAAATCCCTATGGCTGCAAAGACAACATTCTTTTGGATCCCACATGGATTTTACTCCAACTGCATATTCTTAGCGGATGAATCCAAAAGCTTGGCCCCACGGGCTCCCCCTTACAATGCACTCACTTCTCAAGGAAACCAACCTTCCAACCTCCATGAATCTCCCATGGCAAGTTGATCATCTCTACTAAAAACTGCAAAGGTGTGGGTGCCTTGGCAACGACCATTGTTGCACCAAAGAATAGAAAGTTTTTTGTTACACTAAAACAAGGGTTTTAATTCGGGCACCCATTCGAGTGGCCATACATGGGGCACAAGATTAAGCTCCGTTAAGGAGGCACTCTATCCTGAAGAGGTTAAACTCAACAGGGTTTAAGGGAGTACTACTTGGTTTGTATGACATATCTGCACTAGTAATCCTAGGCTTTCCCTTAGGATTCACATTTGTATACCGGTTGGGAGTAGCTCGGCTAAAGAGCTTCATTGTCAGTTTGAGTCACTTTGGGATGAGTACTTTTTCCCACCAAAGCGGACCTAATTTCTAAAGTTAACAAAAGCGAGCAAACATATTCGTAGTTAAATCAATCTTCATTGAAAAATAAAGAGAGAGCACACCAATATGTTTGACTCACACTCACATGGTTGTTCTTTTTAAACCCAAATTGAAAGTGTGAAGATGTGATAAAGTAACTAAATCACAATACACATCAAACACACATTCATTTTAACCGTTTGTAGTGTTATCAAGAAGGGGGTTCATTTTAACTATTTGTAGTGTGAGCTAGCTAACAGTTCATTTTAAACCCATGAAAAGCATGATTTTTCTTTTTAAACCAATGCAAATGCGTGATTTTTCATTTTACCCATGAGTGGAATACATGATTAATTAAATTGTGGAAAATGAACAAGCAATAACAATGGGTTAAGTTCTAGTTTGACACACGCTATCACAAAAAGATTAGTATCTCAAAAATCTTTAATCTAAAAATAACAAAAATAGAAATCCGAAAGACAGAACAAAAAACCCTTTTTACCAGTCGATTGTGTCGCAATAGAGTGAATGCGTCATTCAAGATTGTAGATGTGGCTCTATATGTTGAATGCGGTCCGGTTTATGTTGATTGCGGCTTACTATTTGTCGAATGCGGCCCACTTTGGCAGTTGCATCGCTAGAAATGGAAAGTGTGTCACGACAGAGCGGTTGCATCACTTGAGCTGGCAGATGCGACGCAGCAGAGCGATTGCATCGAAGGAGCTGTTGAATGTGTCATTTCGTACTTGTACCTACAAAAAATGTGTTAAAAGCATTGGGTTCACCAATGTAACTATGGATTTTCTTGTAAGATTAAATGTTAGCAAAACACATGTAAATACATCAATCCATAATAATAATGAAGTGCAAAGGAAACAAACATGAAAATGAAAGAAATGATCTCACCCAAAATTCTTCATTCTCCATGTGGCTGACCTCCATTATACCTTCTCAACTTGCTATAATAATGATGTTGTCCTCAGATTTTATGACTGAGCAATATGGGATGATTGCTAAAACCAAACAAGTCTTGAAGGATTTCTTAAATGATTATGCAAGAGAATATCAAAATCCTACATGCAAAACTAAGTGATTAAATGACAAAGGCTAAATAATGCTAAACTTAAGAGAGTGTAAATAATTTTCAAGATATTGAGAGATGTCAAAATGAGGACAAAATTAGCATTTTATAGAAAATACAATTTTGGATGGACGGATGAGATTAAAGATTGAGAAATGCCCTAGAATCAATGGTCAAGATTCAAAATGGCAACTCTCAATTAGGGTTAGGGTAAGATTTCAAAATGAGTGGACAAGATTTAATTTAAGAAATTAAATCAAGAATGGAGAATAGGTGTGCCAGTGAAATGAAAATTAGTAAAATCAAGAAGATAAAGATTGGACAAAAAGATGAGATTTGGAAAATCAATAATTTTAGCAATTACTTGATTTATAGAAGAATATTACCATTTTGAATTAAAATTAATTCAAAATATGGATTTAGTGTGATAGTAAATAATTGATTTTGAGATTATTTACTAAAAGAAGTGTCAGTTAACCATGTGAGACCTTTTAAAATAAATTGTTTAATTTAAAATGAGGGAAATGTCAAATAAGGCAATTAAATAATTAAAAATATTTATTTAATTTAGAGAATGGGCCCAATAATTAAATAAACTAATAAATCTATTTAATTATAAAAAAAGTTAAGAATTAGTGACATAGTAAATAAATAAATAAGATATATTTATTTAATAATTAGGAAGACATACATGGCAAAGATTAATTAAATAAATTGAGAAATTTATTTAATTATGAGAAGACTTTAGATAGTTAGTGACGCATTAAATAAATAAATAAAATCTATTTATTTAATTATCATGAAGAATAAAAAGACATGAATTAATCAAATAATTATGAATTATTTAATTAATAGTCAAAGGTGGGCCATAAACATAATTAAATTGTCATAATTATGCTAGGATGAAAGTGGTAAAATAGAGCTTGCAAGCCTAGGTCATTTTTATGTGTCTACAGGAAAAACCATAGTGAGGATTAGCTCACATTATAAGTAATTGAAAAACTGGTACAAGGAGGCTCACTTCCAGAATAGGACACACTGTCCAAAAGGGCTCACAACTAGGGATCACTAGGATTTTGGATGCCTTCAACTCACTACCTTCAATAACCCTAACATGAAATTCACACTGCTCTGCTCAAATTCACATCACACACTTCACTTGCATTGATATTACATCCATCTTGCTTCACATTTCATTCGTGTCTTAGCTCACACCAAAACCACACTCATTTATATCAATCTCAACCTCAAAAACCTTGAAATCCATCGAAGAAGGTTGACAACTAGTCGTTATACATACAAATTCAAAATAGGTCAACACCTAAACATTCTCGCAGTGGATAGGAATAAAGGAAAACTACGTAAATCCTTAATTAGGACCTAAATAGATCCAAACACACCTCAACACACTTCACAAGTATCGCATGTAGTGTTAAACACTAGGTCGACCAAGATGAATGTTAAACACAATAAAACATTAAGAAAACACTTCCTCAAATCAATCCAAAAATTTTGGACAATAGAATTCGCTTGAACATGATCTACGATAATTCAAAAACTACTTAGGATTCATCAAAAAATTCATCCAAAATTGCATGATTCAATTACTTCAACTTAGAACAAATGGTAACCCTTACTTGCATACTGATAGATGAAACTCACTATGTATTGTACCAAATCAAGTAAAAACTTGAACATTGAAAGATACAAGAATTATAAGAAAATTACCAAATCCACACAACCTAAAGCCAAATAGCTAAGAAACGCAAAGCAAATACATTTCTCCCAGGCCAAAAAAATGTCATTGAACAACTGGTGAAAATATCTTGCACTATACAATGATTCAAAAACCCAAATTTGGAATATAACAACCTATGACAACCATGAACAATATATAAGAATTGTGCTAGTATAGCATCAATACAAAATAAATTTGGAGCACAACCCGAAGCACATCCTGAATACTTGCACACAACACTATTTTCTATGTTTATTAATTTTCCTCAAAAGCACTTGGAAACCAAGTTTTATCTCAACTCATTTCATCATTCCAACACATCTTCAGACTCTGCAACAAAAAGTAGCTCCATATACTCACAACACTTCTTCAGTATCTCAACTATACATGCACAACCTACATCAACCTATTTTCCTCCTTTTCACAATGCAAAAAATTCCTTAATACACAGTTGACATCAATGACAACACTAATTAATATACTTCCTATTGACATCAATGGAACACCTTCATACTTGCAACAATCTCCCCCTTTGTCATTGATGGCAACACAAGATGTTAAAAACCATCAAAGACAAGACAACATACACACTCTCCTCTTTTTAGATTAGATAGCCTACACTACATTCCTAAAATCTCTCCCCCTTTTTCAATAATGATTAGATAACTTGCACAACTTTCTCTAATGATACCTTACATGATTCTCTCTCTCCTCCTGAGTAGATAATATTTTTTCGCATGATTCTCTCTCCCCCTTTGACATCAATGGAAAAAGATAAAAGGTTTTGCATTGTTCTCCCCCTTTGACATTGAACCAAGAAACTTTCTCTGAACACTCCCCGCTTAGGAGTACACCCAAATGAATCAAAAACTTAACAAAAATGAAAACATTCCTCACTGCAAAAATGACACTACCCACTTACCCTAAGAGGTAACTGCCAACATTAGTCCAGACAAGAGATAGATTCATAGATCCACTGGATTGATGCATCTCCATATGCATCTAGTTCAAATAGAGAGGGGTGATATGTTAGAATTGTGAAACAAGCACAAAACCACGAGCCACGGGATCAAACAATGAACAAATACACCTTCCAAGAAAGAGATATACAAACAATATGTGCAATATTCCTCAACAAGAAAAAACTATAGAAACAAGAGTTTGAATAATTACAAAGAGATCAATCCTTAAGAAAAGAGATCGAAACCCTAAAGTGAACCCTAGGATTTAATAAAGTAATTATTAATGTGCCTAAGTTTAGCTTAAGTGAAAATAAAGTAAAAGGTGACTTAATTAATTAATCGATATGATTGAATTAATTAAGTAATTAACCTTATTACTCCAACACCCCTCGTTAAGATGAACTTAGGGAGAAGCTAAAAACTAAGGACAAAATGCATGAAAGTAAAGATGGGTCCTGGAAAACAAGGCCTGATGAGGTACCCATGTACAAATGTAAAAGATCTCTCACAATAGGAGAAAAAGAGAAAACCTCATGGGAAAAAATCCTCTCCAAAAGAGAGAAATACATGTGAAGGACTAAGAAGCCTCCAAACAAGAATGTCCCAAAAATAATATGAACAAGTTAAGGACTAAAGAAGCCTCCAAACAAGAGTGAAGGATTGAAGAAGCCTCCAACAAGAGTGAAGCACGAAGAAGCCTCCAATCAAGAAAAAATTATCCCAAAAGATGGGAACAAAGGATGAACATTAAAAAAACACCACTGAAGCATGAAGAAGTTGCAAACACTATCATAGAATGACTGGTAAAATGTTGAAAGAAGAACCTCCACCGAAACATATGATGATTAGGATCAAGAAGACAAGAATCTGTATGAGTTCCCCCAATGACACTACTTGAATTTGATGGAAAACCGAAGGCATACATCAAGAACTCAAAGATACAAATGGAACAAGTACCAATAGTTTGAAAAAATTGATCAAGTGACAAATAGAAGGTCACCTCCAGAAATAGGAATGCAAGAGTGTCCATATGGTAAGTGCTTCATCTCACCAAAATGCATGGGTAACCAGTTGTTGTATTCACCTAGTACATAGGAACAAATACTATATACATAGCTCACTCCAACACAAAACCAAGGAAGCATTAGCACCAATAGTAGAAACCCCCCCATAATGCTGACAAGGGAGAGGTATGACAGGTACACTAAAATTGAATTCTCGAATGTAGTGTATGATAAAGAACCAAGAACATTTGAATGTGTAGACATGAAAGTACAAGTAGATATAAAGGGTGCGCAAACAAAGGAACATACACATGAGAAAGGTATGAAGACAAAACAAAGAAAAACATCAACCCCCATGACACTTTATATCATAGTGCGAGTATAAAAAGGCACAAAATGATGTGCAATATCCCATAATACAAGTGAAATACAAAGACACTTTATCTCAATGTGTTTACAGATGATAAATATATGCAATGTGAGCCCATAATGTCCAAAAAAGGACTACATGCTGAAAATACAATTCTCTGAGAAAAAAAAGAGGAAACTGGTAGCATCATGATGAAGTAAATGAAAAAACATGCACTTTAATAAAAATGGCACCCAAAAATGTGTCCGGACGTAGAAGATATGTCCTGTCAAAGTCTCGAAAACAAGAACTAAACAACAACACAAAGAAAACAGAATTATGGAAAAAACCAGAAGTCAAAACTAGAAAATACCTGCACCACTGCGAAGAGCACGAGATTTCACCCCATTTCAAAAAATATTGCACGTGAAAAGACCATCGTATAGCTAAGATATGGCCTCTAGAAGTTGAGGTGTAAAATTGAAAAACCCAACAGAGAGGGGCTGAGTAGAGCAAAAAGTGATCTTCGCCAAATTTGTCAAAAAGCTCTGCCAAATGTAGAGAGCCGCCAAATTTAGTAGTGTAGATAAAAAGGTTTCCGAGGTACAATGCATTTACAATATTTTGCAAAAAAAATATTGCAAGAAATAATAATTGCCTTTTTAAAAAAAAAAATTAAAAAAAAGGAGAAAAAAACTTTATATATCTTTTAAAAAACCTTTTTTTTTGAAAAAACATTAAAAAACAATTGTTTATTAAAAAATATTAAAATAATAAAAAGAGGGTGGTGTGGACCACCACCTCTAGGTGAAGCTTGAGGGGGGCCACTGCCCTGCCATAATGGCAGGGGGACAATACCTCTAAGATACTTCCCTGCAGAGGAACAGGACCCGAGGGGTAGCCGCATTGCCATATGGCAGGCGACGGTACCTTGAGGGGATCCCCCTTGAATTTTAAAATATAATTTTTTCTTAAATTATAAAAAACCTACGATGCCCAAAAAAATGGGCTTTTTTAATATATTTTTTTTAATTTGATTTTTTTCAAAATCGTAGGAAAATAATATAATTTTTTTTTTTACCTCAATTTTTGTGCTAGGGAGGCCATATGGCTTCCCTAGCAATTTGTTTTGCCTCAAATGCCAACTTCACCAATTTGATGATTTGACAACTGATCTTAAGGTTTTTGGACCTTCTAATCGTGATGGTGATGTTCGTTTCGCACCAAAATGTACCAAAAATACAAATACCCTCTGGATAAATAAAAAAGAGCAACCGCTTCAAAACCTTGTAGATTTGGCATCAGGAATCGAAATCAGGCAAAACCAAAGACAAATTTGACTTTTTCGACAGCTCTGGATCCAATGACTAGATCCTTTTCACACAAAAATGCTTCAAAAAATTCCCACCTCCAAAATTTGCAAAAAAAAATAAAGGGCATTTAGATCTAACGCTTGCAACCCTCATTGAAGAAAAAAAATCTCATAAATCAAGAAGGGGTTCGCTGAATCCACGCTTGGATACCATGTTAAAATTATGAAACAAGCATAAAACCACGAGCCATAGGATCAAACAACAAACAAATACACCTTCCACGCAAGAGATCTACAAACAATATGTTCAATATTCCTTAACAAGAAAAAGC
This sequence comes from Sequoiadendron giganteum, assembly GCA_007115665.2. Taxonomy (NCBI): domain Eukaryota; kingdom Viridiplantae; phylum Streptophyta; class Pinopsida; order Cupressales; family Cupressaceae; genus Sequoiadendron; species Sequoiadendron giganteum. The sequence continues at coordinate 79,857,838 of CM021105.1, forward strand.
TACAGAAACAAGAGTTTGAATAATTACAAAGAGATCAATCCTTAAGAAAGGAGATCGAAACCCTAAAGTGAACCCTAGGATTTAATAAAGTAATTATTAATGTGCCTAAGTTTATCTTAAGTGAAAATAAATTAAAAGGTGACTTAATTAATTAATCAATATGATTGAATTAATTAAGTAATTAACCTTAGTACTCCAACAGATAACCCTCAACTTCTCTCGAAGATACTCAAAATTATCCTTATGAAGAGCCTTAGTAAATATATCAATAATCTGATCCTTTGTAGGTGCATACTCAAACTTCACTTCATTTTCCATAACCTTTTCTCTCAAAAATTGATGCCTAATAGATAAATGCTTTGTCTTTGAATGCATCAATGGATTCTTTGAAATGTTAATTGCACTTGTGTTATTACAAAAGATAGAAATAGGCTCATCATATATAATTCTCATATATTTCAATGTTTGTCTCATCCATAATACCTGTGTACAACATGATGATGCTACAATATACTTAACCTCTATAGTGGATAAATAAACTGAATTCTTCTTCTTGCTCAACCATGACACCAATCTACATCCAAGAAAGAATGCACCACCACTTGTACTTTTCCTATCATCAACACAGCCAACCCAATCTGCATCTGTATAAGCACTCATTGTAAAATCATTATCCTTAGGATACCGCAAGCCATAATTTGAAGTGCCTTTTAAGTATATGAATATCCTTTTCATAGCTGCAACGTGTATTTATTTAAAATCTTCTTGAAATATAGCTACAAGAAAATTTTCACGCATGATATTTGGTCTAGTAGTAGTCAAATACAACAGTCAACCAATCATAGATTTGCACTTGCTCTGATTTGTTGATGTTTTATGACAGTGTCGGTCTTATCCTTCTAGCTAAACTCCTTGTTACAAGAATGATAAATTAAATGTAGCTAAGGCTATTTAATTTAGAGCGATTGGTCAAACTCAAAAGACATGTCATTCATACTAAATAATGATTAATTATTTATGAGGCACGATTATGAAGTGGCTCAATTTACTAAGGGAGCCGACCTCTTGTGTAGAGGTGCGATTATTTGTTCAAGGCCGACTTGTGTTCATTGAAGGGTCACATCCCTCCATTCCATCTTGTATTTATACACCTTCATTGTATCTCACTTAGTATCGATTCATTATTGTTCTCATTCCATCTCAAGTGCGAATCTATTCAAGGTAGATCGAAGTTACTCAAGTTCAAGTTTGACATTATTAGTGGCTGAGATCTATCAACATATTGCTCCATTGTAATTCTGTGTTGCATCACTCTTTGATGCATGTATTTGGGCCTGCATATTGGCCTCTTGTAAGGAGATCATTATTGTGTTGATTCAATATATAAGTGATATATTGTTGTTGGGTTTTTTCTCCCTCAAGAGGAGGGTTTTCCCAGGGTATCTATTGTGTTATTGGGTCTGATTTTTAATTAATTTTCTGTGCATTACATCTGATCATAAAACTAACATGGTAGCAGAGTGGGTATAAGAAGATCTAGATCAGACTTATACAAGAAACACTATCCTCCATTATTGTTTTGATCTTGAAGGCATCCATCCTATTGTCAAGATGGTGAACTAGGACAAATCTTGAAGGCAAAATATTGCAGATCTGAGGTTAAATTATCAGACCTAAGGGTAGATCTTGCAGGAAAACTAGGGAAGATCTTTGAAGGGGAAGTTGGCATAGTGCAGATGCTTCATTATCATCATCTAAGTCTTAGTTTGAAGAGACACAATTTTAGGCTATAGATTTTGAGTATACTTCGACTTCCCTTGTTCGTGTGTTCGATGTAAGTGAGGTTCTTGCGAAGGAGATACTCATCAAGATTTAGAGCTCCTACATCGGGCATGTCATTTGATACAAATTCTTACAATTTGAAGAATTCAAAATTTTGTGTAAAGAGAAATCAAGACTCTTCATTCATAAAGTTTGTCGAGGATATTCGTGAGATATTCCTGAGTTGATTACCAGGAATCTCGGCTCTTCATGAAGAGATAAGTATTTTTTTTTTTGTTTGAATTCACCATTCTAGGCTGAAATTTAGTTTGCTAAGTTGTGCAAATCTGACCTTGGTTATTTGAATCATGTGTATTTAGTTAAAATCGTAGGTTCTCTTGAATAGTGATCATTGGGACAAGATCCTTTGGAGATATCATTATTCCTTGCAAATTATGGAGATCTTTTGAGTGTGACTCTAAGATGAAAAGAGAACTGCAACTTCATTGTGATAGGATGATCACATTGATAACATTCTCCTTTCTCATGGGCAATGATGGTGCCTAAGATACCTGATTCTATGTTGTATATGTTGGCTGCATAATGTGTCTAAGATATATGAGTTGAGCAGATTGTCTCTTGTTGTGCTCAGAATAGCTCCTTTCGAGAGAAGTAAAAGATGGAAGAAAGATATATCAGTATCAATAAAGATAAGTTATATTACCTCTTTATCTTGATCTTTTGATATTTACTACATCTTTCACTTATAGTTTTTGTTTTATAAACTATTACTAATCCTTTAAAATGAAGGATGAGATTGAGTTGCAAAATGGTTGCAACCAAATCACTTAAGAGATAAGTATTTTATAATGTTCATGAATTCTTGTGTAGTTATTAATTCATGCTATAAAATTGTTTATATATGCTTCTAGCATTTCTCTTTGAGATAAGTAATCTCTCTCTATAATGCTTCCAGGACAGATCAAGAAGCAATAGGGTGATGAGAGATCGCTTAGAAGAGCTTAAGGCATCTTGTGTGGAAGTCATGTCGAATGAAGAGATGATCAAGATTGGAGTCATAGCTTGTAGTCATGGGACTATATTGATGGTTGGATATATCTCTCGAAGAGCAAGTACATTTCAAGTTGTCATTGTGATCAGCTTCTTCGAAGAGGAAGAATTAACCTTCAGAGGGAGTTTGGCAATTCATCAGAAGCAACCTTGGATGAGGAGGTCAGGAGGTTGATGTAAGTACTTGGAGATTTAGAGGGAGTCTACTGAACCAAAAGTGGATGATGTTCCAGATCCTCATATGAGAGGTTTGATCAATACTTGTTGAGATTGGGATTCTCCAAGAATGATGTTGATTCAAACCTGCACTTCAAGGTAATTGATGGTGAAGCATTGATCTTGGTTCTCTATGTTGATATTCTATTTCTTACTAGTGAAGAGTACATCATTATCAAATGTAAGAAGGAGCTAGCTTCTGTATTTGGAATGAAGAATCTTAAGTACATGCATTACTTCCTTGGTTTAGAATAGTGGAAGAAGCCTAATGAGTTTATTCTAAGTCAAGGGAAGTATACAATAGACATCCTGAAGAGATTTGGTATGATGGATTGCAAATCCATGTCTACACCTATGGAAACCAAATTTAAAGAAGTTAAAGAAGGCTGCAGCTAGTTTAGATCTGGTGGATCCTACTATGTACAGGTAGTTGATTAGATCCTTGATGTATCTAGTCAATACTAGACTAGAAATTTTATATGCAGTGAGTGCACTTAGTAAGTTCATGTGTGAACCAAGGAAAATACATCTAGTTGCAGTGAAGCATATCCTGAGATACTTGCGTGGCACATTTTGGTATGGCTTGAGATACACTTTTGGTGTAGACTTGACATTGCATGGATATACTGATTCTGATTGGGTAGGGTGTGTTATTGATCGGAAGAGCACCTTTGGATGATGGTTCATTTTGGGGTTTTCTATGATCTCCTGGTGTAGCAGGAAGCAATCTTCAGTGACACTGAGCACCACAGAGGCCAAGTATATTGCAACTTGTGTGGTAGCTAGAGAAGCAGTGTGGCTTTGAAAGCTCCTTTTAGGATTGTTTGGACAATTAATGGAGCCTACTATCATTCATTGTGATAACTAGAGCTATGTGAAGTTTTCTGTCAATCTTGTGTTTCATGACAAAACTAAACATGTTGAGATCAAATACCATTATATCAGAGATATGGTATTGAGGAAAGCTATGCAGTTGAGGTATATTAGCACTGATGAGCAAACGCCAGACATTCTCACCAAGCCTCTCTCCAGGATAAAGTTTGTGTACTTTCGAGATAAGCTTGGTATGGTGGAGAATCACGCCTTAATTTAGAAGGAGTCTCAGTATCAGTGATCATCTATTAATGCATTTCTCTATTTGAGAAAGATTTGAGGTGCAAGCCCTTGATAATGCATTTCTCTTTGATATTTGAGGTGAAAGCCCTTGTTTCCACCCTTTGGGAGAGCCATGGTGGATGTCATGTGTGTGAATCCATGACAACATCACATGAGGGAGTCCATAATGATTTTTCTTTTAATTGTGTTTCACCCTCTAGGAGAGCCATGGTGAATGTCATGGTGAGGTGACAACATCACATTGAGTGATGAGCACTTGTACATACCATCAATGGAGGTAGCCATGATGGTTGATATCATGATAAGGTGATATCTAATATCACGATGAGGTGATATATTTTCTTTTCCACATATGGTTGTAGCCATTGTGGTAGACATCATGATGAGGTGATATGTCTTGTGCAGCTGGAAGTATACTCCCTAGCTGAGAGGGAGTGTTGATGTTTTATGACAGCGTTAGTCTTATCCTTCCAGGCGATCTCCTTGTTACAAGAATGATAAATTAAATGTAGCTAAGGCTATTTAATTTATATTGATTGGTCAGACTCAAAATACATGGCATTCATATTAAATAATGATTAATTATCTATGAGGCACGATTATGAAGTGGCACAATTTACTAAGGGAGCCAACCTCTTGTGTAGAGGCGTGATTATTTGTTCAAGGACAACTTGTGTTCATTGAAGGGTCACGTCCCTCCATTCCATCTTGTATTTATACACCTTCATTGTATCTCACTTGTTATCGATTCATTATTGTTCTCATTCCATCTCAAGTGTGAATCTATTCAAGGCAGATCGAAGTTACTCGAGTTCAAGTTCGGCATTGTTAGTGGATGAGATCTATCAGCATATTGCTCCATTGTAATTATGTGTTGCATCACTCTTTGATGCATGTATTTGGGCTTGCATATTGGCCTCTTGTAGAAAGATCATTATTGTGTTGATTTAATATATAAGTGATATATTGTTGTTGGGTTTTTTCTCCCTTAAGAGGAGGGCTTTCCCAGGGTATCTGCTGTGTTATTGGGTTTGATTTTTAATTAATTTTATGTGCATTACATCTGATCATAAAACTAACATGGTCAACCTTAGGTGAATAGTAATCTTTTCTCATTTTAAAATCAATTACCATAGGAGTACATATTGGTTTGGAGTCATCCATTCCAAACTTCTTCAACACCTCTTTGACATATTTAGACCGTGAAATGAAAATCCCATTATCTGTTTGATTGATTTTTATCCCAAGAAAGAAATTCATCTCCCCAAACATTGAAATTTTAAACTCTTTTTGTATTTCTTCTGCAAAATTCTTACACATAGCCTCATTTCCACCAAAGATAATATTATCCACATATACTACTACTATCAAGATCTTGTCTTCCTCAAATTTAAAGTAAAAATTTCTATATGTGGTCCCCTTACTGAATCCTTGTTACATCAAGTATTTGTCCAATCTTGCATACCAAGCTCTGGGAGCTTGCATCAATCCATATAGTTCCTTTTTCAATTTACATACAATGTCCAATTGATTTGACAATTGAAAACCTTATGGTTGTTCCATATAAACTTCTTCTAATTCACCATTCATAAAAGAAATCTTCACATCCATATGATAAACTTTAAAGTCTTTATATGTTGCAAATGCCAAAAAAAAATTGATAGCTTACATCCTAGTCATAGGAGAAAAAGTCTCCTCAAAGTCTATACATTCCACTTGTGAGTAACCCTTACACACAAGTCTTGGCTTGTTTCTTACTGCTTCTGCATTCTCATTCAACTTGTTTCTAAATACCCACTTAGTTCCAATTATGTTTTGTTTGCCAGTCTAGGGATCAATTCCCAAGTCTGATGTTTCTCTATCTGCATAAGTTCTTTCATTTCCTTCATCCAATTCTCATCCTTACATTCTTCACTCACTATTTTAGGTTCAACTTTAGAAAGTAGACACATATTTACCTCAACTTTAGCAACTTTTCTTCTTGTCAATACACCTTCCTCTTATCTCCAATAATTTGGTCTTCATAATTATTCTTCTGCACATACTTAGGGGTTTTAGGGGTCTTCTTTGGAGCTTCTTCCTCTTCATTATGAACTTCTTTTTCATCAACCTTTTCTTCCTCAACTTCTCTACAATCAGTTTCATCTGACACATATCCATCTACTGCAATTGAGTTATGTAAATTTTCATCAACTTTAACATTTGCACTTTCAACTATCTTTCTTAGCCTTTTGTTGTAACAACTATAAGCTTTGATTCTAATAGAATATCAAAGGAAGATACCTTCATCAGATCTTGCATCAAACTTTCCTGTGTTTTCTTCATCTCTTTTGATATAACATTTGCTTTCAAACACTCTAAAGTACTTCACAATAGGAATCCTTCCATACCATAGCTCATAGGGAGTCTTTGTGTTGTTAGCTTTAGCTTGAACTCTATTTAAGTATGTAGAAATAAGTATGAATTTCTTCTCTCCAATAGATTTTCAGTAGATTTGCCTCTTTCATCATAGTCCTGGCAACTTCTTGAATAGTTATGTTTTTCCTTTGAATAACTCCATTATTCTAAGGAGTTCTAGGGGCAGAAAGATGCTTCTTTATTCCATGAACTTCACAAAACATATTAAACTCATTGGAGGTGAATTCACCACATCTATCAAACCTCAAAAATTTGATTTTCAAATCTATTTGATTTTCAACCATAGCTTTAAATTCCTTGAATTTATCTAATGCATCAATTTTTTCTCTAAGAAAAGTAACCCATGTCATTCTAGAATAATCATCAACCAAAAGCTTAAAGTACCTTGCACCTTGTAGACTTCTCACCCTTGTAGGACCACAAATATCTGTATGCACTAATTCTAGTATTTTGGTAGTAGATTGTTCTTTTCCTCTGAAGCTACTAGTTTATTTTCCAAATTGACAACTTTCACAAATAGCATTAATAGGCTTTGTGATTCTAGGTAGATCTCTTACTGCATGAACTAAACTAATTCTTGCCCAATTATAAAAATTCATGTGACACATCCTCCAATGCCATAACCAACTATCACTAATTTGAGACATAAAGCAATGACCATCATCACCCTTAAGCTGATAGATGTTTCCATTTGTTCTCTTACTAGAAACAATCACAGTTTCAGATCCTTTCTGGATCTCACATCTTTCACCCTTAAATACAAGATTATATCCTTTTCTACACATTTTTCCAACACTCAAAAGGTTATGCCTTAAAACCTTAACATAATAGACATTGTTAGTGTTATTCTTGCCATAAAAAATGATAGAACCTATTCCACAAATCTTAGCTCTTGAATCATCTCCAAATTTAACTAATCCTCCATCATACTTTTCAATTTTAATAAACTTAATTTTATCTCTGGTCATATGGTTAGAGCATCCACTATCAACAACCCAGTAATTCTTATCCTCTTTGACGTGAAAAGAAGATACCAAAGTACCTTCAACCTTATCCTTTATCTCTGGAATACTTTTCTTCACACAAATTTCAAGGTTAGTAGAACCATATTCTTCTTTTATAGCCAAAAACAAGCATTCATCATCATCAAAATCTCCATAATCAAATTCATCATCAGAAATACCAACATCTTCTTTCACATAATAAGCTCTCTTAATCATTTTTCCTTTATTTTCCTTGTTCCTATTGTTTAGAAGCTCTCTTTGGACATCTTAAATCATAATGACCTATATCACCACAGCTAAAACATTTGAAAGGTAATTTACCTTTATACTTATCGGTGCCCTTTTTCATCTTCCTCACAAAGTTAGCTTCCAAATCATCAAGATCTTCTTCACTAGAATCTTCAACCTTGTCTGATTTACTAGCCTTGAAAGTAGTCTAAAATTTTGTACCTTTCTTTAGTTTTCTCATTTCAAATGTGGTTAGAGTACCAATCAACTGATCTTTGGAATAATTATCAAAATCAATAGTTTCTTCAATAGTAGATACCTTTTCACAGTAGCGGTCTAGAAGTGATCTGATAACTTTCTTCACTACTTTAGATTCTTTGACTATTGCACCAAGGCCTCTCATAACACTTACCAACTCATCAACTCTTTGTATGTGGCCTTTAATTGTTTCTTCTTCAGACATTTGCATCATTTCAAACTGTTCCTTCAAGTTCTGCAAATTTTCTTGTTTGACCTTTAGTTCTCCTTCATAAATGCTTTCTAGCTTATCCTAATCTTCTTTACCAGTCTTCAAACTCATAACTTTAACTAATTTAGTATTTGAAATACTATTCACAATAATGAATCTTTCCCTAGCATTGATCTCACGCGCCTTGATTTTTGCACTTGTACTTGGACCATTCAGAGGTGGAGTATATGTATTCTAATAAGCCTTCTCAATCTCATATCCCTGAGCAGACATATATCCTTCCATCTTTGTCTTTCAGAATGCATAGTCTAAGTCATTGAATCTAGGATATTCCAAAGCAATCTTGTTCACCATCCCAAATCTACCTCAAGTGGTTAAGCTCTTATCCAAGGAACCTTGCTCTGATACCAATTGTTGAAATGAACAAGACAACTGAGAGGGGGGGTGAATCAGTTGTAGAAAATTAAACCTTCAAAACCCTATACAATAATCAAATCCACATGCATTCATTAAACCCTTATTCTGATAGTATGATTAAACATGGAATACACATAACAAAAACTGAAATCACAACACCATACACAAGAGAACACTAGATTTACATGGCAAAACCAATAAGGGAAAAACCACAGTGAGGATTAACTCACAATATAAGTAATTGCAAAACCGGTATAAGGAGGCTCATTGCCAAAATAGGACACACTGTCCAAAAGGACTCACTGTCAAGGATCACTACTACAAAAATAAATATAAGAAGATAGAAGAATAATGTTACACAAAGAACACTTTCTCAATGCAACATGGAAATCCACCACAATGCTCTAACATACTCGGAGCCTTGCTTAAATGATTCCAAATGCCTTTAGCTCACTACCTTCAGGAACCCTAACATGAAATTCACACTACTCTGCTTAAATTCACATCACACACTTCACTTGAATTGATCTTACACCTATCTTGCTTAAAATTTCATTCATGCCTTAGCTCACATCAACACCACACTCATTTATATCAACCTCAACCTAAAAAACTTTGAAATCAATCAAAGATGGTTGACAACTTGTCATTATACATACAAGTTAAAAATAGGTTGGAACCTAAACATTCCCATGATGGATAGGAATGAAGGAGACCTACATAAATCCTTAATTAGAACCTAAATAGATCCAAACACACCTCAACGTGCTTCACAAGTCTTGCATGTAGTGTTAAACACAAGATCGGCCAACACCAATGTTAAACACAATAAAACATTAAGTATAGGCTTCCTCAAATCAATCCAAAAATTTTGGACAAAAAAAAATCATTTGAACACAATCTAGAATAATTCACGAACTATTTAAGATTCATCAAATGTAATATACCCTTTAATATGCAACCAATAAAAAATTCATATCTTAATACAATCACATACTATTTTCATGATGGCACTAAAACGACATAGAGATGATTGAAATGCATTCATGGTCATTAGGCCTTCACAAGGAGTTTTGAAATAGTCACTTACAACCCAGTTGATAATTTGCAGCAAGAATACATGACATAAATTCATAATAGCCATAAGAGAAGGTGTAAAAATTCAGAACAACAATTGAAAAATTCCATTAATTTATTCATGTTCATCATAAAACCAACTAAAGGAGGTAAGGATATTCTGGTTATCCACCTGTTGTATCCCATAAGACCTTTTACATTCTTGCACCCTGGAATCCAAATTTACATGTTGAAGCATTAGCCAAAGTACTCTCTTCTTACTTATCACAGAAAGCATAATCTGAATTTGGTATGATTTCCCATTAATGTTGCAGCATAGTTAAGGAAATGCGAGTAATGAAATGCCATAATGAATAATACTCACCTGGGTACTACCTTAAATAAGATAGCAGCAAGAAGATGGTTGTTCGGATCAGAGAATCAATCACCCTTCAGCATCTAGAGTGCATGGTGAATCCCACCTTAAGGATAAGAATTCCCTATCCCAACCCACCAATGGACTCCAGGATTCATGAAGAGAGATGTTTATTCATGCTAAAGCTTTCAGACTCAGATAACTATTGACCCACAATATCTAGCTTTCAAAAGACTACTATTATTATATTGGCACATATAGACCAACAACCACAAGAGTAAGAGAGAACTAGAACTGGCACCTAAAACAACCTAGTATTTTGCTGAAACTTCAAACTACACTAGTATGACTTTCCACTAATCTCAAAAGCTACAAAATCACAATTAAGGGCATCCTTCACCTGCATGCCATTGGCTCTAGAACCTTCATGTTGCTGGTGATAGACATTCAAGCTTGAGAAGCCCCCAACATTCTTCATTGGTATACCCGGGTGATAGCCTACTATCTCTGGATACCGCCATGCCACTCTACCTACAAAGCATGCTCCCTAACTATTGTCAAGTTGGAGCATCAATAATATTATCTTCCAACGAGTCATAGGATTTACAATTCGGTGATCACCACGAAAGGAGTGGAACTACTACATTATAGGAGTAATGCATTCCTCCTACCTATGCCCTCGTAAAGCCCATACTCCAACCACCATGTGTTGCCATAAAGGTCAACAGCTGTATCCGACTTGTTTTGTAAGTGGACTAAGCCATCCTAGAGCTAGATGTAAACAAGACCATCCCTATAGTCCACCTGACTATGGAATTTTCCTAAGACTTATGAGCTCTAGCTATTATTAAGGGTGACTAACCAACTTCTCTAGCATAGAGAGACATTTTTTTGCGGTTACCTAAACTCAAGGAGAAATTCATTCATAGATCTGTATATGTATTCTAGCCAACCCTTATATACACCAATGACTAGCTAAAATCTCTTGTCATCGCTAGGGCCTAGCCTATTCCTCCTTCCATAAATATTCATAGTGAGATTTTGGCATTAGTTCTACCTTTGTTGTCCTAGTTTCAGCCAACATTCCCATTCTACCCTGGCTGCTTATATTTCAGCCATCATTGCTTTACACAAAATAGAAAAATAGGAAGGTGTGACTAGTATATTTGTCCTTCCAACATTCAATAACAAAGACTCTCACTCTGTAATAACAACCAACAATTAACTTGCTAAGACAAGGAGAGATCAAACTCAATTAAGTAAAGAATCACAAAAAGGTGAAGTGCAATTCTAAATCCGATTTCACAGCCTATTGACCCTCATATTAGTTGTTTGCAACTCTAACATTTTCACAATGAAATTGATGGTTAACACATATTCAATTTTTATGTAGCAACATGATAGTAATGAAGTATGATAAGTTGATTCTAAGATATAAGCCAACTTAACACGGAACATTAAGAATTTGCAAGTGGTTTTTCCAGTTCTATTTCCCTAATATGTTTAACAAGTAGTATTACTTAGAACCCGAGTCCATCCTAGATTGGGTTAAGCAGATTTCCATATCTAATGACTGTATATGAAGTCAAATAAGGCTAAGGTGGTAGAAAAAAATGTTTTACGTCCTCATAATCACAAAAATTACTTTGGGTTGAGCTGCAAGGTGTCAAAAATCTCTTCTACAATCCCAACTCATACCCAGGCCAACAATAACAAATTTTCCCACATACAGAAGTTCTAATGACATATATTTTAACAACCACCTATCTTAGCATGGCATTTCTATTGGTCTTCTACAATGAGGTATTTCGTCAAACAATTGACAACATTGATCTACATGTCCAAATTACTTGTAGTTGTTAATAATTTAGGTTGGGGATTTATTTTATCAAGTAACTCCCAAACTTGGTCACAACGTACCCAAATATATGGTAAAGTAATATCATTGACTAAGAACCTTCCTAAATTGACTATTATTTCCTTAAAGGCTCTATTCTATTTTCAATTTCTAAGCTGATAAAAATTAGTGAAAGGTAAGAATGGCATAAATATCTATCTACCACCATTAAACATCCTCTAACTCCAATGCCATCATAAAAAAATACAATGAATAAAACATTTAAAAGGAGATGCAACAGTATAAAAAGGGAGATGCCCACCAAAATTGAGTGTTGGAAGTATCCCAGACATCTCAAATTGTTGCAGCAATTATCTAAAGTCTGAGATCAATTACCCTACACTTATTTGCTTCTTCCTCATCTAGTTTTTGGTAGAGACTAATATTCTGGTTGGGATTTTTAAGGGAGAAACATACACCACAATGATTGAGTGCACTACTTAAGTTTTATTCAATCATACAAGCTAGAACCCATGAGGAACAACAATATATAACTATATTTAAATTTCTATTCCAAAACACAACTGAAAATCATGATTATATAAAAGAGGACAACAATAAAATACTAAGTCAAGCTACTACTCCAACCATACCAGCTGAATCCTATGAGTTTATAAAAAGAACAATAAAATATTAAGTTTATGCTTTTTCTCCAACCATACAAACTAAATATTATGAATTTTAGAAAGAACAACAATAAAATATTAAGATTATGCTTTTTCTCCAACTAGACAAGCTAAATATTATGAATTTTAGAAAGAACAACAATAAAACCTATCCTCAAGTGTGAGTATCCTCTCCCAGCCACTGAAAAATGTTGCCAAAATATCTAGACTTAGTCCAAATTCCTCCCTCCTTCCAAATGATGAAAACCATTGCTCAAAATGTCCAACAACTCCCTCTTTATCTTCCATGCTTTATCCTTCCTTCATGTCTCTTCCATTTACTAGTTTTCCTGTTTGCAGAGTGTCGAGGGGACAAGATTTATTACAGTAGCATGGCTTCCAAATTCGCATCGAAGAGGGCTGACATGCAATTAAATGTTTTTTCCCACCTCCATTCTTGGCTGTAGCATTTTCCTGTTGAAACCCTACGCCCCTCTTCACATTTTCTTCATTTCTTTTTGGTTTTTACTTTGTGCGACCTTTCCCATATCTTCGTTGGTTTTCATTTTCCTTCTTATTTTCTATTCATCAGCTCTTCTATGAATTCAATTTATTTATTAAAAGCTAACACATTTGATTTTTATTTATTTTAAAATGTATTCTACCATTTGCTTTTTTTTTTTTATAAATTACTTTGACGGCTTGTAATAATTTAAATCAACACTATAGGAAATAATAATAATAATTATAATAAATTATTTATTTATTTAATAATTTAACACTCAATATAATAAGAATGGACAACTAATATTTATGATTGATTTCCTAGATACATATTTAAATTCATAATGACATTCTAAGGATTGGCAGACAACGCCAATGATACCTAGATGGACTAGAAAATCCACAATTGAGACTGACTAGGTGTTGGATAAACATACCCACTACTAGTTCAAACAATCTTAAGTTAAGCTAGAGTCTAGAAAAGGATTTGGCATAACAATCATTTCTTCTTACGGATCCACAAAGTCCACTCCACCATGCACCCTGCCACCTACGCACAAAAATTGGTTCCTCACAACATTCACAATTTGATTAGTCCAGGTTGGATGAAATATGGCCAAATATATCTATATAAAAATTAAATGAAAAGCATGACTAGATTTCATATGCATACATCACTATTAACCATTAAAAGTTCATTCACTTAAGAATACACACACCCATACACTTACACACACACATAGAGTTAATATTAAGTTTCAAGTCCCCACCTCTAGTCCAAATTACATCGGGACTACGGGGCCTTAGGATGGGTTCATATGGGGATGTGACATCAAACACTTCATCCAAACTTGCATGATTCAATTAATTCAACTTAGAACAACTGGTAGCCCTTACTTGCATACTGATAGATGAAACTCACTTTGTACTACACCAAATCAAGTAAAAATTTGAACACAAAAAGATACAAGCATTATAAGCAAATTTCCAAATCCGCACAACCTGAAGCCAAACATTAGAGAAACATGGAGAAAATACATTTCTCCCAGGCCATAGAAAATATCACTAAACAACTAGTTCACATACTAGCGAAAATATCTTGCACTGTACAACAATTCAAAAAACCAAATTTAGAATATAACAACCTCTGACAACCATGAACAACATATAAGAACTATACTAGCATAGCATCAATATAGAAGAAATCTGGAGCACATCCTAAACACCTACACACAACAGTGTTTTCTCTATTTATTAATTTTCCTCAAAAGCACTTGGAAACCAAGTGTTATCTCAACTCATTTCATCATTCCAAGTCATCTTCAGACTCTGCAACAAAAAGATAGCTCAATATACTCACAACACTTCTTTAGTATCTCAACTATATATGTACAACCTGCATCAACCTGTTTTCCTCTTTTCCACAACGTAACAACTTTCTTAATACACAGTTGACATTAATGACAACACCAATCAACAAACTTCTTGTTGACATCAATGACAACACCTTCATACTTGCAACATCTTCTTCATTCTCAACTATAATAATATCTCCATGTATCAAAACACACAAATTGATCATCTCATTAATCTTCCTCACCTTTTGTTCAAGCAAAGGATCTTCATCAAATTTACAATCAAGTATAGGGTCATCATTAGCTACTACCTCCAAAGGAACTTTTGCAAAAATACTCTTAACTTTTGCAACCTATGCTCTTTGAAATTTTCACAATTTCCTCTTCTATATTATCCTCAAGCAAGATGAATTTATCTTCTTTATTTTCACCTTTCTTAAAATATCTGAAAGCAAATCAATGTTAGACAGTACAAGGTTTTTATCATCACCCTTCTCCTCTACAACATCATCCATCAACACATTCATGAGATTTCTGTTTTTCTAGATTAGGTCTTAGGGTTACTACTTCTTATTGAAGCTTATCACATTCTTTTGTCTTCTGGTTGATAATCTCTTTCAGACATCCTTCCTCTATCTTGCCTTGTTCAATTGCTAATTTCAAATTCTCTTCCACCTTTTTGATTTCTTCAAGTTTCATTCTTAGATTCTCAACAGTCTTCTTTTCTTCCTTTAGTTCTTGGTTAACTTTTTATGTTTCAACTTGAACTTTCGGATTTGATTCCTTAGTTTTTGAATGCATTCATCTTCTTTCTTGAAATTTTCTTTCAGGATCTTCATTTTCAGACTCTGTAGTCTATGTTCTTAATTCTTCATCCAAGTCAGATCCCTTCACCATTTTGTTCAACCTACCAAGATCTCCTTTGATATGTTAAACTCATTCCAAAGTACTAGGCTCTAATACCAATTGTTGAACTAGACAATTGAGAGAGGGGGTGAATAGTTGTCACCAAATTCAATCCTTAAATCACTTACTGGAACAAAACCTTAACATTTCTTAAATGATTAAACATTAAGTGCAAGTGTAGAAATTGAAAACCATCACATAAACACAGTAACACCAGATTTACATGGAAAACCCAATGAGGGGAAAACCATGATGAAGATTAACTCACAATATAGAGAATATCAAAATCGATTACAAAGAGGCTCACTGCCAATAGAAGGAGTCACTGTCCACAGGGCTACAACCTGGAGATACAAAAGATGGCTTACTGCTAGAATATAAAAGTTATGGCTCATTGCCAAAAGTGTGAACTGATGGAATACACCTTCCTTGTGCAGAATTCAATTCCAAATGAAGCTCAGTATAAGTGGTACTTCTTCTCCCAACAGTCGCTCAATAATTTTGTTCTGGTCTTCAACTGATAAATCATTTAGGCTCACACTATGCTCATATGCTCGCATCGTTCACATCCATCTTTATCTTCTCTAGAGAGTCTTATAAATATATAAGTACATTTCATTCATCAATTAGGTCGGCCTAATTGAAAGAGATAATCAAAGAGGACTCTTGTTGGCATCATATAAGATTAACACATTTCTTAAGTCGGCTGAGATCTATACAAAACATCCCCAATGTAGATTCAATCATCTTATAACATGTGTTAGGTTGACCAAGACTGGGACCCAAACATAAAAGCTTCAAATCGTCAAACAACTATAGTGTACAAAGTTAAAACTTTGTCATTGATAACTTGCTGCACCCAACACAAAACTTCTCAAGATCTCGAATATAGCTGTCTGAGTGAATCATAATGACATAGTTAAGATATTAGTGTCATAGCTTATCTTGCGGTAGAATCCGAACCAAAAAACCAACGCACCAGTTCATAGATAAAGAACATCTTTGATAGGGAATAACTTTTGGTAAACGTCTCATCCATTTGGTACTGTGTTGACATCAATGATAACTATTTAATTCAATCCAATTTCCAACAGCCTGATTTCCAACAGAAAATACATTTTTTAACTCTAATTTTATTTTCTACCTTCATGCCATCTCTATGATATTTTCCATCATTCTTGATCATATATATTACAACTTCTCCCTTTTGCATAGCCTCTAGCTTGTCCAATCTCAAATGGATTTCCATCATCATCTCAAGGGTCTTCTTTTTTTGATATCGCTCCATAGCAGCCCATATGAATGGATTCTCCAAGATCATCCCCATCCTCTTCTTTAAAGGCATTTTTACTCTCAGTTATCTACTCAGTTATCTATAGGACTTACACTACAACAAAATCACTCACATTTAGAAACTATCCTCTGCTCAACAATGACTCTAGAAGATGTAAACTCAAAACCCCCTCTATCCACTTTCCACTTTGGAAGAATCTAGAACACCTTCTACCCAACATTACCTTTATTGGAGGACAACCAACACAATTCTCATTCCTTTTATCATCATTTCCTCTTACATCTCAACACTATCTCCTCAACACATATCCCAACAATCAACTCGCTTTGATACCAATTGATGTTGTCATAGACTAGGGACCCGTTAAAGAGAAGCCAATCCGAGTATCTCTTCAAATATATAGACCATTCATCTTCAACAAAAAAAAATAATGTCAACCATAAAAATATATTTATCATAACATAAATTATCAGATTCCAAAAATAAATTATGATACCATTAATACATAAAACTCAATGTTTAACAATCCCCCAAAAATATTCAACAATATAAAATCCAACTAACATTACAAACCAACTTTTGTCAATCATCTAAATTTATGCAAGAATTGATATATAGAAATCATCTACAACCTCCAAAAAGCATACACTTAGAAACAAAGAATATGAAACTTATTGACTAGTGACTAGCATTCCTAATAAAACTTCTTTCAAATACTCTTACACAGGTCCTAAAAACTACAAATCCTTAGAATACACTACAAACAACATAACTATTTTTCAAACTCATGGTCAGATTGAAAATTTGCTTCTATTTCCCTCAGAATCGACTCTACTACTTCTATGGCCCCCTGCCTTTTCAAACTGATAGTTGTTTTATGCACAACAAAATTAGTTTCCATGAAGATTCACGTCTTGCCCTCCTAAAATGAAACACTATGAGGCTTATAAATAGACTACACTTCACCTACATCATTCCTCTCTCCCCATGTTTGATACAAAATCCCAAATAAGGAAATTAGTAACTGCTACTCAGAAGATTATGACTGTTACCCCATACAAACTCTGCCTGAAATTTTTCTGTATTTGCTTTGTATCAACTACAATTGCTAAATTAAGGAGAGTTTAAAATAGGGGCCACCCACTATAAAGTCTCACGCCCAATTTAGAGAATGGTTATTGAAAACAACTGCCACCATTTAGGAAATGAAATGCTAATATTTGTCTACCGCTAAGATCAAATATAGTCACATCCCTTTTAAAATTCTTGATTGGATGCTCCTGCATCAACAAGTGAGATTCTCATTGTATTTTAACAATCCTTTTGATAATTCATTTAGTGTGCTTTGGTCTTTTGAGGTTTTTTCAAAAAGGTTTCCTATTTGTCAAGTAGGGATCTAAACTTATTTAACACAATTCTTTTTGTTTAATTTATTGATGTTCCATTTTTTTTAATTTGATATTATATCTTTTCTTTTTAAGATCTATAAAAGGGATTTATGTTAATATTTGTTTGAATGGAAGCTTGACATAAGTGAATCTAGATTTAAGTATAACATATGTACCTAAGAAAATCAAGAATTTCAATTGACAAAACTTTTCTCTTTTGAAACTCAAGATAGAGGATCTCTTTGTCAATGAAGATAAATGTATTGTTGTGACAATTTCTATTCTTTCTAATGAAGATGTTGATGGTTAGAAAAACATTTAGGAGGAAGGCGAGAAGAACAAACCAATTTTGTCTTTCCAATTCAATGTTGTTGGATGTCTCGTGTGATG
Source organism: Sequoiadendron giganteum (assembly GCA_007115665.2). NCBI lineage: Eukaryota > Viridiplantae > Streptophyta > Pinopsida > Cupressales > Cupressaceae > Sequoiadendron > Sequoiadendron giganteum. Next base: position 79,876,309 of record CM021105.1, read on the forward strand.
GCACTATGCAGAGAATATGGAAGAATATATGGTTTTTGTATTAAACAAAATACTTGATGGACAAGTGTTTTTCGATGAAAGAATTTGTACAAAATGAAATTGAGTTATGAGGATAGTTGGTTTTCAAAGCAACTTTTAATTTGTGCTTAATTCAAATTGTGTAATAAATGCTACTCATTGCATGTTTTTTTAAAGTTTTTTTGTAGCTTTCAATGGAGTTCTCAAGACAAATATTTCAAGAATGATCCATTACTTGCTTCAAATCGAATATCCATTTAGCATCCAAAAGATATTTAATTTTACATGTTGACCACTTTTTTGTTTTGAAAAGGATTCACCTAGTAGTTCACATGCATATCAAAATTGAGAAAATATATAATGGATATAATTTCATATCCATTTCCTTTTCATGTATGTTCTAAGCATTATTTGGCTAGAGTATTGTAAATGCAATAATTAGTTTACGAGTGGCACAATTGTGTGAAATTAGTTAATAAAATCGCATATCCTATACTCTTATCATTGAATCCAAAATTTGTATTCTTAATACCCAGACCTATTTTCCACTACCCTAAAGCAAATATAAGCATGCAAACTTGATTAAATGTATTTATTTAACTAACCCCAAAACATTTATTAAAAGTAAAATAAAACCCATACAAAATTTATTTTATTTTACTAAATACTTTCAAAAAAACATCCTTGATTGTAATTGATTTGGATAGTACACTTTTGCTGACCATCTAGATTTCTTACTATTGATGGCTTCAAATACCTCTCATCTACTTAAATCTTTTCTTTTTTTTCTTTTCTTGTTGGTGTGTTGCTAGTATGTTGTATCTTGTTATGTATGCTATTAGCTTACAACTTTTGATTCCCACTTCTTAGGATATACTAATTTTTATTTGTTGAAGTAAGTAAGTTTTCTTAAGTGATCCTTTATTAGTGTTTTTCATTTTTAGATATAAATAAACTTTCTTAATCAATCCTTTATAACTATTTTGTTTTTTTAAATGTAAATAGACTTTCTTAATTAATCCTTACCCATTATTAAAAAGTTTGAACAATTTTAAAAACACACTCACCAATAATATTTAAAAAAGAATATACCATTTACTGCTCATAAAAAATCTAATTAATTAGCAAATGAACACATTAAATCTGCCAACCTATAGTTGCTGACTGAATATATTGCCACTTTTGTATTTGAATTACTGCCGAGAAAAGGCATTCCTTCAATTATTTTGCTGGTAACTGTATCAACTGTATAAAAGTGTCATCAAGCTGCGAAAAGCCTTCACAACTCTTTGCTCTTCCCCTTTCACAGCCACACCTTTCTCCACTTCGTCCTCTTCTTTGCACTCTCCTCCGGACCCTTCTATGGAGTACTCCTGTGCAGTGAACGAGGTGGAACTCGAGCGTTGTGTGAAGAAACCTATCCATACCCATCTACCCTCATACAACTTACAACAATATCCAGCTCCATCATGCGATGTCCAGATAGTCATTTCTGAAGAAACACAATTTATAATAAAACAAAGCATAATGGCATCGCCATTGCAGGAATGCTTCTGCAGCAATTTTGGTGTGGACTCAATTTTCTGGTTAGAGATGGAGTCAATGACCTCGAGATGATGAGGAAAGAGTAAGGAGTTTATAAGTGAGGCCGCATCAGGGACTGCCCGAGTACATATTTCTATTTCATCTGGCCATTTCTGGAAATTCAATGCACAATATTCAGTCAATACATAATTAGATAAAGATAATTATAATTTTTAGTTCTTAGAAAGTTACGGTAATAAATCATCGATTGGATCAAAGATGGTGGGTTGGTTTTAAAAGGAACGGTAGCTTAATGGTAGAGCATTTTAACAACAAATGGAAGGTCTTTGATTCAAGTTTCAATTGATCCATGAAATGCTCAACATAATATCGCGGCAGGCTAAGAGGTCTTTGATTCAAGTTTCAATTGATCCATGAAATGCTCAACATAATATCGCGGCAGGCTAAGAGTCCCAGACATTCTATAGAGTTGACAACATTCTATAGAATTGCTTAGTCAGAATGTTTAATAATAAATCACACATAAACCAAAAAATGGACAGATCCGAAAGGGGCAACAACTCAGTGATAAAACATTCGAACATCAAATGAAAGATCTTAGATTGAATCCTACCTGATCTATGAAAAACTCAACAAAACTATTATTACCTGTATTGTTTGAATGCAATGTTCAATAGTTGATCCCTTGTTTGCTGTGAGTTTCACCCTGGTCAATTTGTGCATGTGTTCCAAGCTTGCTATACCGGGCACCTCCCAGCAGGTGTCTACTATCAAGCGTTCCAATTTTGTGCAATATTCTAAACCTTCAATTTTCTCAACCTGGTAGCAACCTCCTAGTCCAAATCCTTCGAGAGAAGTTAATCCTGCAAAACTCGGAATCTTCTTCAGCATTTCACAGTGGATCATAGATAGGGACTCGACTGTCTTTGGCAGTCCTTCTATCTCCTTTAGATGATGATGATTTTCAAGTATGAGAGTCTCCAAGCGGGGACAACAGTCTTCAGAAATTGAAACCCTGCACACCTCTGTTTCTTCTAGAAGTATCATCTTGAGGTTGCTCAATCCAAAAGGTAAAGATGCCGCCCCAAAATCCAATTCGCCGATTGGGCAATTTGATATCAGCAGTGTCTGCAGATTGTTCAGTTGCCTAACTGATTTTGGCAGAGATTTCACTCCAACATTTTGTATATCTAATTCCTTTAAGAGATTAAGACGCCCCACAGAATCAGGTAGACTTTCTAGCTTAGGACAACCCCAAATTGAAAGATTCGTCAGGGAAGACAAATCTCCAAGAGAGGTTGGCAAGCTTGTCAAAAACAAACTCCCTAACTTCATCTCTGTCAGCTTGCTGAGTTGACCAATGTTAACTGGTAGCTCCCTTAGACTGGTACCATTTAAATAGAGCTGTCTCAAAGATGCCTGATTTGTAATGTGACGAGGCAACTCTTCCAATTGCTCGCACTCAGAAAGCCTCAAAAAATCGAGTTTTGTCATGTTTTCCAGAATGTTTAAGTCCTCTGTCGTGAATGTGAGTTGACTACACCCCCCTAAATTGAGATGTTCCAGGAGAATCAGGTTTTTACGAGAAACTGGTAACTTCCTTAACTTGCCGCAATCGTACAAACTTAGATGCCGCAGATTTCTCAAATTGCCGAAATTGCTGGGTAGTGATGATAGAATTTTACACCTATATAACACCAGGTGTTCCAGCGATTGGAGAAGGCAAAATTCTTCTGGAAGACTGCTAACGTTGTAGCCTTTTATGATTACTATCTTTTTCAAATGATTAAGACGCCCTATTGAATTTGGAAAACCTTGGAATTCGTAACATTGAGAAATAACCAGCTCTCTTAGATGCACAGGAGCCTACAGCACATTTCCAAGTAGAGAAACTTAAAGCACACCGCAATTATTAAAAGATGAAATATAGATTTAAAACAGGGGAAATAGGAAGATACTTACCACGCCCTCAGTCTCGCTCCACAGCTCTTCTAAGTGATGTTCCCCGCTCTCTTCTTCAAAAAATTCTAAAACCCTCAACTTTTTCAATGAAAGCTGTGAAGGAAGATTTTTTTGCCCAATTTGGAACCAGCGAAGCCAGAGCAGCTCTCTTGATACTTCACCCATTACTTGATTAAAACAGTCTCCACTAATCACTAAAATTTTTAGTCCAATTAAGGAGGGAGTGAATAACCAAATTCCTGCATTTGTGTTAACCATGAGTTCTCCATGCGAGCAGCAAATGCGAAACTCATCAATTTCACCAGTAATATCAGCCATTATTGGACAGGGTTTTCCTTCTTCCTGAATAGAAAAAAAACATAAAATGCGCAGAAAATTAAATTTTTTGGAAAAATAAGACTAAAAAATTCTACAAAGAATTAAAATTATTAGAAATAGAGAAACAAAAGACGCAGCCAAACAAACACACAAACAAACCACATAATTAATCCACTGTATTCGAGTTGAGGTGGCCATTATTCCTTGAATGCCGATTCTTTTCTGGAGAGGGTTTAAAAAAATAAAATTTAGAAACTACAAAATAGAAGAACCAATAAAATCAGAAATTACAAAATAAAAGAATTAATAAAATCAGAAACTATAAAATAGAAGAGTTAATATAGTCAGCATTGATATCAAAATAAATTTGTTGATTAATTGGTATGAGTTTTCTACAGTTTATGTAGAATTTAAAAGATTGCTTTTGAAATCAATTGTGTATGTTTTTTATCAACATTTTAGATCACTCTCCTCTTTTTAATAATGGATTGCTGAGTATGATCTAAAACATCTATAAAAAAATATACAATTGATTCCAAAAACAATCTTTTAAATCCATTGACTATTCAAACACATACTATTTGAATAAATAGATGAGTTATTTAGGTTATTTGATTGCAAAATATGTCTAGCTAACTAGACTGTCTTCTTAGACAGCTGTTTAACTGTTAAATTACTAAAAGTTCGTGGGAACGAACATTCATGAACACAAAAAAAGGTTTCCTCTGTTTTGATTAATGATACATTAAAAGAAAAATCTAATTTTATCTCTGCTTAGATAGGCAATACAAAAAATATTAACCTTTACCTCTTCTTGTTTTTGAACATTAATAATCTGTTGGGGAAACCAAAGCCGGTAAGGTGATTGTTGGTTTGCAATGTCCCTTCCCAAATCTCTTAAGTGATCATGCATTCTTATGCGATTGTCATCGTCAAGCTCAACCAAACATTTGTACAAGAGCCGTTTCCAATTACGAAGACCACTCCACCTCAATCCATTCCATACTTCAATTGCCAAACTACTCTCTTCTTCAATGAAGACACATGCAATATCGAGGAACATCTCTTTCTCTTCATAATCAAGGGCATCATAACTTATTTTAAGCCTTTGCTTGATATCATCAGGCAATATTCTCGAAATCTTATGTAGCTCTGACTCCCAATACTCTCTGCTAAATTCGCCATACAATTGCCCTCCAAACACCTTAAGAGACAAAGGTAATCCTCTGCATTCCTTTAAGAATTTTTCAACAAGCTCCTTGAATCCATCCAGTGGACAGGATTTTAAGAAAGCGTGCCAACAGAAAAGCTGCTCTGCATGCAATGGATCTAGTGGTCTCATTTTATATATGGAAGAGATTCCCCAAGATTTAAGAACATCATATGCCCGCGTGGTAACAATGATGAGACTACCCCTTCGAAGGCTGTCTTTTACAGGTAGTAGAGCATCCAATTGTTCCACATGATCCACATCATCGAGAACAATCAAAACCCTAACAGATCTCAAATGCCTTGAAAGAAATCCCATACCTTCTTCGATATTGTCAAATGCTACACCATGGACACCAAGATCGTTGAGGAGTTTTATCTGCTTGTTATGCAACAAGCCTTTGGCTGCCCCGTCTCGAACATCAAACACAAAACTGGCCCTCTCCATTGAAGAGGATATTTTATTGTATAACTCTTTTGCAAGGGTGGTTTTGCCGGAACCACCCATGCCCCAAATTCCCACGATTTGCACACCGTGATCAAGTGTATTCACCTCAAAGTCTTGTACTGTTTCTTTGAGACCGACTGGATATTTTGCAACCACTAATGGCACGTTGTTTATAACTTTAGCTACACAGTTCACAATGTTCTTCAGCAGTCTCTTCTCATCACTGAAGAAGTAAAATGTTGAAAAATCAAATCACTAACAAGTGATTATGCCAAAATTAAATGCGTAGAAAAATCATATTAAAAACAAGTGATTATGCCAATTGCCAAAGAAAAATGCATAGACAAAAATTCCAAAAAAAACACATTTGTTAAGATAGGGAGACAGAGTGTGTGGTACTTATTATTTTTAATAATTTCACCGGTGTAAAATGAGACGTCGTGGAGTGCCTTTTTCCACTCCTGAAGCTTTTCTGGGCTGTATCTACGCTTATTTTCATACTGCAGAAAGGCATCAACATAAATTCCTTTCCCTTGAGCTACCCATCTGAGATCAGTGGGCTCTACATGGTAAAACACGGGAATGATTTTGGCGCCAGTTTTAAGCATAAATGAGAGCTCTGCCAAACACCAGGATGATTTTGCATAATTCTCAGAAAAAATTGCTATATGAAGCGAGGCACTGCGCATTGCTGCTTCTAATGTTGTAGGCAAGACATCGCCATATTCCAGCTCCTCTGAATCCAAAAAAGTTGCCACCTTCATGTTGTTGAGGGTATTATAGATACTGCTAGCTAGCGTGTGTTTGACATCTGGTCCACGATGATTTATGAACACATCGTAGCAGGGCTTTTGTATAAGAGTTGAAGCAGAAGCAAATGCAGATGGCGCGATTCCCTCAAAAGCACCTATATCCTCATTTTTTTCTATAAGATCAGCGGTAGAAGTAGAAGCAGATGGTGCGATTACCTCAAAAGCTCCCAAAACCTTGTTCTCTGCTGTAAGATCAGTGATAGGAGTAGATGTAGATGGTTTTATTAACTCAAAAGCCCCCATAACTTCATTTTTTGGTACAAGATCAGTGGTAGAAGTAGTTGCAGATGGTGTGATTACTTCGAAAGCACCCAAAACCTTGTTCTCTAGTATAAGATTAGTGGTAGAAGCAGCCTCAGATGGTGCTACTCCCTTAAAAGCACCAGATGTTATGATTCCCTCAGAAACATCCATAACCTTGTTTTCTGGTATAAGATGAGTGGTAGAAGCAGACGCAGATGGTGTTGCTCCTTTATATGCACCAGATGGTATGATTCCCTCAAAAGCATCCATAAACTTGTTCTCTGGTATAAGATCAGTGGTAGAAGCAGCTGCAGATGGTCCTACTCCCTTAAAAGCACCAGATGGTACGATTCCTTCAAAAGCATCCATAACCTTGTTCTCTGATATAAGATCAGTTATATCAAAGGTAGAAGCAGATGCAGATGGCACTACTCCCTTATAAACACCAGATGGTACTATTCCTTCAAAAACATCCATAACCTTGTTCTCTGGTATGAGATCAGTGGTAGAAGCAGCCGCAGATGGTGGTACTCCCTTATAAGCAACAGATGGTATGATTCCCTCAAAAGCATCCATAACCTTGTTCTTTGGTATAAGATCAGCGGTAGAAGTAGATGCAGGCGGTGCAATTACCTCAAAAGCACCCAAAACCTCGTTCTCTGGTAGAAGATCAGTGGTAGAAGCAAAAGCAGATGGCACTACTCCCATAAAAGCATCAGATGGTGTGATTCCCTCAAAAGTACCCATAACCACATTCTCTGGTATACGAGCAGTGGTAGAAGTAGATGCTATGGAATTAGATTGAATTGAACGCCATGGAATAAAAGAAGACACCCACTGAAAGCAGGATGAACACAAACTTGGGAATGATGATTTTACAGATGGAGAGGGTGTAATTTCTTGAGAAGTGTTTGTAGACTCCCTCTCGGATCGATCAGCAGTGGTAGAAGTAGATGCCATGGAAGTAGATTGAACTGAAAAATGAGAAACAATGAAATAAAAACAATCAACCCAGTTGAAGATAGGCTTGATGTTGTGGAAGGTGAAGTGCAGAAGAGGGAGACAAGAAGCGACTATTTTGCAGAATAATCGATCAAAGGCATAGATTGAATGGTTCTTATTTGTGTACGAAACTGCGTGGAAGAAAGGCAGAAAGATCTGAGAGGTGTGAGCATCGGGAATAAGAAAGCATGTGGAAGAGGGAAGAGCTGGGTAAAGAGGCAGTGTGACTGTGCATGAATGAACAACTACTTAGAAGATTGACCATTAGCCGACATGAACTTTGCAAGCAATTTGTTTGTATCCACTTTGTATCAGACAATGGTGCTAAATAAATAAGTTTAAAATAGGTGTTACCCACTATAAAGTCTCACACCCAAGTCAAAGAATGGTTATTGAAAACAACTGCCACTATTTAGGAAATGAAACGCCAATCTCTACCTTCCACTAGGATCAACTATAGTCACATCCATTTTTAACTTATTATCATATGCTCTTACATCATACTCATTGGGTAAGAAGTTTGTGATCATAATTCATAAATTTGAGTTAATGAAATCACACATTTTGCAACAAACTACATTATTGAACCAAATATCTCAGAAGATTTTCTCCAAATGTTTCTTCCAAATCTTAGTTGGAACAAATCCAATTTCCTTCCACCAATTTTGTTTAACATCCTTTGCACCTCTCATGCACTTAGGTCCACCATAAAGCAACCTCTTTGTCAACCTCTCTTAGTTCTAATAAGATAGTTCATGATTTTCTTATTGAACCATCTTATAGTTCTATATGCATATAATATTTAAACCTTCTTGCATCATAGCTTTTATTTATAATTTTCTATCTTTTTATTTTTACTTCTTTTTGAACTATAATATTTGTCATATGGGACTCTTTATTAGGCTTATCTACACTCCTAATTCATTATTTTTCCTCTTCTTGATGATGGATCACACACAAAGTGTGATCCGAAACATCGACAAAAAAATAGACAGTTGAATTCAAAAGCTTACTTTCTAACATTTTTCTCCTTCACCATCCTCTTCCTATTTTGTGGGATTTAGCCCACCATAAACTGTCCACCTTCACCAAAAATTATCTTCATCTACACAATAAATTTTATCAAAATAATTACCTCAATCATCTCCTTTTGTAAACACCTCTACTTCTATAAATACTTTTGGTTCAACTACTACATTTTTTTCTCCTTCACTTCACACATTTGGTACTTTATCAAGGTATTTATCTTTGCACTACTCCTCATTACCTTCTTTTTCTACCTCTTCACCTTATCTCTCATATATATGAATATGTAGGACTAAACCACACTCTTCCATTTTCTTTGCATTCTTTATCTTTTCCGGTTTTACAAATTGAACAAACTTACTTAGGAAATCAAGAGGTCCCACAAACACTTTTTCTAGTTTTTCGTCTTGCCTCATAGACATGCTATCCAACTCTTCTCCTTTTCTTATATTTTTCTAACAATTTGTATCACACAATGAACTCCAAAAGGCTTCTCAACAAGCTCCATGGATGTTCTGTTCACAATATCATTTCTATGTTCATCTTTATTCTCAACTATAATAATATCTCCATGTACTAAATAAAACAAATTGATTAGCTCATTAATCTTCCTCACCTTTTGTTCAAGCAAAGGATCTTTATCAAGTTTACAATCAAGTATAAGGTCTTCATTAACTACTACCTCCAAAGGAGCTTTTGCACAACAATGCTCTCAAATTCTGCAACCTATGCTCCTTGAACTTCTATCACAATTTTCCCTTCTACATTATCATGAAGAAAGAGGAATTCATTTTATTTATTTTCACCTTTCTTCATATCTAGAAACAAATCAATGTTAGACAGTACAGATTTTCATCATCACCCTTCTCCTCTACAACCTCATCCATCAACACTTTCATTTCTTTGAAAAGGCATTTTTTAACTAAATTTTTATTTTCTACCTTCATATCATCTCTTTGATATTTTCCATCATTCTTGATCATATCTAAATTCTAGCTTGTCCAATTGCAAATGGAATTCCATCATCATTTCAAGGATCTTCTCTTTTTGATACTGCTCCATAGTAGCCCATATGGCTGGATTCTTCAAGATCATCCCCATCCTCTTCTTCAAAGAGATTTTTACTCTCAATTATTTATACGACTTGCATTACAAAAAAATCACTCACATTTATAAACTATCCTCTGTCCAACAATTGAATCAAAAAGATGTAAATTCAAAACCCCCTCTATCCCCTTTTCACTATAGAGTATAGAGGAATCTAGAACACCTTCTACCCAACAGTACCTTTTTGGGAAGACAGCCAACACAATGCTCATTCCTTTTATCATCATTTCCTCTTACATCTCAACATTGTCTCTTAACACATATCCCAACAATCAACTTGCTCTGATATCAATTGATGATGTCATGGACTGGGAACCCATTGAAGGGAAGTCAATTTGAGTAGCTCTTCAAATATATAGATCATTCATCTTAAAAAAATAAATCATATCAACCATAAAAATACGTTTATCATAACATAAATTATCAGATTTCAAAAACAAATTATGATACCATTAATACATAAAACTCAAAGTTTAACGATCCTCCAAAAATACTCCTTAGAATACACTACAAACAACCTAACTATTTTTCAAACTCATGCCCAGATTGAAAAGTTGCTTATATTTCCCTCAAAATCGACTCTACTACTTCTATGGCCCCCTGCCTTTTCGAACTGATAGTTGTTTTATGCACAACAAAATTAGTTTCCATGAAGATTCACGTCTTGCCCTCCTAAAAGGAAACATTAATGAAGCTTATAAATAGATTCATCTTCACCTGCATCATTCCTCTCTCCCCATGTTTAATACAAAATCCCTAATAAGGAAATTAGTAACTGCTACTCAGAAGATTGACTGTTACTCCATACGAACTCTGCCTGAAATTTTTCTGTTTTTGCTTTGTATCAATTACAAGTGCTAAATTAAGCAGGAGTTTAAAACAGGGACCACCCACTATAAAGTCTCACGCCCAGTTTAGAGAATAGTCATTGAAAACAACTGCCACTATTTAGGAAATGAAATGCTAATATTTGTCTACCACCAAGATCAAATATAGTCACATCCCTTTTAAAATTCTTGATTGGATGCTCCTGCATCAACAAGTGAGATTCTCATTGTATTGTGATAATTTTTTTTATAATTTATTTAGTGTTTTTTTGATAATTTATTTAGTGGTGTCAAAATTTTTTTGGGGTTTTTTCAAAAGAATTTTGATCTAAAATTTATTTAGCACAATTTCTTTTGTTTGAATTATTGATATTCATTTTTCTTTAATTTGGTATCATATCTTTACTTTCTAATCTATATGAGAGGGGGATCTACAATAATATTTGTTTGAATGAGAGCTTGACACAAGTGAATTTAGGTTTACCCAAGAACATCAAGAATTTCAATGGACAAAAACTTTTCTCTTTTGAAGTACAAGATGGAGGATCTCCTTGTCAATGAAGATAAATGTTGTTGTGACAATTTCTACTCCTTCTAATGAGGATTTTGATGATTATAAAAAAGAATTAAGAGGAAGGCGAGAAAAGCAAACCAATTTTGTCTTTCCAATTCAATGTTGTTGGATGTCTCATGTGATGGCACTACATAGAAAATATGGAAGAATCTATGATCTTTATATTAAACAAAATACTTGGTCAACAAGTGTTTTTCTATGAAAGAATTTGTACTAGATGAAATTGAGTTATGATGATAGTTGGGTTTCAAAGCAATTTGTAATATATGCTTATTTAAAAATGTGTAATAGATGCTACTCATTGCATGTTTTTTTTTGTAGCTTTCAATGGAGTTCTCAAGACATAAATATTAAAGAATGAGCTATTAGTTGATTCAAATCAGATATTCTTTTAGTATCTAAAAGATATTAAATTTTAGATGTTGACTACTTGTGTGTTTTGACAAGGATCCACCTAGTAGTTCACATGCACATAAAAGTTGAGACAATATATAATGGAGATAATTTCATGACTATTTCCTTTTCATTTATGTTCTAAACATTCTTTGGCTAGAGTGTTGTAAATAAAATAATTAGTTTACATATGGCATAATTGTGTGTGGAATTGGTTAATAAAATCACATATCCTATCCTCTCATCATTGAATTCCAAATTTGTATTCTTAATCTCTAGACCTATTTTCCACTACTCTAAAGTAAATATAAGGATGTAAAGTAGATTAAATGTATTTATTTAACTAACCATAAAACATTTATTAAAAGTAAAATAAAATCCATACAAAAATAATTTTATGTTACTAAATACTTTCAAAAAACACTCTTGATTGTAATTGATTTGGATAGTGTGATTTTGGGGACCATCTAGGTTTCTTTAATTTTGGTGGTTTGAAAGGCCTCTCATCTATTTAGTCTATTTTTTTGTTGTCAGTGTGTTGCTAGTGTGTGTATCTTGTTATGTATGCTATTAGCTTACAACTTTTGATTCTCACTTCTTACAACAAACTATTTTGTAATTTGTTGATGTAGCTTTCTTAATTAATCCTCTATAAATAGACTTTCTTAATCAATCTTCTCTAACTATTTTGTTTTTTTTAAAACACACTTACCAATAATATTTAAAAAAAAAACCAAATACCATTTACTACTCATAAAAAAATCTATTAATTAGTCAATGAACACAACAAATCTGCCAACCTAAAGTTGCTGATTGAATATATTGTCACTTTTGTATTTGAATTACTGGCAAGAAAATGCATTCCTTCAATTATTAGTTCCTATAGTAAGGCAGGGATTTGCATTTGGTATGCAGCATCAGCCAATCACATTCTACTATTTTAACATATTACTTTCTATTTGTATAGTTTGAATTTTGAAACTTATTCTTTATATTTGAAAATTAACATTTATCTTTTTTTCTATTCGTGCGAGTAGGTCTATATATCATTTTTGTTTAAGAAAATTAGGAAAATAAAAAATGAAAGATTAAAACTAGCTGCTGGAGGTACAAAATCCATGAATGCATAGTTAATGCATTAAATGGCATCTGGCTGGAGGAGGGAGCCGGCTAACTGCTAGACAAAATTCACCTATGTACATCGAAAAATGCATGAAAAACATACACACGAACATGTATGGATACATACATAACATGATGAGACGTCATAGTGCGGGGCCCGCCAAACGCCTGAAACCGGCAGAGGGGACGAAACATCCGATCTAGGGTCAGGCAAGAGTTAACGGCGCCGTTAGGTGCATTTTCCCGCCCGTTGTTGGGTGCAGAAAGCGGGCGGGTTAGCTTCGTCGACAAGTTTCTTGTGTGGCGCGGGAAAAGTGGAAGGGAATGACGTGGGCCTTTTCTGTTTGGAGAAAGTAAGGCGAAAATACTATTTGTTTCTTGTTTCCTGTCTGCACGTTGAAAAGGAAAGCTGAAGGTCTGAGAGCACGTGCACGAATTTGAGGAGAATACCGACCAAATTAGCTGAAGTGTGGAGTGCACGTGGAGGATTTGGAGGAGAATACACACAAAAGCGAGGTGAGGGGTAATTTTGTTGCAAGTAGACGGTTTTACAAGTTCTTTGTGTTTGAAATTTGGGAAACATAATGTGGAGTATTTCAGTTGTTCGAATGTCTTCCAAATCACACATTCCATTGTTGTGTTTCAATTTCGCACCATTGAAAAAAGAAACTGCAAAAAATAATTTTGAATGGGAAACGCAGTGCTGGGTTTCAATAAAAAAAACTATCCAAAATTATTCTCAATAGGAAACACAGTGCTGGGTTTCATTTTTTTGAATCTCCTTGTTTTAATGTAGAGGGTTTTACAAGTTCTTTGTCTTTGAAATTTGGGAAACATAATGGGGAGTATTTTGGTTGCTCGAACGTCTTCAAAATCACACATTCCATTGTTGTGTTTCAACTTCACATCATTGAAAAAAGAAACTACAAATAATAGAGGGTTTTACAAGTTCTTTGTCTTTGAAATTTAGGAAACAGAATGTGGAGTATTTCGGTTGCTCGAATGTCTTCAAAATCACACATTCCATTGTTGTGTTTCAATTTCACACCATTGAAAAAAGAAAAAAACTGCAAATAATAATTTTGAATGGGAAAGGCAGTGCTGAGTCTCAATAAAAAAACTATCCAAAATTATTTTGAATGGGAAACACAGTGGTGGGTTTCATTTTTTTGAATCTCCTTGTTTTCATGTAGAGGGTTTTACAAGTTCTTTGTCTTTGAAATTTAGGAAACAAAATGCTTAAGGTATTTGATTTAACTCGAATATGTAAAATCACACATTCCATTGTTGTGTTTGAATTTCGCACCATTGAAAAAAGAAACTGCAATAAATAATTCTTAAAGGGAAATGCAGTGCTGGGTTTCCGTTATTTTAATCATCCACTTGAAATGTAAAGGGTTTTGTTATGGTCAAGTTCTTGCTTCTTAACACCCACTTTTGTGTTAAAGGTGTTAATGATTTTTGATCCCGGAGTTTTTGTTGACATAGTTGCTTCTGAGGTGAGATTCGCGAAACACGAAAATTAGCCAGTACCAATCATTTAGCCTAATCTAATTGGGCTCGCGGAGGAACAACTCGACATTGTTTTTGAGCTACGTTAGCTTGCATGGAAGGAATAGTCCAGCTATGTTGAATATTTGAGGGTGATCTCTGTCCTAGATAGAGAGGAAGAGAAAGTGAAATTTAATAATTTGCTTAATGAAATGCTTGCGGAGATTTTACGGGGTCCACTTCCTCCGGATGTTTAGTGAACTTGTTTTCTATCGACTGAAACTTAATCTTTAATTTACATGCATGTAAATTTTGTAATTATGAATAGTCACCAATTTCATAGGGTGTAATGGAAACAGTGTCTGTTACGCAGCCATGGAGCCTTTGAACCCATATTTTGTATTGAGAGAAAAAGGAAATAAGATTGAATCCTTTAGTTTTTTAATATTTTCTTGATCACAAATGTCTTTGTGCTTCTGCGATAGTTCTTGAATATGATATTTGTTGAGTCGAATAGTGTTGATTTTATATTTGCTAAATTTGTGAATTCTAAAAGAAATCATCTTGTCAAATTAGTTTGTTGTTTTTATCTTTCCTTGTCTCAATATGGAATGTTACAATACAGTATGACTATCTTCCAAATCACACATTCCATTGTTGTGTATAAATTTCAGTCGATTGATAAGAAAACTCCACAAAATATTTCTGAATGGAAAACACGGTGCTGGGTTACAATTATTTGAATCTCCTTATTTAAATGTAGGGGGTTGTATCATGGTGGGTTGCTTGCTTTTTAACACCTACGGTTTTGGAACATGGAATGTCTTCCAAACCACACATTCCATTGTTGTGTTTGAATTTTGCATGATTGAAAGAAAAGTGCAGAAAAAAATTGTTATTCAGAAAACACAATGTTTGGGTTGTTGGACTGTCCGATTTCCAGCATGCGTTTGTGTTATATTTTATACGTAGCTCGATTGAATCTATCACCTTTAATTTTCATCGGTTGAAGCCGAAACATCATATTGGTTTTACGTGGGTGAGAGCAATGCAAGCACATTTTATCTTTGTTTAATGAATTATTTTTTCCTTCTTCACACAATCCACACTAATTTTAAGTATTCATCCAATATTGTGATTTCCTAGAATGAGGAGAGGTTTGAAATGGAAGAAGCTAGACGAATTGGAGGTGCAAGATGTACAAAATGGAGGCTCTCCTTTTTTGTCTTCCGATTTGGAATGGGCTACTATTTCCATCAACAAGGATAAGGTCCCTAACCTTGTTGCAACAATTCCTCTTAGAAGACTTGATCAGTTCATTCACGGTGAAATGTACATTGAAGGTGTAGAAACAAAATTTTTGGACAAGAAAATAAGAGAACCTACCACCACCTGTGCCATCTACGAGAAAAATTATAGCAAAACAATTTTGTATAAGAGGTTTGTATATATCGACATTCGTTTCTATGGCCGAATGATATTTTACTCTCTTGGTTGAACATGATGAGATGATGCCTTTCTTGCAGCTACTGGTGTCAATACGGTCCTAAAGACAATAGAAACCAGCCTCCACCAGAGAAGAAACCACATAAGACGTTCATACAAAAGCGAGATTGTCAATACCACTTCATGGTAAAGGTTATGGAAGGCAAACCCGATGTTGCCTATATTATCTACAAAGAAATGTTCCACGTAGATAAAAACGGTGAATTTTGCCATGGAATTCATGACGCAAGTGGAGAGAAGCGTTCTATGTTTTCCGCTAATCTATCCATGGAGTGCAAAAGCTATATTGAAAGTATTTTGCTCATGGATGTCAGTGTCAATGCAATAATGGATAGACACGTCAGCAATCCTCTATTATGTGGCATGATGTCCAAGAGGGATCAATTCCTTACAAGAAAGGATGTAATGAATGCATGGCGAAAGGTGCGTTGTACTCACGCACAAAAACACAAAGTTGATTCCACAAGTATCCTACTATGGAGTGGAGAAGACTTTGAAAACTTCTTCTACTTTCAACGGCCCAATGGGAACATTATGCCTTTTGTTATCGAGGTTCAGACTCCATGGATGTTGGATAGGATGGTTAGTTGCTCACACAATTCAATCATCTCGATGGATTCCATGTTTGCAACTAACAAATATGAGGTGAGGCCTTACAAACATTGAAAAATAGTTCGTCGTGTTTTCAATGATCTTACTGGCTGTAAACTTCACAATGCTCATGCCAAGTAGTTCTCTCTACAGTACCCATTGTATACTCTCCTCGTTCTCGACGAGCAACAGAGTGGTGTGCCAGTTGCGTGGGTAGTATCCTCATGAAACAAGATTGAGGACATCTCTGCGTGGCTACGCGTATTGCTCGAACGTGGAAGAAGAGCCAAGCCCGATTGGAGAATCAATTCATTTTTGACCGATGATGCGAGTGCAGAGATCCAAGCCATACAGTATGTGCATCCCTTTCTTCATTTGTGTACCTTTCTCATTTGATATTCATTTTCAATGCCACTTTCTCATGCAATCGAGTGGTAAACAATATCGTTGGTATTGTCTATTAGGGTTGTCTTTCAATGTCGTGTGCTTCTATGCCTTTGGCATGTGAAAAGGGCTTGGCTAAAGAATGTATACAAGTATGCAGCCAAGGAAAGGGCAATGGAAGTCTTCCGCAGTCTTGGCACGATCATGATGGCAATCGTTGACACCGAAGATTCCGTCACTCAGCTATTGAACTCTTTCTTTGAGGAGTTCAATGATCAGGCCCGATTCTTAGAGTACTTCAAGAAGACTTGGTGCGAAGGAGAAGGTCGAATTGGTCAGTTGACAATTTTCGTCACCTCGCATGATTCGCAACATTCAAATTCTTTGATGTCACGTCTAATACGTTGTGGCTTACTTGACTATTGGATGTTTTTGTTCACAACCATGTGGGCAAAAAATTGCAGACTATTCCCACATGCCAACCAGGATACGAATGCAACCATTGAGTCGTACCATTGTGTACTAAAAACTCGGTACTTGTGCGATCGTTTAAAAAAATGCAATAGGAGAATGGACTATTTGTATTACACACTTGTGTATAAAATGGAACCATTCTATAGGCAAAAGGAAAAGTTGTAGCATTATGGTTTTTTGACGAACAAAAATTATTTAAATATGTGATCTAGTGTGGAGCGGGCCAAGGCAATTTCAGATGATGACTGTATCCCCGATGAAACAGATCCTGGACACTACTGGGTGAAAAGTCAAAGTAGGTCAATGCACTACCTTGTTCAAAAATTTAGGGAGCATCTTTTTGTTTGTGACTGCCCTTGGATTTTGGAGGGGAACACTTGCAAACATGTCATGAAGGTTGCTCACTTGATTAAAAGATCATTTGCCACTGAAGGGGTGCTCCATGGTAAGTGAATTTCAATTCGAATTGCGTTACTTTATTGGTGTCAATTGTGTTTTTTATTTTCTACAGCCTAATACAAATTTCTTTTGGGTCCTCATTTAGACAGGGAGGTCAACCAATTGATTCAAACATAGATTTCAACGAGACATTGTCAGAGGGGGCCGTAGAAGAAAACAAACCTAATGTTTTGACCCCTGTGCAAGCTCCTTCTATGACTCATGTATATGATGAACATGTGGTGACAATGTCTCTTTGGAATGACACTAATGAGCTCTTGAAGAAAGTGATGCGTACACCGCCATAATCTCTACAACAGGTGCAGTCATATGCAAAATGCGTGGACAGGTTTGTAGAAGGACCTACGACAATCAAATGCATTTCCATTTGAATTCATTATGGATCCTGATCAAGCTGCAAGTAGCACCGTTTGCATGCATCCATGGTTTAGTGCAACCAGGGATCATCGTCGACGTCCAACCGGCGTACAAAGCATTCCACACAATAGTCAGATCACCGAACCCCTTTGGATGACTCCTTTCCGTTGTCCGTGAACAATAGTTTGAATTTGAATGTCAATATGCAATGTCAGACTTCAAGTGCAACTGCTATGGATGTGGCAGAGGATACAACATCTAATACGAGTGAGTATGAGAAAACCCATTTCAATTTCTTTATTGTAATAGGAACTGTTTTTGCAAATTTCTTTTTCCAATATGTGCTTGTACCACACCATGAACTTTATGATTTCGTTTATGGATTTTTTTTGTTCACTTCAGCATTCCAAGCTCGAGAAAGCAGTCCTCGTCGACAACTATCTTTTGCAGGTGTAAACCCAATGGAAGGTATGGTTCAAATTTAATAACTTTTCTTACATAAGTCCATTTTTTGGTATTAAATTATATAATTTAAGAAGTGTATTTGTTGAATGATGTAGGGGAAGTGAACCATTCAATGTTTGGTTGTCGATCTTTATAAAATACAGAAGATTTCCAATGAAAAAGGATGCGTACAAGTTGGTAACTGAGGAAAGTGCATTCAAAGGGGCTGAAAGTTTGTTCCTAAAGCATGGGCAGACATTTCTAAACATGTTTCATATGGTGGTAGAGCATGGGAAGGTTTTGAATATAGTATTCTATTAAAGCCTTGTTTGATAGAGCCTTTTTTGTGCATAAAGTAAGGGTTTAGTAGATCAACGTTGCCTTAAGCCTTTGTATTTTTAAAAGTAGATGATGATTTAAGACCTGCTCCTTTCTAGATTTTGGCTAATTGAGTGCATTTCCAGCGGTAGAGTCATGTTTTCAAACATTCTTTTCAAAATAATAGCATCTCAATTTCTGGTATGTAAAAATTGGCACAAATGGGTTTCTGGAACATAAAATACCTTATGGAACAAACACTTCAAACAAGCTCTTCTTCGCTGTCGTGGACCCCAAAATAGGCCTATTTTACAAACAAAATAATTAAGCCTATAAAATTCTTCAAGCATGACTAATTAAGACTGACAAGAAGGTGAACTTCGAGACCTTCTTTTGTTACAGTCTGTAGAAAATAAAAATGTCAGATAGAACCCACTATGTTTTCCATCCTCCAATTGTGATTATTTGCATCTTGTGTTCGTAACAGAAATATATTTTGTACAATTCATTACTTCAACTCATGTGATTGCAAGAAATAAAATGCTCAAATTATTTTCCATGTTGGAAAAGACACCGTCCATACACAGTTACTTAGTTATGAAAAGTTTTCTTTCGCTTTCAATATTTTTTACCAACTATTTCATGTGTTTCCAATTAGAGAGTGTTGTTGTATGTGCTGAATTTTTTGTTCTCTTTCCTTTCAAGCATTGTTCTTCCCACTGTTTGAATCGTGCATTGCCATATGCCCTTTGGAGATACTGCACGTGTCGCCTCGTTCAGTTCAAACAATAGGTAGAATCTCTTTAGTGCATACATTATCTAAATAAGTCCACTTTGCTCACTTATTTTTTCACTGTTTCCATTGCATTGACAATGTCCTTCTAATTAGAGAATGCAGGTCTACCATCTAAAATAGTTGTTTTGTCTTTCATTTCAAGAATTTTACAACCTGTTGTTGTAGTCCTATAGAAGATGTCTCATAGTTCTCGAGCATGGGTGGCTAGTTGGTTGAAGAACTACCACCCGTATCTGCCATGCAATATTCTTGCTCGAATCAAGGAACTCAACCTCCCGTACAAGTTGCAGGAAAATATGTTAACGAGAATTAATAGAAAAGGTCCAAACCGCACAAATTTGCAATATGATAATTATGCTCACTTCTTCAACAACGTCTTTGGAGTTTGGGCACATATGGGAATGGATGTTCAATATTACAATCTACAAATAAAGATTGTCAATTTATGTGATTGGCCAATGTCTGTTTACCGAGAAATTCAAGACCTTTTCCTAGCTGGATGCATATGGAAGGTGTGCATTAGACCAACAGTTATCATACAGAGGCACAATCTTACGGATCAGTTGAGCATGAGGTTTATGAGATTCCTCAAGGGGGAATCTATAATTAGTAATCACAAAGGCCCTGTGGAGGAATGGTTGTTGGTCGTGTTCAAATTCAACCACATTGTCAGGTTTGAGATCCATCGTGTGAGGCCCTCCTTCAGGCTGCTACATGAGAATTACGAGGTGGCAACATTGTATGTTGTCAATTCTACCTTGACAATCAAAGTGCGACAAATGCTTCCATATGTTGAGAACACAGAGATTATACCTGTTCGTAAATGGTTGACATAGTCTTCAGTGTGACCAGTATTAAACGTGCATTGTAATTTTGTTCAGATTATGTAATATTGACGCGAAATATTTTTACATATCATTGTCTAATGCGTATTGTTATTATAAAATTTGACGGTGAACTTGAATACACTATTTTCTTACAGTCTGTGTTTTCCATTCTGCAACTTTTCTTGTGCATCTTCTCATCAAAATGTATAAGGATATTGAAATGGAATATCAAAATCTGCAACTTTTCTTGTCTTCTTACTGTGTGCATAATAGTAGCTGTTGTCATCTTACTGTTTTTCTTAAAGTAAGGGGTGTCATAAAACAAGAAACTGAAGTTGAAAAGACTATTTTTTTATAGTCCAAAAAATAAAATAAGTGAGGCACAACCCACTATGCTTTTCATGATGCTACTGTTATGTGAATAATGTGTTGGGCAGAGATCGAACAAGAGTGTTTTGCTGAAAGTAAGGGTTGTTAAAAATTATGAAGCTCAGATTCAATACATTTTCCTCTTACTCTGTGCATAACACTAGCTGTTGTCTTCTTACTATTTTTGCAAAGTCAAGGACAACCCATTCTGTTTTCCATACTGCAACAGTTAAGTAATTTTTTTGTTGGAAGCATATGAACAGGTAGTGAGAAAGACTATTTTTTCTTAAAGAAAGGGGTCTCATAAGACAAGAAAGGGAAATTGAAAACATTATTTTGTTACATTCCTGAAAAAAAAAATAAGTGAGCCACAACCCACTGTGTTTTCCATGATGCTACTGTTATGTGAATTTTGTGTTGGGCAGAGATCGAGCAAGAGTTTTTTGCTGAAAGTAAGGGTTGTTAAAAATTATGAAGCTCAGATTCAATACATTTTCCTCTTATTCTGTGCATAAAACTAACTGCTATCTTCTTATTGTTTTTGCAAAGTCAGGGACAACCCATTGTGTTTTCCATACTGCAACATTTAAGTAAAAAAAAAATTGGAAACATATGAACAGGTAGTGAGCAAGACTATTTTTCTTAAAGAAAGGCATCTCATAAGACAAGAAAGGGAAGTTGAAAACATTATTTTTTTACATTCTGGAAAAAAATAAATAAGTGAGCCACAACCCACTGTGTTTTCCATGATGCTACTGTTATGTGAATTTTGTGTTGGAAACATATGGGCAGATATTGAAAAAGAGTGTTTTGCTCGAAGTAGGTGTTGTTAAAAGAGTACAACGGGAACTTCAAAACATTTATTTCTCACAGCCTGCATTACTTGATTGAGATATTTTGATGCGCCTATTGTAATCACCTTTGCAATTGTTGACATTAGTCTAATTTTCATCATTCTTTTCTTGAGGCATAGAACTTGTTAATTCGGAAGTTGATTTGATCTTGTGAGTGAGTCATGATAGTCCTTATTTCTATGTTTCCAGGATTGAGACCCAACAATATTTTTTAGGTAGTTATATATATATAATATGCATTACAAATGGTGCATTTGAAATATTAGTATATCATTCTATCCACTTGTATGGATTATCACAATCCAAAACTAGATTACTGACACTTGATGGGTTTCAAATCCCGTACCTCATGGATTTTTATTTTTTTTTAAATCTCAAATTTATTGATAAATGGTGGCATTGATTGTTCCCATACCAACCACTTTAGCATTAATAACCAAATGTAAAGTGCAAGCTCTAGAGAAATTTAGTTATGAAGCATGTTTGATGATTTTTAACATGTATGAACATAAAGACCATAACCAAATCACGGAGACTGAAAATTATACAAACTAAAAAGCTGAAATATTTACAAGATAACATAATCTTACAACAACTTTATAACTGAATGACATATGATAAATAAATTAACATGAGGAGAAAAATTGTCTTCATAACTGTTTCAACTCATATAATTCTATTTGCATATAGTCCCAATTTTAGATCCTTATCACAATATGCAAGATGAGTGAACATGAAACAATATGCAGTGTACTAGAGTTGAAAAACACTTGTATGCCAAGTCAAGTGATTATCAAAGAATTGAAATGAAGAGACCGTGAACTGAATTACCAAACCAATACTGACTTGTTTACCAATCAAGAACATCTTATTGTCTTATTGCTTTGAAATTAATGCCAACACATGCCAGAGGGGACAACACAAGAGTCATGTAAAATTTGTGTTCCAAACATATTAATAGATAGTGAACAAGACTGTTTTTCTTAAAGTCTCATATGAAATGGATAACAATTATTTGTTCCAATGACATGAAATAAGTATATATGCCTATATGTTTAGCATAGTTGTACAATAATAAAATAATTAAAGAAGCCCATGAAAAGTCTCATATCAAATGTATAACACCATAGTGTTGAAACATATGCAAATGGTGTATCTCTACACCACAATTGTTCAATATTTAAATATTTAAACCCACAGAGCAGAATCAGTATTTGGAGCATGTCTCATCAATTCCTACACTACCTATTCCTTGCAATCGAGTTCAGGCCTACGTAAAATACGGCACGTTTCTTAGGGTCCTTGTGTATTTCGGGGGGGGTGATTCCAGATCCATGAACCCTCGCAGATGATGAACATGAAACAACAGATTTCTTCGTACTCTGTGCTTTTTCCGTGTTAGGTTTAGCAGCTTCACCCTATAGCAAACAATTAATGAGAATTAACGTACGCATGGAAACAATATACACAGTATGATATATATACACCAACATATCGTTTATGTGTACCTCTGGAATAGAATGCTTCATCTCAACAAGCTGCCATATGACAAAGCCGCCCATGCACTCTGCGATGGTCTCTGCGCTAGGCATGGGAAAAGGCACGTGGCATCGACCATCAATGGCCTCAACAATGTTGACTCTCGCACAATTTTCTGGGTACCTCAAAAAGTGGGTGTGAGCGTTTCTGGCGACAACCTGTAGAATTCCTTTCGTAGCCCGTTTATGCCGCCTCCAAAGGTCAACATGATCACCGACCTTAAAATTTATGCCGTTGAACTCTATCATTTGTTCATCCACTGGATTTTCCTGCAATGGAAATGTCATTGACGTGAAGCATAATTGAAGGCACATTAAAAGATTCCTAAAGAAATAAGAACAGAGCATGGAAGTGTGTTTGGTTTCATACCGATATAGATGGCACGCCACACCTCTCCCCATCCCCATTTCCATCTTTATTGCCATCTCCCCCTTGCAGTCCAGTGCTCTCCTCCTCTCCGGGTCCATCCTTATTGCCCTCTCCCACTTGCAAGCCAGTGCTCTCCCCGTCCCCATGTCCATCTCTGTCACCCAGTTCCACATTTAGCCCAGTGTTCTCCTTGTCCTCATGACCATTTGTGTTACCCTGTCCCACTTTGTGGCCAGTGCTCTACCCATCCGCATGTCCATCTGTATTAGCCTCTCTCATTTCAATCGCAACGACATCGCCAATTAGGTCAAGGCTAGCACTTCATTGTTTATCCTTGCCCTATAATAGCAGGAATTAAAAGGTCATTTAAAATTCAGGTGCATGCAACCAATTCATTGAAATAATCAAAACAAACATTAAATAAAAGAATTGCAATTCATCGTTTCTTCTACTTCCTCCATGTCAAGGCACCTTAACACATTTGATGGCATATGCTCATTCTTATTCTTCTTCTTCTTCTTCTTCTTCTTCTTCTTCTTCTCAACATTGTTAGACGGCGGGTCAGGAGGAACATCATCTAGTGCTTCCATGGGCAATTGTTCACCATCGAAAATCACAAAAACCTGCTTGAGGGCAGCAGTTCGTTGTTCATCATTATTGTGTAATAGGAGGAATTGAAACGTTGCACCAAACTCAGATGCATGCAACTAATTCATTCAAATAAGAAAACCAAACTTTACAGTAAACAGAAGATTTGGAGATCACCATTTGTTTTCATTTCTTCTTCATATGGTGCCTTGAAACTTTCAACTGTGTAGGATGCTTATTCTGAATCTTATACGCAGGGGTGGTAGGAACAACACCATCTTCACCTTTCATGGCCACAGCTTCCTCTAGCGAATGAGCCCTACTGTGCTGGCGAGAAGAAACCACTTCTTGACCATCACCCTGGCATGTCATGTAAGTTAACATTAAGTGAACCTTCTATGCATCCGAACAGAAATGATTTAGCAAGGAAAATTTACATTTAACAATTCAGTTCGACATTACCATTCCTTCCTGTCTCTTTGTCTCCTAAAATCGTAATATTCTTTGCCTTCTCTGCTCCTTCATCTCGTCAGTGTTGTATAACGCCATTTGCTTCTTCACCTCAAACTTTCCTTCTTCGAGAAGTTGAAGGAAGTTTTGTTTCCCAAAATTTTGATAGACACGTCTAACAACACGCTTCTGCTGCAGATGCTGTCGTATATTCATTTGGTACTCTATATTTTCCACCTTCTTTAGAAGGTACTCTTTCAATTTATCAGGGGGAGGAGTGGGTTGTTTTGGTTCCCCCCCCAACATAGCTCGGCCACGCTTTGGTGCGTCAAGAATAGGAAGGTGGTGATGCTGAAACCTATGCATGTTGAACACTCTCCAATCATAATACTTTCTAGTACATTCTTCTACAATACAATAATATATATATATATATATATATATATATATATATATATGCCATTCACTGTTTCTCTTCTGTATTCAGCAGCAACCTGCACAGCAAGTTTGGAAAAGAAAATTGCTTAATATATTTGATATTCAATCAAATTGAATGCACAACATATATACACAGCCAAACGATGCAATAATTCGGTTATTATATCTACCTTCCCGCCCAGCACATCACCCCGTGCTTCATTGGATCCCTCTCCATCCTTAGGGTCTCCCTCTGCACGCTTTTCCTTCTGGTCATGGACTATGGAAAGAGCGAGATCATCTCCCTGATTATTTTCCTGAATCAAAGGAATGATATATGCCAAAATCAAAATATTTGTAAGAGACATGATATTTTTGAACTGAAATTAAAAAGCATTATGATTCATGCATAGGAAGGGAAGGGCAATTGGAAGTTCACAATCAATTACTGAACACTTCGTTTCCTTACGATTGACCGTTTTCATAAATTGAGGGGACTTCCTCCGTACCACGGTTGCTGCCTCCTGAATAAAACATTCCCACTTTCCAATCAACCTCATAACCACTTATGAGAGATTAAAATTGTACATTGGATTGCATCTTGTAATCACCAGATCTTACCTGCACGTTTCATGAATGGGACCGCCCCGAAGAAGATGCCCTACTACAAAACCTTTCAGGTGTGTTGTCCACATCAATGGCGTTCTTCACTGCAAGAACCAGTTTCCATTTTACAGCACCCATCCTTGGTTTCCTGTAAACTGTAAAATTGTTGCAAGTGTTATGGACAGTTAAAGTTCAAAAATTTATTGCACAATTTTACAGTAATCAAGCATATTTTGTTTTCAATGAAAAAAAGAAATTGAAATGCACAACCCACACTTTTGTAAAAGGCTATACAAGTAACCCACTCTGGTTTACAACATGCAATTATTTTGTCCAATTATTATTGTCAATCATGAGAAAGATAATGAATTGAAATTTATACCATAAATAATAGTTGTAATTTTTGGAGGTGCCATTTTTACATTCATACAGTGTAAATAAGAAAATATTTTCAAGACACTCAAACTGTTATCCGAATTTTCAGGTTGGAAAACACAAGGTGTTATAAACCATGCAACCCACAAACTATTAAAAGACTACACTTTCTGTTATGCAGATTGTTACAAAACACTGTATTGAAGTTCACATTCATATTTTATAAGAATCCATCACATGCACTAAACATTCCATTTCAATATCAGAATATGTTTCAAACAGAAGATGCACAAAAAATATTGCATGATGGAAAACACACTGGGTTGTCCTTCACGTTTCAAATATTGTTCAATGACGACACTTAGAGTTATGCACACCATAAGAAAACAATGTATTGAAGGTCACTTTCATATTTTATAAATGCCCTTGCTTGCAACAAAAGTTGCACACAAAAAAAAAGTAAAGTTCCAGTATGGAAAACCCAACAGGTTGTCTGTCGCTTCTCAAAAGCTTAAATAATTATGGTTATTTTTTAGCTTTAGGATCATTTAGGTTATATATAATGGGAGCAAGCTAAGTCCTGGACAAAATTCACATATGTATATAACATAGGATATGCCGGTTTGAAGCTTTGTTTTTTGTGTCGAGGGTTTTGAAATTTTTGTTTTGTTTCCTCCCCGTTTGTTGGTTATCGAATTTTTCCCTTTCCGAATGAAAAAGTGACAACCCATTATACAAATATGAGTGAAATTACTAAATAATGTTTGTAGAAACCAGAATCTATGGGTTTTGCAATCAAATGCTATATTTCAACCAGTTATGTAAAACCCACAATGTTGCCATTGTTTGTATAGTTTTTCGGAATGGATAGAAAAGGGCATAACGTGGCATTCGAAATCATAATTGGGAAAAATAGCAAAAAGCCCACATCCAATCCCATTTTTTCCACCATTTTATACATTGTTGTTTTGGGAAACACACCGTCTCCTAAAAATCAGACTATTGTAAAACCCACTGTTTCACTACGACATCTCCTCATGTTATGTATGTGTCCACGTATGTTCTTATGTATGTTTTTCATGCGGTTTTCAATGTGCATAAGTGAATTTTGTCTAGGAATTTGAAACCAGCATAACTCGTAGAATAAATTCACCTATGTACATTGAAAAATGCATTAAAAACATGCATGGCTACTACACAACATGACGAGACGTCATAGTTTGAAAACACACTGTCTCCTCTCTGTTGCAGAGGAACCAGCATATCCTATGTTATATGAATATGTGAATTTACACCTGAAACTGGCATATCCTATGTTATATACATATGTGAATTTTGTCCAAGAGTTAGCTTGCTCCCTCCTTAACTTGTGGACAAAATTCACCTATGTGTATATGATAGCATATGCAGCCATACTGCATGGAGAAAAGAGCCGCGACAGAAGAGGTGGGACCCACGGCGACGGAAAAGGTTGTCGGACGGAAGGAAAGACATGATGGCCAAACGTCTCATCCCCCGTGCCATTTGTTGTCCCATCGCCAGGAAATCGTGTCAGCGTCAGCGGTTTTTCAAAATAATCATTCGGTGTGGATGGACAAAAAGCCTAAAACGTGGCCAAACAAAACCATTATTAGCAAATAATAAAAAGGGCCGACAAGGTCCCATTTTGCCATTTTTGGACGGCAACGTTTTGGTGGATAGCGAGGGCAAGAGTAGCAGCCATGCAGAGCTCCTTTGGGTATGTATATTCGCTTTGTGTTATGCACAGATTAAGAGGACAATGTATTGAATCTGAGCTTCATAATTTTTAACAACCCTTACTTTCAGCAAACACTCTTGTTCGATCTCCGCCCAACACATTATTCACATAACAGTTGCATCATGGAAAACACAGTGGGTTGTGGCTCACTTATTATTTTATGCAAGCTGTGAGAAATGAATGTTTTGAAGTTCCCATTGTACTCTTTTAACAACACCTACTTCGAGCAAAACACTCTTTTTCAATATCTGCCCATATGTTTCCAACACAAAATTCACATAACAGTAGCATCATGGAAAACACAGTGGGTTGTGGCTCACTTCTTATTTTTTTCCAGAATGTAAAAAAATAATGTTTTCAACTTCCCTTTCTTGTCTTATGAGACCCTTTTCTTTAAGAAAAACAGTCTTGCTCACTACCTGTTCATATATTTCCAACAAAAAAATTACTTAACTGTTGCAGTATGGAAAACACAATGAGTTGTCCCTGACTTTGCAAAAACAGTAAGAAGACAGCAAGTAGTGTTATGCACATAGTAAGAGGACAATGTATTGAATTTGAGCTTCATAATTTTTAACAACCCTTACTTTCAGCAAAACACTCTTGTTCGATCTCTGCCTAACACATTATTCACATAACAGTAGCATCATGGAAAACACAATGGGTTGTGGCTCACTTCTTATTTTTTTCAATCTCCTTGTTTAAATGTAAATGGAAAGCTTAAGGTCTGAGTGCACGTGGAGGAGTTGGAGTAGAATACCGATGAAATGGAGGTGAGGGGTAATTTGAAATTTGGGAAACACAATGTGGAGTATTTCAGTTTCTTGAATGTCTTCCAAATCACACATTCCATTGTTGTGTTTAAATTTAAGTCGGTTGATAATAAAACTGCACAAAATAACTTTGAATGGGAAACACAGTGGTGGGTTTCATTTTTTTGAATCTCCTTGTTTTAATGTAGAGGGTTTTACAAGTTCTTTGTGTTTGAAATTTGGGAAACAAAATGTGGAGTATTTCAGTTGCTCGAATGTCTTCAAAATCACACATTCCATTGTTGTGTTTAAATTTTGCACCATTGAAAAAAGAAACTGCAAAAAATAATTCTGAATGGGAAACACAGTGTTGGGTTTCAATAAAAAAACTGTACAAAATTATTCTGAATGGGAAACACAATGTTGGGTTTCAATTATTTGAATCTCCTTGTTTAAATGTAAAGGGTCGTCTCATGGTGGGTTGCTTGCTTCTTAACACGCATGGTCTTGCAACATGGAATGTTACTTGAATGCCTTCAAAATCACACATTCCATTGTTGTGTTTAAATTTTGCACCATTGAAAACAAAAAAGTGCAGAAAATAATTTTGAATGGGAAACACAGTGCTGGGTTTCAGTTATTTTAATCATCCACTTGAGATGTAAAGGGTCGTCTAATGTTGGGTTATTTGGTTCTTAACACCCATGGTTTTGTAAGATGGAATGTTACAAAACAGTATGAAAGTCTTCTAGATCACACCTTCCATTGTTTTGTTTAAGTTTGAAGTATGTAACAAATTGCATGCTTCATAAAACATTGCATTTTTCAACCTCGACATCACAATATACCCTATCCCTTTATGGTTTTTAGACCAGTAGATCTAGGTGTGCACATTATGTAGTGCATGTCAGAAAATACAATGTGTTTTGAAGCCTGCCTTTACTTATACGGTATAACCAACCTTTGTCTTGTAATGCAAATATACAAACGTATAGATGGTGTTTTATTTTATCAAATAGCACATCTCTCATTTAATGGGGACAATAATAACCCTCAACACATAGTGTAATTTATAGTACACACTTCATTCTATTTCGCAACAATTCATGTTGGAAAACCCTACGTGTTAAGAAAGAAGCAACCCAAATAGTGTTGTCAAACCCTCTGCAACACTATTGGATAGTACACGTCACCTTAATTTGGTCGGTATTCTCCTCGAAGTCGTCCATGTGCACTGAGACCTTCTGCTTTCCCTTTCAACGTGCAGACAAGAAACAAAACAAATAGTATTTTCGCCTTGCTTTCTCCAAACAGAAAAGGCCCACGTCATTCCCTTCCACTTTTCCTGCGCCACACAAAAGAAACTTGTCGACCAAGCTAACCCACCCACTTTTTCGCCCGGCAACGAGCGGGAAAAGCACCTGATGGCACCGTTAACTCTTGCCTGACCATAGCTCAGACGTTTCGTCTCGTCTGCCCATTTCGTCACTTTTTGTTTCCATGTATGTTGTTATTCTAATAGCTCTTTTACAATTTGTCTATAATATTTAGGGCCAAGTAATGGGAGTAGGCCAAATTATCAATTAAGTTATTCCTACCCATTGGCTTTACGAGTTCTATTTAATACAGTGCATAGAACTATTTGGATTAGTCGCTTGTTATATGTGCACATCTTTTTGCAGTGTGGTGGTCAGATCAAAACATACTGAAAAAGAGCAGAAATAGAATATAGAAATAGCATTCTACAAAATTGCCATCAGATGTTAAAAAATGAACCATTTATAACTTACTAAATATTGTATACAAATAGCAAAATTGTAAAAAGAACTATTACGAAAAAACTTATGCACCACATATATACTCTTTTGGTGAAAGATTTCAAATTACCGCAAAACACTTAAGAATGACATGAAAATGACAGCTGAATGAAAACCCCAACATTTCACAATTTCAAACAAATCGGCACTTCTAAATGCATATTAAATTTTGGAAATTTAACCGTCCACTACACTTGCGATTCAAGCTATGGAAGCCAGAATCACCTGTATTTACTGTAGAAGGTTCACATCTCCTGAAGCATCCTTGTCAATTCACCTGCCCTTGTTTTGTTGAATCTTCTTTCGTGGCCTATATAAACCACCTGGAAGAAAGACAACTGTTAGCGATAGATTAAATTGGAAAATTAAAGACAATTGGTGCTATAAATAATTGTATTTCTTCCAAATTTCCCCAATATAAAATTTATATGTTCTGCTTAGTGCAAAATGACAGCTTGCACAGACAATAAACAAACATATTAAATTGTACATTGGGAATTTAATTTCCAATTTAACCTATCGCTAACACTAGTATATATATCAGCAATCATATGTGCCATTTTTCCATTCTGCTAGAACTGTGAAGCAATGAACGTTCATTTTGTTCTATAAATTCATTTCTTCCAATCAGGAATCAGGAGAAAGCTAACTCGTAAACAAAAAGCACCTATGTATGTAACATGAGATAAAAATGGCATTTCATTTTCGTCATCTGATTCGACCGAATAAATTCTCGCACTATTTGCAGTGTTGGAAAATACAATGTCCCCATATAAGGTGTTAAGAAACAAGCAACCCAAATAGTGTTGTAAAACCCTCTGCAACAGAGAGGAAACAGTGTGTTTTCCAACTATGATGTCTCGTCATGTTATGTATGTATCCATGTATGTTTTTCATGCATTTTTTGATGTACATTGGTGAATTTTGTCTAGGATTTAGGCGGATCCTTAAGAAACAAGCAACCCAAATAGTGTTGTAAAACCCTCTGCAACAGAGAGGAGACAGTGTGTTTTCCAACTATGACGTCTCCTCATGTTGTGTATGCATCCATGTATGTTTTTCATGCATTTTTCAATGTACATAGGCGTAATTGTATGTCTAGGAGTCAGTCGGCTCCTTAACAAACAAGCAACCCAAATAGTATTGTAAAACCCTATGTGATAGAGAGGAGATAGTGTGTTTTCCAACTATGACGTCTCCTCATGTTATGTATGTATCCATGTATGTTTTTCATGCGTTTTTCAATGTACATAGGTGAATTTTGTCTAGGAGTTAGTTGGTTCCTTAGGAGAAACGGAAACAAGCAACCCAAATAGTGTTGTAAAACCCTTTGCAACAGAGAGGAGGCAGTGTGTTTTCCAACTGTGCAAATAATGAGAGCAATACATTTGCTCCAATCAGGAGAAATAAAACTCATAAACAAAAAGCACCTATTCATGTAGCATGAGATCAAAATGGCATTTCATTTTCCTCATCTGATTTGACCAAATAAATGCTCGCATTCTCTGTACATTTGATAAACGCACTGTGTCGATACAAGGTGTTCCAAAACAAGCAACCCATATAGTGTTGTAAAAATTTGTTCCA